>CM051458.1:48093462-48275357 GCA_028274465.1 Plantago ovata
AATTTTAACCGGACCAATTCCTAGATTGGATCAGGAATATACGTTTGGTGCTGAGGTACGAAAGGATTGAGTACGTCTTGGACGAGGCTATTCCCGGTGCCCCGAAAATCAGACTGCCGATCAGGTTGCTGCTTGGAATCAAGCCAACAAGGCAAGGTCTGATAAGCATCATGAGGATGCTAATCGCGCAGTGTATTATGCTGGCGGCAATGAGCAATGAGCTGCAGAGGCAACATGAAAGCATGTTGCCGTATGAGATGTTAAAGCATCTTGAGTCGCTCTTTAAGACGACAGCTAGAAGTGTTGAATTTGATTTGATCAAAGAGATACACAGATGCAAGCTCAATGAAGGAGGGAACATGTCTGAACATGTTCTCAAGATAAGAATAAGATCATGGTGATCTTTGTCCTTCAATCATTGCCGAGTTCGTATTCGCAGTTCATCGTTAACCACGATGAATGCGAAGGACGTAGCACTGACCGAACTCCATAATCTGCTGAAGACATATGATCAAACTCTTCCTAAGAAGGAAAAGTCGATCATGTTTGTTGGGCAACCGTCTAACCGAAACCCGAGAAACAAGGTGCTAAGGGTAAGGGAAAGTCGGGAGCCAAGGCTAACACTTCGAGTGATAAGCCCAAGCGTCTGAACCAGAAAAAGGAAGTTCAAGAGGAGCGGAACGGTACACACAGATGAATGTCTTTTCTGTAAGTAGAAAGGGCATTGGAAGAGAGATTGCCCTAAGCTAAGGGCAAATCAAGTTAAGAAGCCGCTGGCTTCTAGCTCAGGTATGTTTGTTATTGAAATGAACATGACTACTTTTGACTCCAATGGTTGTGTATTAGATACAGCCTGTGGATCACACATTTATAATAATGTGCAAGGGGCCATTGAACACAGGCTAGTCAAGCGAGGTGAAATCAACCTGCATGTGGGAACAACAATCCAGTTGAAGCCAAACGCGTTGGACGCTGCAAGATAGATTTACCATCAGGACAATGTTTGGAACTTGATAACGTTTATTTTGTTCCATCCATTGTCAGAAATATTATTTCCATTCCATTGTTGGACAATTTGGGTTTTCCTAACAATACTTGTTATTTTTCATTAAATGACCAATATTATGGAAAGGCTCACTTAGTGAATGGTTTATATATTTTGCAAAGTAGTCTACCTTTATTTCAAATACATAACAAACAACCGTCTTCAAGTAAGAAGAATAATCCATCTTATCTATGGCATTGTAGGCTAGGCCATATCAATGAAACACGAATTCAAAGACTAAGGAAGTTGGACTACTTAGAACCATTTGATTTCGAATCATATGGTACATGTGAATCTTGTGTTAAGGGTAAGATGACGAACAAACCTTTTGTTGGACAAGGTGTTCGTGCCACTCGCTGCTTAGAGCTCATACATACCGATGTATGTGGACCGTTTAAAGTCCATGCGCGTGGGGGTTATCCTTACTTCGTTACCTTTACTGACGATTTCTCAAGGTATGGATATATCTTTCTTATGAAGAATAAATCCGAGACCTTTGGGAAATTCAAGGAGTTTAGGAATGAGGTCGAGAATGAATTGAACCTAAGGATAGTCACTCTTCGATCGGATCGAGGAGGTGAATACCTTAGTGAAGAATTTATCGATTACTTGAAGGAAAATGGGATTCAATCGCAATGGACTCCTCCTGGAATACCACAGTTAAACGGTGTGTCTGAGAGGAGGAATCGAACCCGGTTAGACATGGTAAGATCAATGATTGGATTCTCGACTCTTCCAAAGTATCTGTGGGGATATGCACTACAAACTCCAATCTACATTCTGAACCGTGTACCATCTAAATCAGTGGAGAAAACTCCTTATGAGTTATGGAAGGGAAAGAAGCCTTCATTAGGCTATCTTAGACCTTGGGGCTGTCCTGCGATAGTCAAGCTGATGCTCACTGATAAGTTAGATGCCAAGGGTGTCAAAGTATATTTCATAGGCTATCCTCGTTAGACGAGAGGCTATGAATTCTATCATGCTGAAGATCACAAGGTGATCGTGTCTAGAAACGTGAAGTTTTTAGAAGCTGAATACCTTGAAGAAGAGAGGTTAGATGATATGATAGAACTTGAAGAAATTCAAGACTTTGACACGCGCGAACATGAGGTCTTTAAATCTTCTGATTTGGACTCAAGTTCAGTGGGAGCTTTCGAAGCAGACAAGGGTGATGATATGACACTTGCTAGGCATGTCATAGTCAGTGGGAGTCCTGTGATTAGATCAACAGTTGAAACCACACCTGTAGAACCCGTTGTCAACAAACCTGTGCAACAAGTTGCACAAGAGCAGCCTCCCGCAAGGGAACAGGGTCGCGCCCAACGACCAGCTGCATCAGTACCCACTGATAATGTTCGTGTTACGCGAAGCCAGAAAAGAAAAGCAACAGAACAAGTCGAGCTCCGTAGGTCGAAGAGGATCCTTAGAGGACCTCAGAAGCAAAGCCTTATGATAGAAGACATCAGTGAACTTGATGTCGGTTTATCAGATCGGGAAGATCCCGAGACCTACAAAGAGGCAATAATTGATATTGACTCAGACAAATGGCAAGAGGCCATGGAATTAGAAATGGATTCAATGTACCAGAACCAAGTTTGGAACTTGGTAGACTTGCCCCAAGGGGTTAGACCAATTGGGTGCAAATGGGTCTTTAAACGAAAGACAGATGCCGATGGCAAGGTACAAACGCACAAAGCTAGGCTTGTGGCAAAAGGCTACACGCAAAGGTATGGCATCGATTACGATGAAACCTTTTCACCAGTAGCAAAATTGAAGTCCATTCGAATTCTACTTGCGATAGCTGCCTACTATGATTATGAAATCTGGCAGATGGATGTAAAGACAGCCTTCGTCAATGGCAACCTTGAGGAAGAGGTCTATATGGTACAGCCGGAAGGTTTTATTAGTAAAACCAGGCCAACTGTTGTATGCAAATTACAAAGATCCATCTATGGGCTAAAGCAAGCGTCAAGGAGCTGGAATATCCGCTTTGATGAAGCTGTCAAATCGTTTGACTTCATCTGAAGCAAGGAAGATCCCTGTGTCTATGCGAGACACAGCGACAAAGGAGTTGTTTTCATGATCATTTATGTAGATGACATTTTGATCATGGGAAACAATGTCTCTATGCTAGAAGAGACTAAAGTTTGGTTATCAAGTACCTTCTCGATGAAGGACTTGGGTGAAGCGAACTACATCCTAGGGATCAAGATCTTTAGAGATAGATCCAAGAGGATGTTGGGAATGACACAGTCCACCTACATCGACAAAATACTGAAGCGTTATAAGATGGACGACTCAAAGAGAGGCTTTCTCCCAGCTAGGCATGGGATTGTCTTATCAGTTAAGGATGGTCCTAAAACTGATGAAGAAAGAAATGCAATGAGTCGTGTACCCTATGCTTCGGCAGTAGGGTCTATAATGTATGCAATGAATTGCACAAGGCCCGATGTGGCATATGCGCTTAGTGTCACTTGTCGACACCAACAGAATCTAGGAGTACCTCACTGGACTGCTGTGAAGAACATTCTTAAGTACCTTAGACGGACTAAAGAGATGTTCTTGGTGTTTGGTGGAGAACCAGAATTGAAGATGTCTGGGTATGTCGACGCTGGATTTGAATCAGATCCTGATGACTTTAAGTCACAGACAGGATACGTATTCAAACTGAACGGAGGAGCTGTCTGTTGGAAGAGCTCTAAGCAAGCCACGATTGCTGACTCATCCACAGAGGCCGAGTACATTGCTGCATCAGAAGCTGTTTGGATTTCAGAGTTCTTGAAGGAATTGAGGGTTGTTCCTGCTCCCAGTCCAATAACGATTTATTGTGACAATACGGGCGCCGTCGCTCAAGCTAGGGAGCCTAGATCTACAAACAAGAACAAACATGTACTTAGAAAATATCACGTTATACGTGAGATTATAGATAGAGGAGAAGTTAGTATAGAACGTGTCTCAACCACGGACAACGTGGAAAATCCTTTCACCAAGGTCTTATCAGTGAAAGTCCACTTAAGACATTATGCTAATCTGGGCATTAGGCATAAAGGTGACTGGCTCTAGTCCAAGTGGGAGATTGATAGTGTATATGTCCTAGAGACAGTCCTTACTAAGGGCATGGTGCCCTTGTAGAGGACATATATGTACTATTACACAGGTCAACGTAATATAATATATGTTTGTTTCATTTTACTGTTGCGTATCGCTTTCATATTTATATTACACCAGGCTGCAGCATGTCATATCTATATTGCTATCTGTATTGATACTGAACATGTCCCCTCGGATAGATGACCGATCACACAGTTAGTGGGAGCTATGTGAGTTATCATCTATCCCAAACTCTCCCTAGTCGTGGTACATCTCGGATGTGGGGGTCTGAATGAACCTGACAAGACTAGTATGCGTGGAGGTTATACTTGTTGGAGCAAGTGTGAGCCGATCCCACGGCCACGGAACGGATTGTTGGACAATCAAGGAACGTTCCCATAACTGTGCATAGTTGTTCGAAGAAGCTTTATCGAACAATGGAAGTACCCACCGGACACTCCCATCGATGTATACTCTACACCGACGTGTCTATGGGAACCGGTGAGTTGTCGAAGTGATGCCATTCGTCCTTTGTACTTACAGGACTTTATCATCACATTTGTTGCTCCATATCCTTGGTGGACCCGTCGATGTCAGCTCTGAATAAGCAGTTGACCTAAGACACGATCCAGGATTATGGCTAAATACAAATGGGAGTGATAAGTGATTCTGTGAAGGATTCATCTCTCAAGTGTAGCACAGGAGAGCACTGCTCGTAGTCTGCATAGTTGTGTTGGTAAAGTCACTGGCCAGTGCAAATGATATATTATGATGGTCATAAGTATATCTTAACCAAACAACTCCCTGAGACGCCCGTGGATGTATTATTGGGATAGACACTTCATCGATCCTAGATACATCCGAGCAAGTCAGATGAAGGGACGTTACCATCGCCGCGTTGAGCGCAACAGGCTTCGCAACGAAAGGGTTAGCTTTGAGAAACCTCTCAAACGTCCTCGCGTATTAATATTGCAAATGGAACCGTCTAGGAATTCCATGTTGCCTAGTCTAGGACTTGCTTAATACGGTGAGGCCCTATGAGTCACACTATGTGGTGATTCAGCCTATCAGAATATCCTTGAAGATGGAATCGCAATTAATTTCGAATTAATTGTGATTGATGGATTATAATTGATTTGGAATTAATTATAACAATTGGTGGCTCAATTAATGATTTGGAATTATTAATTGAATTGGCTAATTAATTGTATTTTATGTAAATACAATTAAAGATTATATTTTGGAAATATAATGGAGGTTTGATTGTAAAGGATATATTAATTTAGAATTAACATATGCACTTGGGCAAAATCTAATTGGAGTTTGGATTGCCTTGGAAATATATGTGGGTCCCAAAAGTGGGACCCACGTCCCGTAGGACAGTCGCGCGCGCGCGCGTGGCTGAGAAGGGGAAGGAGTTTGACTCCTTCCTCTATTAGAAGTCCAAGGGATAAGTTAGATTTTCCTGATTGAGTTTTGATATTATTGGGAATGAATCTAGACTTGATATTGGTTTCCTTGTGCGATAAGAATTAGATTCTTATTCCTTTACGAAGTCTAATTGCTTATGCTTTAGGCTTCTATAGACTACTATATATAGTAGACTATTGGAGAGAGTTTTACATACAGTTACATGTGATTTGATACACAATTATTCTACCCAGTTTTCTTAGAGAAAATAAAAACTCTCCCCTCCTCCCTTAGCCTCACGCACGCGCACACCGCCACCGGAGGGAATTGCCGCCCCGTCTTCTTGGTCACATAAAGAATATCCTAGCATTCTTCCGATAGGCTGTTCATCCGTGGATACCAAGGTTGAGGTTCTAGGAGCTGGAAACTAACTCTTATTGTCTTGCAGATATACAGAGCATTGTAGATATCTTCGACTTCGACGAAGGAGAAGATACACCGGAATATTACGAAGACTTGGAAGCTGCTTTGGAAGTAAGGTTAGTCTTCTAATTGACGTGTTTATATATATACGACATATGCATAATCAATTAACCGGTATGTTAAGAAATTTTTTAAAATTCCGCTGCGTACCCTAGGGGGTAACTCTGACCATATTTTCTTACACGGTCCTCGAATACAAGTAAGCGTGGTCGCTCTCTGTGAATTCCAAGTTCCCGAAATGGATGAAGGAACAAATGTACTCTGGGTTCCATGGTATAATCAGGCCTCGGACTAACACCCCATTCTTCTCGTCGAGATCCGTGTACCCAGTGTAGAAATCTCGGAGGAGGCTTTCGTCGTAGCCTTTGAACCTGTCGGAACTGTACCATGCCCAATTCCTTTGTGACCCCAAACTTGACAGCGTCCTATATCCCGCTCTATTCGCTGCGGACACAGGAATGTCAATCCTCCTATCGGGGATGATCGACCTTCCTCCGTCGGCCATCTCCGCCTCTAGCCGTTGTCGCACCTCTATCGCAGCGGCAGACAACTCATACAAATCGTGAGATGGTTGGGAGCTTGATGCCACTCCCTTCCCCTTTTTGCTAGAGCCGGCTCTCCTTGTCCTCGGTGCCATTATTCCTACAAACAACAATTAGTATCTTGTACGATGCAAAACAGACCTATGCATATGTAAATAAACGAGTGAACAAACGAGTAAAATTCTCAAAAATCCACGTTTTAAAAAAATTATATATATTTTCGGGTTGGACCCAAAATCGAATTTTGAAAGTTTTGAGGATTGAATTTTATATTTGGAATATAAATATGATTTAATTGTAATTGTTTTAAACTAGAGGCGTTAAATTTAATTAGTATAAAGTTAAAGGGCTTATTTGTAATTTATCAATTTATTGTTTATTACAAATTGGTCCTTCTACTTTTGAATTTTAGATTTAACACCTCTAATGTTTTTAAAATTACAATTAGGTCCTTCGGGTTTTCGAAAATTGCTACTTGGTCAATAGAATTTTCGAATGTTCAATCTAGTCCAAATTTTCAATTATTTCATAGAGATTATAAGTATGGATTATAATTTTCATAATGAAATTATGAAGTCATTTGTCATCCACATAGGCTACTACCTGTTTCATATGCTCAATATGCTATTGTTTGACAATGCATGTTTAAATACCATGTTTTTACATTCCGTTCGACCGCTGTGCATGCGAGGGTAGGCGGCGCCCTCTTATATGTCGGACCGCATATTTATGTATGGGTAGGCGGCACCCATTATATGCTTGACCGCGTTTAGAACTAGAATGGATAGGCGGCATCCATTACGTGTAGACCGTTCATGCATGATGGGTAGGCGGCGCCCTTATTTGTTTGTAGATGACTGATAACAACGCTCAAGCTACAAGCCCCAACCAATATAAGTACGGAAATAGTATATATATATATATATATATATATATATATATATATAGATATATATATATATATATAGTATATATGTATGTATATATATATCTATATATATATATATATATATATATATATATATATATATCTATATATATATATATATATATATATATATATATATATATATATATATATATATATATGTATTTCTGAGATGCTTTCCATAGGGTGCTTTAATTTTGAACTTTCATTGCGTTTTCTTGTATTGGCGACCTCGTCTTACAAGACTCACAGTAATCGTCGAATTAGAGTAAGCCTATGGTTATGACTTACTGCATATTGTATCTAGCGACCTCGATAGGTGCAATATGTAGGGCATCGGGTTAATTAGATTTAACAACCAAGAGTTGCGTGACGCAATTGGATAGTCTTACTAGTCCTACCGGTCATATTATGCTATGCGACCAGCCCCGTTGGAGTATGGCATAATATGGATTTGGATCTTGGCCACTACGGTAACTTGTTGGACATTACCCGTATGTTTGTTGTGGGGGCAATCATATGTGAAAATAGTGGAAGCTAAACAGCTAAAGGACCTTGTTGTTTAGTTATGTTGACTGTGTATTTAGAAATGATATTTCAATAGCTGATTTATTGTTTTCGTTCTATATTATTTCTCCTTAGGATATTAGATATGGCGAGTATCTCGCTCCGTGCTGTCTTGGAGAAGCAAATTTTAACCGGACCAAACTTCCTAGATTGGATCAGGAATATACGTTTGGTGTTGAGGTACGAAAAGATTGAGTACGTCTTGGACGAGGTCATTCCCGTATGCCCCGAAAATCAGACTGTCGATCAGGTTGCTGCTTGGAATCAAGCTAACAAGGCAAGGTCTGATAAGCATCTTGAGGATGCTAAGTCCGCGCAGTGTATTATGCTGGCGGCAATGAGCAATGAGCTGCAAAGGCAACATGAAAACATGTTGCCGTATGAGATGTTAAAACATCTTGAGTCGCTCTTTAAGACGACAGTTAGAAGTGTTGAATTTGATTTGATCAAAGACATACACAGGTGCAAGCTCAGTGAAGGAGGGAACATGTCTGAGCATGTTCTCAAAATGATTGGTCTCTTTGAAAAGCTTGCCAATGCCGGCGTTAAGCTAGAGAACAAGATCATGGTGATCTTTGTCCTTCAATTATTGCCGAGTTCGTATTCGCAGTTCATCATTAATTACACGATGAATGCGAAAGACGTTACACTGCCTGAACTTCATAATCTGCTGAAGACATATGATCAAACTCTTCCTAAGAAGGAAAAGTCGATCATGCTTGTTGGGCAACCGTCTAACTCGAACCCGAAAAGCAAAGGTGCTAAGGGTAAGGGAAAGTCGGGAGCCAAGGCTAACATTTGGAGTGATAAGCCTAAGCGTCCGAACCAGAAAAGAAAGTTCAAGAGAAGCGGAACGGTGCGCACAGATGAATGTCTTTTCTGTAAGCAGAAAGGACATTGGAAGAAAGATTGCCCTAAGCTTAGGGCAGATCAGGCCAAGAAGTCATCAGCTTCTGGCTCAGGTATGTTTGTTATTGAAATGAACATGACTACTTTTGACTCCAATGGTTGGGTATTAGATACAGCCTGTGGCTCACACATTTGTAATAATGTGCAGGGGCTAATTGATCACAGGCTAGTCAAGCGAGGTTAAATCGACTTGCATGTTGGGAACGACAATCCAGTTGAAGCCAAACGCGTTGGACGCATCAAGATAGATTTACCTTCGGGACAATGTTTAGAACTTGATAATGTTTATTTTGTTCCATCCATTGTCAGAAATATTATTTCCATTCCATTGTTACACAATATGGGTTTTTCCTTTCGATTTGCGAATAATACTTGTTATTTTTCATTAAATAATCAGTATTATGGAAAGGCTCGCTTGGTGAATGGTTTATATATTTTGCAAAGTAGTCAACCTTTATTTCAAATACATAACAAACAACCGTCTTCAAGTAAGAAGAATAATCCATCTTATCTATGGCATTGTCGGCTAGGCCATATAAATGAAACACGAATTCAAAGACTAAGGAAGTTGGACTACTTAGAACCATTTGATTTCGAATCATATGGTACATGTGAATCTTGTGTTAAGGGTAAGATGACGAAAAACCTTTTGTTGGACAAGGTGTTCGTGCCACTCGCTGCTTAGAGCTCATACATACCGATGTATGTGGACCGTTTAAAGTCCATGCGCGTGGGGGTTATCCTTACTTCGTTACCTTTACTGACGATTTCTCAAGGTATGGATATATCTTTCTTATGAAGAATAAATCCGGACCTTTGGGAAATTCAAGGAGTTTAGGAATGAGGTCGAGAATGAATTGAACCTAAGGATAGTCACTCTTCGATCGGATCGAGGAGGTGAATACCTTAGTGAAGAATTTATCGATTACTTGAAGGGAAATGGGATTCAATCGCAATGGACTCCTCCTGGAACACCACAGTTAAACGGTGTGTCTGAGAGGAGGAATCGAACCTTGTTAGACATGGTAAGATCAATGATTGGATTCTCGACTCTTCCAAAGTATCTGTGGGTATATGCACTACAAACTGCAATCTACATTCTGAACCGTGTACCATCTAAATCAGTGGAGAAAACTCCTTATGAGTTATGGAAGGGAAAGAAGCCTTCACTAGGCTATCTTAGACCTTGGGGCTGTCCTGCGATAGTCAAGCTGATGCTCACTGATAAGTTAGATGCCAAGGGTGTCAAAGTATATTTCATAGGCTATCCTCGTCAGACGAGAGGCTATGTATTCTATCATGCTGAAGATCACAAGGTGATCGTGTCTAGAAACGTGAAGTTTTTAGAAGCTGAATACCTCGAAGAAGAGAGGTTAGATGATATGATAGAACTTGAAGAAATTCAAGACTTTGACACGCGCGAACATGAGGTCTTTAAATCTTCTGATTTGGACTCAAGTTCAGTGGGAGCTTTCGAAGCAGACAAGGGTGATGATATGACACTTGCTAGGCATGTCATTGTCAGTGGGAGTCCTGTGATTAGATCAACAGTTGAAACCACATCAATAGAACCCGTTGTCAACCAACCCGTGCAACAAGTTGCACAAGAGCAGCCTCCCGCAAGGGAACAGGGTCGCGCCCAACGACCAGCTGCATCAGTGCCCACTGATAATGTTCGTGTTACACGAAGCCAGAAAAGAAAAGCACCAGAACAAGTCGAGCTCCGTAGGTCGAAGAGGATCCTTAGAGGACCTCAGAAGCAAAGCCTTATGATAGAAGACATCAGTGAACTTGATGTCGGTTTATCAGATCGGGAAGATCCCGAGACCTACAAAGAGGAAATAATTGATATTGACTCAGACAAATGGCAAGAGGCCATGGAATTAGAAATGGATTCAATGTGCCAAAACCAAGTTTGGAACTTGGTAGACTTGCCCCAAGGGGTTAGACCAATTGGGTGCAAATGGGTCTTTAAACGAAAGACAGATGCCGATGGCAAGGTACAAACGCACAAAGCTAGGCTTGTGGCGAAAGGCTACACGCAAAGGTATGGCATCGATTACGATGAAACCTTTTCACCAGTAGAAAAATTGAAGTCCATTCGAATTCTACTTGCGATAGCTGCCTACTATGATTATGAAATCTGGCAGATGGATGTAAAGACAGCCTTCCTCAATGGCAATCTTGAGGAAGAGGTCTATATGGTACAGCCGGAAGGTTTTATTAGTAAAACCAGACCAACTGCTGTATGCAAATTACAAAGATCCATCTATGGGCTAAAGCAAGCGTCAAGGAGCTGGAATATCCGCTTTGATGAAGCTTGTCAAATCGTTTGACTTCATCAGAAGCAAGGAAGATCCCTGTGTCTATGCGAGACACAACAACAAAGGAGTTGTTTTCATGATCATTTATGTAGATGACATTTTGATCATGGGAAACAATGTCTCTATGCTAGAAGAGACTAAAGTTTGGTTATCAAGTACCTTCTCGATGAAGGACTTGGGTGAAGCGAACTACATCCTAGGGATCAAGATCTTTAGAGATACATCCAAGAGGATGTTGGGATATACACAGTCCACCTACATCGACAAAATACTGAAGCGTTATAAGATGGACGACTCAAAGAGAGGCTTTCTCCCAGCTAGGCATGGGATTGTCTTATCAGTTAAGGATGGTCCTAAAACTGATGAAGAAAGAAATGCAATGAGTCATGTGCCCTATGCTTCGGCAGTAGGGTCTACAATGTATGCAATGAATTGCATAAGGCCCGATGTGGCATATGTGCTTAGTGTCACTTGTCGACACCAACAGAATCCAGGAGTACCTCACTGGACTGCTGTGAAGAACATTCTTAAGTACCTTAGACGGACTAAAGAGATGTTCTTGGTGTTTGGTGGAGAACCAGAATTAAAGATGTCTGGGTATGTCGACGCTGGATTTGAATCAGATCCTGATGACTTTAAGTCACAGACAGGATACGTATTCAAACTGAACGGAGGAGCTGTCTGTTGGAAGAGCTCTAAGCAAGCCACGATTGCTGACTCATCCACAGAGGCCGAGTACATTGCTGCATCAGAAGCTGTCTGGATTTCAGAGTTCTTGAAGGAATTGAGGGTTGTTCCTGCTCCCAGTCCAATAACGATTTATTGTGACAATACGGGCGCCGTCGCTCAAGCTAGGGAGCCTAGATCTACAAACAAGAACAAACATGTACTTAGAAATATCACATTATACGTGAGATTATAGATAGAGGAGAAGTTAGTATAGAACGTGTCTCTACCACGGACAACGTGGCAGATCCTTTCACCAAGGTCTTATCAGTGGAAGTCCACTTAAGACATTATGCTAATCTGGGCATTAGGCATAAAGGTGACTGGCTCTAGTCCAAGTGGGAGATTGATAGTGTATATATCCTAGAGACAGTCCTTACTAAGGGCATGGTGCCCTTATAGAAGACATATATGTACTATTACACAGGTCAACGTAATATAATATATGTTTGTTTCATTTTACTGTTGAGTATTGCTTTCATATTTATATTACACCAGGCTGCAGCATGTCATATCTTTATTGTTGTCTGTATTGATATTAAACATGTCCCCTCGGATAGATGACCGATCACACAGTTAGTGGGAGCTATGTGAGTTATCATCTATCCCAAACTCTCCCTAGTCGTGGTACATCTCGGATGTAGGGGTCTAAATGAACCTGACAAGACTAGTATGCGTGGAGGTTATACTTGTTGGAGCAAGTGTGAGCCGATCCCACGGCCACGGAACGGATTGTTGGACAATCAAGGAACGTTCCCATAACTGCGCATAGTTGTTCGAAGAAGCTTTAACGAACAATGGAAGTACCCACCGGACACTCCCATCGATGTATACTCTACACCGACGTGTCTATGGGAACCGGTGAGTTGTCGAAGTGATGTCATTCGTCCTTTGCACTTACAGGACTTTATCATCACATTTGTTGTCCCATATCCTTGGTGGACCCGTCGATGTCAGCTCTGAATAAGCAGTTGACCTAAGACACGATCCAGGATTATGGCTAAATACAAATGGGGGTGATAAGTGATTCTGTGAAGGATTCATCTCTCAAGTGTAGCACAGGAGAGCACTGCTCGTAGTCTGCATAGTTGTGTTGGTAAAGTCACTGGCCAGTGCAAATGATATATTATGATGCTCATAAGTATATCTTAACCAAACAACTCCCTGAGGCGCCCGTGGATGTATTATTGGGATAGACACTTCATCGATCCTAGATACATCCGAGCAAGTCAGGTGAAGGGACGTTACCATCGCCGCGTTGAGCGCAACAGGCTTCGCAACGAAAGGGTTAGCTTTGAGAAACCTCTCAAACGTCCTCACGTATTAATATTGCAAATGGGACCGTCTAGGAATTCCATGTTGCCTAGTCTAGGACTTGCTTAATACGATGAGGCCCTATGGGTCACACTATGTGGTGATTCAGCTTATCATAATATCCTTGAAGATGGAATCGCAATTAATTTGGAATTAATTGTGATTGATGGATTATAATTGATTTGGAATTAATTATAATAATTGGTGGCTCAATTAATGATTTGGAATTATTAATTAAATTGGCTAATTAATTGTATTTTATGTAAATACAATTAAAGATTATATTTTGGAAATATAATGGAGGTTTGATTGTAAAGGATATATTAATTTAGAATTAACATATGCACTTGGGCAAAATCTACTTGGAGTTTTGGATTGCCTTAGAAATATAAGTGGGTCCCAAAAGTGGGACCCACCTCCCGTAGGACAGGCGCGCGCGCGCGCGTGGCTGAGTAGGGGAAGGAGTTTGACTCCTTCCTCTATTAGAAGTCCAAGGGATAAGTTAGATTTTCCTGATTGAGTTTTAATTTGATTGGGAATGAATCTAGACTTGATATTGGTTTCCTTGTGCGATAAGAATTAGATTCTTATTCCTTTACGAAGTCTAATTGCTTATGCTTTAGGTTTCTATAGACTACTATATATAGTAGACTATTAGAGAGAGTTTTACATGTGATTTGAAATATAGTTTTGAACACGAGTTTTAGACACAGTTATTCTACCCAGTTTTCTTAGAGAAAATAAAACTCTCCCCTCCTCCCTTCAGCCTCACGCGCGCGCACACCTCCACCGGAGGGAATTGCCGCCCCGTCTTCTTGGTCACATAAAGAATATCCTAGCATTCTTCCGATAGGCTGTTCATCCGTGGATACCAAGGTTGAGGTTCTAGGAGCTGGAAACTAACTCTTATTGTCTTGCAGATATACAGAGTATTGTAGATATCTTCGACTTCGACGAAGGAGAAGATACACCGGAATATTACGAAGACTAGGAAGCTGCTTTGGAAGTAAGGTTAGTCTTCTAATTGACGTGTTTATATATATACGACATATGCATAATCAATTAACCAGTATGTTAAGAAAATTTTTAAAATTCCGCTGCGTACCCTAGGGGTAACTCTGACCATATTTTCTTACATGAGTGCCTGTCTCAGCAATCCTTAAGTTCTTTCTCTTACTGAGTGCCTGTCTCAGCAAGTGATCAAGTTTCCTAACAAATACCCGTTTTGAAGGAATTACTTGCTGAATGCCTGTTTCAGCAATCATGTAGTGACTTATCATTTCTTAGAAGAAATCAGTGACTGAGTCTTTTAAACAGGAATACTTTGGCTTGTTGAATACCTGTTTCAGCATTCTGCCAAGTGTATCCTTTATTGAGGTAGTTCAATCAATCCAAGGTTATACCTTAGCATTGTGAACCTATTATCCGGTAGGGGCTTGGGAAAGATATCAGCAAGCTGATCATCAGTGCCTACTTTCACAACCTCAATATCACCTTTTTCCACATGATCTCTAATGAAATGATGTCTAATATCAATGTGCTTGGTCCTAGAGTGAAACTTAGGATTTTGCGTAATTGCAATAGCACTTGTATTATCACAAAAGATTGGTGTTTTCTTTGCAGAAATACCATAATCTCTTAATTATTGTTGAATCCATAGGATTTGAGTTGTGCAACAACCAGCTGCAATGTATTCTGATTCAGTAGATGAATTGGCAACACAGGTTTGCTTCTTGCTGAACCATGATATTAATCTAGTACCCAAAAACTGACAAGTTCCAGAGGTACTTTTTCTATCAAGAGTTGATCCTCCATGATCAGCATCAGAATAACCAACCAATTCAAGTCCAGAATCTTTAGGATACCATAATCCAACATTGACTGTACCTCTAACACATTTCAGTATCTTGATTGCCTTTTTGTAGTGTGATTCTCTTGGATCAGATTGGAATCTTGCACACACACAAACAGCATACTGAATGTCAGGTCTACTTGCTGTTAGATACAACAAGGAACCAATGAGCTTCCTATACTTGTGTTCTTCAACACTTTTGTCCTCTTTAGTATAGCCCAATTTGGTACCAACACTCATAGGGATCTTTTCAGGTTTCTCATCCTCTTTGATCCTAAACTTTATGAGCATTTCTTTCGCATACTTTGCTTGATTTATGAATATTCCATCTTTGAGTTGCTTGACTTGCAATCCTAGGAAATAATTCAATTTTCCCATCATACTCATTTCAAACTTATTTGTCATGAGTTTGGCAAAATCATCACAAAGTTGCTTGTCCTTAGATCCAAAAATTATGTCATCCACATAAATTTGAACTAAGAGTATTTTACCATCATGGTTCATGGTAAATAAAGTTTTGTCAACTTCACCTTTCTTGAAACCATTTTCCAGCAAGAACTTAGCCAGGGTATCATACCATGCTCTTGGTGCTTGCTTTAGACCATATACAGCTTTCTGAAGCTTGTATACCATCTTGATTTCTGAGGGAAGTTCAAAGCCAGGGGGTTGTTCTAGGTAGACTTCTTCAGCAAGTTCACCATTTAAGAATGCACTTTTAACATCCATTTGGTAAACAATGAAGTCATCGTGAGCAGCAAAGGCCAAGAAAAGCCTAATTGCATCCAATTTTGCAACTGGTGTATAAGACTCATCATAGTCCAATCCTTCAGTCTGACAGTAACCTTGAGCAACTAAGCGTGCTTTATTTCTTGTTACTTCACCAGACTCGCTCAGCTTGTTTCCGAACACCCACTTTGTACCAATAGCTTTCTTGTCTTCAGCAAGTGGCACAAATTTCCAGACTTTGTTTCTTTCAAATTGATCCAGTTCTTCTTGCATTGCCTTTATCCATTCAGAATGCTTTAAAGCTTCGTCTATGGTTTTAGGTTCAATTTCTGACACAAAGCAAGAGAACAATGATTCTACTTCTACGACAGTTGCTTCTTCAGCAAGTCCATGAGTAGCTTTGGATCTAGTCACTTGGCGTTTATTAATGTCGCCAATCATATCCGTAGAGGGATGATCTCTAATCCATTTATTAACAGGTTTTCTGTTTGTTGGATCAGGATATGTTTGCTCATCAGCATGTGACTCTTCAGTATGTACTTGTTCAGTACTACTGGGAATTTGTGTCTCTGCTGAGATTTGTTCATCAGCAACTGCTTGTTCAGCATTGCTAGATTGAGGTATTTCATCAGCAGGCACTGGAGATTGCGTAATTTCAGCAACTTCCGGAGCAACCGCGTCTTTTGCTGGAAATTCTTTGTCGTGAACTATATTTATCTTGTCATGACTAGGGGGAGGAGAGTCATTGTCAGAATCATCATTTAGTTTAGTTGACTTGATTTGCCTAGCATCAGATTCAGTTCTTTGCTCATGTATGATTAGCTTTTTCATAAATTCTGATATTTCTTCTTCAGCAGGCACACCTTGTGACTTTTCGTAGAATACAACATGCACTGATTCTTCAATCTTTTGTGCCTTTTTGTTGTAAACTCTATAAGCTTTACTATGCAAGGAGTAGCCAAGAAATATCGCTTCGTCTGCCTTTGGTTGAAATGTTCTTAGGTATTCTCTACCATTATTAAGAACGAAACACTTGCAACCAAATACTCTTAGATGAGTGATGTTAGGAGGTCTTCCAACAAGCAATTCATAAGGAGTTTGTTGTATTCCTTAGTAATCAAACATCTGTTTTGAGTATAACAGGCGGTATTAATCGCTTCAACCCAATAAGCCTCACTTATTTCAGGGTACGATTCTTCCGTTCAGCAACACCGTTTTGCTGTGGTGTTCTTACTAAGGATAACTGATGTTGTATACCTTTTGAGGTACAATATTCAGTTATGTACTGGTTTACAAACTCAGTACCATGGTCTGTCCTTATGACTTTTACCTTGTCATTTTTCATGACTTCAAGCTTATTCAGCAAGTTAGGTATTTCAGTCTTGGTTTCAGATTTGTGCTTGATGAATACTACCCAAGTGAATCTTGAATAGACATCTACCACGACTAGACCATACTTCTTACCAGCATAGCTTGTTGAAGAAGATTCAAACAAGTCCATGTGCAAGAGTTGTAAAGGTTTTGTAGTTGACGGTACTGCCTTGTTCTTGAAAGAAGATTTGGTTTGCTTTCCTTGCTGACATGCATTGCAAACACCATCCTTCTTAAAAGTAACCCTAGGTAATCCAACTACAAGTGCCTTTTTAGACAGCTTATTCAGCATCTTGAAGTTTAGATGACTTGTTCGTTTATGCCATAACCATGCTTTTTCAGCAAGGCAATCATGATCTGAGACAAGGCATTTTTCAACAATTGCTGAAGACCAATCAACGGTGTACAAGCCTCCTGATCTTCTTGCAATCATTATTACCTTTTTAGTCTCGAAATCTACAAGTTTACATTCATCACTTTTAATTTCGATGAAGTATCCTTTGTCAACAAACTGACTCATGCTGAAAAGGTTAAACTTAAGATTTTTGACATAAAGAACTCCAGTAATGGTTATGCATCCTAACTTCACATCACCATAGCCTTTTGTAGAACCGGAGCCTCCACCAGCAAACCTTATTGTTGGACCTTTAGACCACCGTCTATAGTTTATAATGTTATTCTTGTTGCCCGTCATGTGCTTTCCACAACCACTATCAAAGTGTCAGATTGCATCGTTTGTCTCCGTGGCTGAAGTCTGCACAATCAAGAGCAAACAAGTTAATTATCCAATGATGGATGTCCATTAACATGTTCAAGAATGCGTCCAGTGGAAACCCAAGTCTTAAGTTTTTCAACTTTGACTTGTTTTCTACTTGCTGAGGAACTAGGAGGTTCTGAGCTGAAAGACTTTTGACTCGTACTGGTCAAATCCACTTTCTGATGTGGTGTCTTGCTCGGTTGACCTTTTTGCTGAACATACTTTTCAGTAAGTTCTTTTCTAGCAAGGTTCCTTCTAGCCCTAGTATTAAGATTCTTTTCAGAATTCTTAGGCTTGATTTTCTTCATCTCTTTGAAGTATCTTTGCTGACTTTGCTTGTACTCATGAAAGAGTTGACTTTGCTTGGTTTTGAAACCTAGTCCACTTTTCGGAGAATGCTGAGCTTTAGCGTCAGCAACCTTACTTGATTCAGGTTTGTCAGCAAAGGACTTCTGATTACTTTTAGTAATCTTGCCTTTTGTCTTAACAACTTGCTTTTCAGCAACTTGTTTGGCGGGATGCTTCATAACATCCTTTTTCTTTCCAGTTTGCTTCTCAGCAACCTGATTTCCTTTTAAAGTCTTGTTACTTTGAGTAGCAACAGCGGGCTTTATGGTCAAAGGTACTTGATTGCATGTTTCAGCAACCTTAGATTGACCAATCTGATAGAGTTCTGGTAGACCACTATCAGCAGCACGTACAAAGAAATTGGTGATTTATCTCTACTCAAGATTTCTACGTTATCACCTTCGTACGTTGCTCCTAAACCTTCTTTCTGAGATGGATCTCTCAAATAAGAGTTTAGTTCAGTCAGCGTATTACTTGCGTCCACATAGGATTTGAAATTGATTTTCATCTTTTTCATCTCTTGAATTTCAGCAAGTAACTTTAGAATTGAGGACTGATATTCTTCCAATTCTAATGCCATTTGAGAATTTTTTTCTGTAGCCTCAGCAATCAACTTCTTAAGACGCCTTATTTCAGCATCCTTTTCTTCTGTCTCTTCCTTCAGCAAGACGTACTTTTCAGTAGTCTGCTTGGTCAGAGTTTCAGCAAATTGTAGTTTCTCTTGCTATTTGCTCAGAGTTTTCTCAAATCTTTCGATTTCTCCTTGAATCTTATCAAGGTCAATCTCGTCTTCACTTTCTGAGTCTGAGTCAGAGGTAGGGTTGTTTACCTGACCGGCCATGAGGCAGAATTCGTAGTTTGACACATCTGGATAAGCTTCCATAGCTATTCCACAAACTTCTTTGCCAATCTCCACGTCTAGAGTGGCTTCTTCATCGTCGGTGTCTGAACTTTCATCCTCACTGTCTTCGGAGCTAGTATCAATGCACAATGCATCGATTTTTGCTTGAAGCTTCTTCTTTTCCTCAGCAATAAAAGCTCTTTTGAACTTCTTCTTCTTTTCAGCAGATTTGCCTTTCAGCAAAGGGCAATTAGCTTTGAAGTGTCCAGGCTTTTTGCAGTAAAAGCATAGATCATTTCCAACTGCTGGTTCTTCTGATGAGGTAGCTTGCTGAGCTTGCTTGTTCAGCGAGCTAGTCTCATTCTTGTACTTATGGTAGTTGTTACCAAGATGCTTTTTCATCTTCTCTTTTGCTTTTCGCCTTTCAAGTTCCTTGCTGATGAATTTCTTCATGTTTTTGACAACCAAAGTGTTTTCATCAGTAGGTTCTTTTACATTCTTCTTTTCAGAAGATGATGGCTTTGCAGCAAGAGCAATGTTTTGCGATTTTTCAGCAAATACACTTTCTCTTTGCTTGGTCTCATAGTTGACAGTAGCAAGATGAGAGAACAACTCTGTTGGTGTAATATCTAGCATTCCTTGATTATAGTAGAAGTTCTGAGTGTGGATCCATTCTTGATTCAGACTTCTGATGATAGTTTTCACTTTCTCAGAATCTGAGTAAAGATTTCCAACACCCAAGGCTGCCATTTCACTAACCAGAGTTGTGAATCTGAAATCCAAGTCTTCTAGTGACTCGTTTGTACCTTGCTTAAAGTTTTGAAACTTTAATTTAAGTACTTCAAGTTTGTTTTCCTTGGTCTTGTCAGATCCAGCACAAAGATCTTGAAACATTTTCCAAGCCTCCTTTGCAGTCTTAGCACCCCACAGTTTGCACTGTATGGTATCCGGAGTTGATCGAATGATGATATTTCTTGCTTGGCCATCAAGACGGTATCTCTTAGCTTCGTCAGAAGTCCATTCCTTTCTTGGTTTTGGCACAACCGTATCTGATGGTTCGTCTAGGATAGTTTCCTTTCCAGCTTCAGTGGTCTTGTGAGGAAAACTCCTTTCAACCTTAGTGATCTTGATAGGTCCATCATTAATGACGGTAACCATCTCATCACTAATGGCCTCAAGATGTAGCATCATGTTGTTTCGCCATTTCTCGTCATTTTCCAGCTTCAGCAAGGGAGCAACTCCTAAAGACATCCTGTCAGCAAAGCACTACCAAACTGATCAAGTGAGAGTGATTTACGGAAAGCACCTAAGGGGATCTAGGTTCAGTGCTGAAGGTTAAAGAACCTCCAGCTCTGATACCACTTGTTGGTCCCTTTAAACAACAAGAAAAGACTAGAGGGGGGGGGGTGAATAGTCTTTTCAAACTTTCGTCGTTTAAAACTTTCTCAGCAAGTGCTTATTACTTTTCAGTAATGAGTTTGCTGATACTTAACTTTCTCAGAAAGCGTAAGTTACTTTACAGTAGCTTGGTTTGCTGATACTTAAAATCAGAGAGCGGAAGTCTTTGATACAATAAGTGTTTTTTCAGTAAGTGAAAGTTTCAGCAAGTGATGTGAGTGACTGTGTACAGACAGATATGAATTGCTGACAACTAAGTGCAGTAAGTAAATCACACAAACACTTTTATAGTGGTATCTGAGAGTGGCGTAATCTCTCAACTAATCCACTTCGTCCTTTCTAGGACTGAATCCACTAAGATATGATTGAGGTTCCTTACAATCTATCTAGAGCGATTCAACAGAAACCAAAGCACACTTGCTTTGTCTCCAACCTAATCTAGAGAACGTAACCTTGTTCTCCACCAAACTTGGTACTTTTAATCAGCAAAACTATGCTCGATTAAGTTCCCCCTGAACATCACGCCTGAAAGGGTGTATTTTCAGTTAGAGAGTTTTGGAGTGAGATAACTTAATTATAACTTATTCAGTTACAACAAGTAATCTAAGAAACACAACTTTGAATACTTTGCAGTAAACAAGTTTGATTGTTTCTGGTGTCAAGACTTGTTCTTGTTCGAAAGAAAGAACACTTAACTAATTTCTTAGCTGAGTTTGTTCTACTTCTTCACGAGTAGCTTTTTCAAGCTTTAAGTCTTGGAACGGATCAATGGCAGTTGTAGAGAGTTTGAAGGTATGTGAGTTTTAAGCACAAGTGAGAGTTTGATCACGTTGTTGACACACTTCAACTCTTCGCCGGATGACCTCTATTTATAGTGTAAGTAAGGAGCCGTTTAAATTTCAAATCCTAAGGCTTTTGTTCCTTAACATGTCACTATCTTGCTTTTGTACTTTCAACAGCGTCTTTGTTTGTCTTCTAGTCTTCATGTCCTTCGCGTGTAAGCTTTGCATTTAATGCATATTTGAATAGAATTCAAACAGTAACATTGGAGCGCAAATTCAAGTACTTTCAGCAAGGGGTCACATATGTTTCATCAGCAAGTGGTTAGTCTCAGTTTCAGCAAGCACAACCTACTCTGTCTTTCAGATTTTCACTTATGCAATGCTGTTGCTGAATTTTCCACTTTCTGAGCAACACGTGCCTTTGTAGATGCCAGTCTTCAGCAATCTTCTAGTCTTCAGATCTTCGAATTCCTCAAGTCTTCAGATCTTCAAAAGTCTTCAAGATTCTGAGCGGTTTCGTTATTCTCTTTTCAGAAAATAAAATACATCATACGCTTCAGCATCAATAAGTTATTTTCTTTTCAGAAAATAAAATACATCATACGCTTCAGCATCAATAAGTTATTTTCTTTTCAGAAAATAAAATACATCATACGCGGTAAAAACCTTCTTAACTAACACCTAATCTAAGTCATCAGCAAACGTTCCTCTTTTACAATGTCCTTAAAATTCTAAATTCCTATGGACCTTAAGAGTACTAATTACTGGACTTTCCTTAATTTAGCATGGTTAATTGCTCATCAAAATTACAAGTTTCCTAACAAATCCCTAGGATGTAGTTCGCTTCACCCAAGTCCTTCATCGAGAATGTACTTGATAACCAAACTTTAGTCTCTTCTAGCATATAGAGACATTGTTTCCCATGATCAAAATGTCATCTACATAAATGATCATGAAAACAACTCCCTTGTCGCTGTGTCTCGCGTAGACACAGGGATCTTCCTTGCTTCTGATGAAGTCAAACGATTTGACAGCTTCATCAAAGCGGATATTCCAGCCCCTTGACGCTTTCTTTAGTCCATAGATGGATCTTTGTAATTTGCATACAGCAGTTGGCCTGGTTTCACTAATAAAACCTTCCGGTTGTACCATATAGACCTCTTCCTCAAGGTTTCCATTGAGGAAGGCTGTTTTTACATCCATCTGCCAGATTTCATAATCATAGTAGGCAGCTATCGCAAGTAGAATTCGAATGGACTTCAATTTTGCTACCAGTGAAAAGGTTTCATCGTAATCGATGCCATCCTTTGCGTGTAGCCTTTTGCCACAAGCCTAGCTTTGTGCGTTTGTACCTTGCCATCGGCATCTGTCTTTCGTTTAAAGACCCATTTGCACCCAATTGGTCTAACCCCTTGGGGCAAGTCTACCAAGTTCCAAACTTGGTTCTGGTACATTGAATCCATTTCCAATTCCATGGCCTCTTGCCATTTGTCTGAGTCAATATCAATTATTGCCTCTTTGTAGGTCTCGGGATCTTCCCGATCTGATAAACCGACATCAAGTTCACTGATGTCTTCTATCATAAGGCTTTGCTTCTGAGGTCCTCTTAGGATCCTCTTCGACCTACGGAGCTCGACTTGTTCTGGTGCTTTTCTTTTCTGGCTTCGTGTAACACGAACATTATCAATGGGTACTGATGCAGCTGGTCGTTGGGCGCGACCCTGTTCCCTTGCGGGAGGTTGCTCTTGTGCAACTTGTTGCACAGGTTAGTTGACAACGGGTTCTATTGGTGTGGTTTCAATTGTTGATCTAATCACAGGACTCCCACTAACTATGACATGCCTAGCAAGTGTCATATCATCACCCTTGTCTGCTTCGAAAGCTCCCACTGAACTTGAGTCAAATCAGAAGATTTAGAGACCTCATGTTCGCGCGTGTCAAAGTCTTGAATTTCTTCAAGTTCTATCATATCATCTAACCTCTCTTCTTCGAGGTATTCAGCTTCTAAAAACTTCATGTTTCTAGACACGATCACCTTATGATCTTCAGCATGATAGAATTCATAGCCTCTCGTCTGACGAGGATAGCCTATGAAATATACTTTGACACCCTTGGCATCTAACTTATCAGTGAGCATCAGCTTGACTATCGCAGGACAGCCCCAAGGTCTAAGATAGCCTAGTGAAGGCTTCTTTCCCTTCCATAACTCATAAGGAGTTTTCTCCACTGATTTAGATGGTACACGGTTCAGAATGTAGATTGCAGTTTGTAGTGCATATCCCCACAGATACTTTGGAAGAGTCGAGAATCCAATCATTGATCTTACCATGTCTAACAGGGTTCGATTCCTCCTCTCAGACACACCATTTAACTGTGGTGTTCCAGGAGGAGTCCATTGCGATTGAATTCCATTTTCCTTCAAGTAATCGATAAATTCTTCACTAAGGTATTCACCTCCTCGATCTGATCGAAGAGTGACTATCCTTAGGTTCAATTCATTCTCGACCTCGTTCCTAAACTCCTTGAATTTCCCAAAGGTCTCGGATTTATTCTTCATAAGATAAATATACCCATACCTTGAGAAATCGTCAGTAAAGGTAACGAAGTAAGGATAACCCCCACGCGCATGGACTTTAAAAGGTCCACATACATCGGTATTTATGAGCTCTAAGCAGCGAGTGGCACGAACACCTTGTCCAACAAAAGGTTTGTTCGTCATCTTACCCTTAACACAAGATTCACATGTTCCATATGATTCAAAATCAAATGGTTCTAAGTAGTCCAACTTCCTTAGTCTTTGAATCCGTGTTTCATTAATATGTCCTAGCCGACAATGCCATAGATAAGATGGATTATTCTTCCTACTTGAAGACGATTGTTTGTTATGTATTTGAAATAAATGTAGACTACTTTGCAAAATATATAAACCATTCACCAAGCGAGCCTTCCCATAATACTGATCATTTAATGAAAAATAACAAGTATTATTCGCTAATCGAAAGGAAAAACCCATATTGTATAACAATGGAATGGAAATAATATTTCTGACAATGGATGGAACAAAATAAACATTATCAAGTTCTAAACATTGTCCCGAAGGTAAATCTATCTTGCTGCGTCCAACGCGTTTGGCTTCAACTGGATTGTCGTTCCCAACATGCAAGTCGATTTCACCTTGCTTGACTAGCCTGTGATCAATTAGCCCCTGCACATTATTACAAATGTGTGAGCCACAGGCTGTATCTAATACCCAACCATTGGAGTCAAAAGTAGTCATGTTCATTTCAATAACAAACATACTTGAGCCAGAAGCTGATGACTTCTTAGCTTGATCTGCCCTAAGATTTGGGCAATCTTTCTTCCAATGTCCTTTCTGCTTACAGAAAAGACATTCATCTGTGCGTACCGTTCCGCTTCTCTTGAACTTCCTTTTCTGGTTCGGACGCTTAGGCTTATCACTCCAAGTGTTAGCCTTGGCTCCCGACTTTCCCTTACCCTTAGCACCTTTGCTTTTCGGGTTTGGGTTAGACGGTTGCCCAACAAGCATGATCGACTTTTCCTTCTTAGGAAGAGTTTGATCATATGTCTTCAGCAGATTATGAAGTTCAGGCAGTGTTACGTCCTTCGCATTCATCGTGTAATTAATGATGAACTGCAAATACGAACTCGGCAATGATTGAAGGACAAAGATCACCATGATCTTGTTCTCTAGCTTAACGCCGGCATCGGCAAGCTTTTCAAAGAGACAAATCATTTTGAGAACATGCTCAGACATGTTCCCTCCTTCACTGAGCTTGCATCTGTGTATGTCTTTGATCAAATCAAATTCAACACTTCTAGCTGTCGTCTTAAAGAGCGACTCAAGATGCTTTAACATCTCATACGGCAACATGCTTTCATGTTGCCTTTGCAGCTCATTGCTCATTGGCGCCAGCATAATACACTGCACGGATCTAGCATCCTCAAGATGCTTATCAGACCTTGCCTTGTTGGCTTGATTCCAAGCAACAACCTGATTCGCAATCTGATTTCGGGGCACACGGGAATGACCTCGTCCAAGACGTACTCAATCTTTTCGTACCTCAGCACCAAACGTATATTCCTGATCCAATCTAGGAAGTTTGGTCCGGTTAAAATTTGCTTCTCCAAGACAGCACGGAGCGAGATACTCGCCATATCTAATATCCTAAGGAGAAATAATATAAAATGAAAACAATAAATCAACTATTGAAATATTATTTCTAAATACACAGTCAACATAACTAAACAACAAGGTTCTTTAGCTGTTTAGCTCCCACTATTTTCACATATGCTTGCCCCCACAACAAACATACGGGTAATGTCCAACAAGTTACCGTAGTGGCCAAGATCCAAATACATACTATGCTATACTCCAACGGGGGCTGGTCGCATAGCATAATATGACCGGTAGGACTAGTAAGACTATCCAATTGCGTCATGCAACTCTTGGTTGTTAAATCTAATTTAACCCGATGCCCTACATATTGTACCTATCGAGGTCGCTAAATACAATATGCAGTAAGTCATAACCATAGGCTTACTCTAATCTGACGATTATTGCGAGTCTGTAAGACGAGGTCGCCAATACAAGAAAACGCAATGAAAGTTCAGAATTAAAGACCCTATGGAAAGCATCTCATAATACATACATATATATTTTGTACTTATATTGGTTGGGGCTTGTAGCTTGAGAGTTGTTATCAGTCATCTACAAACAAATAAGGGCGCCGCCTACCCATCATGCATGAACGGTCTACACATAATGGATGCCGCCTATCCATTCTAGTTCTAAACACGGTCAAGCACATAATGGGTGCCACCTACCCATACATAAATATGCGGTCCGACATATAAGAGGGCGCCGCCTACCCTCGCATGCATAGCGGTCGAACGGAATGTAAAATACATGGTATTTAAACATGCATTGTCAAACAATAGCATATAGAGCATATGAAACAAGTAGTAGCCTATGTGGAAGACAAATGACTTCATAATTTCATTATGAAAATTATAATCCCATACTTATAATCTCTATGAAATAATTGAAAATTTGGACTAGATTGAATAATCGAAAATTCTATTGACCAAGTAGCAATTTTTGAAAACCCGAAGGACTTAATAGTAATTTTAAAAACCTTGGAGGTGTTAAATCTAAAATTCAAAAGTAGAAGGACTAATTTGCAATAAATAATAAATTGATAAATTACAAATAAGCCCTTTAACTTTATACAAATTAACCCCTCTAGTTTAAAACAATTACAATTAAATCATATTTATATTCCAAATATAAAATTCAATCCTCAAAACTTTTAAATATTCGATTTCGGGTCCAACCCGAAAATATATATATATATATATATATATATATATATATATATATATATATATATATATATATATATATATATTTTTTTTTTTATTTTTTTTTTTTCTGAAAACGTGGGACGGGAGGTGCCGTCCCCCGGTGCCCGGCGCCCGCGCACGCGCTTACCGGCGCCGCGGTCCCGGGCGACCGGCACACGCGGGCACCGGTGCCTCGGGTGCAGGCGCCCGGCGCACCAGCGTCCGCAGGCTCCGGGTACCTACGTCACGCAGGTAACCGGGTGCCCGCGGTACACGGGCGCTAGGCGCCCGTGTCGCGGGCACGGCGCCTGCGTGCCGCAGACGCCCCGGGCGCCTGCTGCCGCAGGCACGCAGGCGCCGGCCGCCGCCTGCGTCGCGCAGGCCGTCCGGTCCGAAAAAATATATATTTAAATTTTTTATTTTTTTTAAAATATAAATTCTAAATTTATATAAAAAACAAAACTTTTAAAAATCGAATTTATCATAGAATCAATTGCATCCACATATCTACAAAATCATACAATATATATACGTATATACGTAATCAATTAACCTGACTCCGATACCACTATAAGAAAATATGATCAGAGTTACCCTTAGGGTACGCAGCGCAATTTCAAAAAAATTCTTAACATACAGGTTAATTGATTATGCATATGTCGTATATATATAAACACGTCAATTAGAAGACTAACCTTACTTCCAAAGCAGCTTCCAAGTCTTCGTAATATTCCGGTGTATTTTCTCCTTCGTCGAAGTCGAAGATATCTACAATACTCTGTATATCTGCAAGACAATAAGAGTTAGTTTCCAACTCCTAGAACCTCAACCTTGGTATCCACGGATGAACAGCCTATCGGAAGAATGCTAGGATATTCTTTGTGTGACCAAGAAGACGGGGCGGCGATTCCTCCGGCACAGGTGGCGCGCGCGTGTGGCTTTAGAGAGGAGGGGAGAGCTTTTATTTTCTATAAGAATACTAGGTAGAATAACTGTGTGCAGAACTGTATCTAAAGCTCTCTAATAGTCTACTATATATAGTAGTCTATAGAAGCCTAAAGCATAAGCAATTAGACTTCGTAAAGGAATAAGAATCTAATTCTTATCGCACAAGGAAACCAATATCAAGTCTAGATTCATTCCCAATCAAATCAAAACTCAATCAGGAAAATCTAACTTATCCCTTGGACTTCTAATAGAGGAAGGAGTCGAACTCCTTCCCCTACTCCTCCATTCGCGCGCGCGCTCCTCCTAGGGACAGTAGGTGGGTCTCAATTTTGGGACCCACTTTTAGTTCTAAGGCAATTCAAACTCCAAGTAGATTTTTCCCAAGTGCATATGTTAATTCTAAATTAACATATCCTTTCTAATCAAACCTCCATTATATTTCCAAAATATAATCTTTAATTGTATTTACATAAAATACAATTAATTAGCCAATTCAATTAATAATTCCAAATCATTAATTGAGCCACCAAATATTATAATTAATTCCAAATCAATTATAATCCATCAATCACAATTAATTCCAAATTAATTGCGATTCCATCTTCAAGGATATTCTGATAGACTGGATCACCACATAGTGTGACCCATAGGGCCTCACCGTATTAAGCAAGTCCTAGACTAGGCAACATGGAATTCCTAGACGGTTCCATTTGCAATATTAATACGTGAGGACGTTTGAGAGGTTTCTCAAAGCTAACCCTTTCGTTGCGAAGCCTGTTGCGCTCAACGCGGCGATGGTAACGTCCCTTCATCTGACTTGCTCGAATGTATCTAGGATCGATGAAGTGTCTATCCCAATAATACATCCACGGGCGTCTCAGGGAGTTGCTTGGTTAAGATATAATTATGACCATCATAATATACCATTTGCACTGGCTAGTGACTTTACCAACACAACTATGCAGACTATGAGCAGTGCTCTCCTGTGCTACACTTGAGAGATGAATCCTTCACAGAATCACTTATCACCCCCATTTGTATGTAGCCATAATCCTGGATCGTGTCTTAGGTCAACTGCTTATTCAGAGCTGACATCGACGGGTCCACCAAGGATATGGGGCAACAAATGTGATGATAAAGTCCTGTAAGTACAAAAGACGAATGGCATCACTTCGACAACTTACCGGTTCCCATAGACACTTCGGTGTAGAGTATACATCGATGGGAGTGTCCGGTGGGTACTTCCATTGTTCGATAAAGCTTCTTCGAACAACTATGCGCAGTTATGGGAACGTTTCTCGATTGTCCAACAATCTGTTCCGTGGCCGTGGGATCGGCTCACACTTGCTGCAACAAGTATAACCTCCACGCATACTAGTCTTGTCTGGTTCATTCAGACCCCCACATCCGAGATGAACCTCGACTAGGGAGAGTTTGGGATAGATGATAACTCACATAGCTCCCACTATCTATGTGATCGGTCATCTATCCGAGGGGACATGTTTAATATCAATACAGAGAGTAATAAATATATGACATGCTGCAGCCTGGTGTAATATAAATATGAAAGCGATACTCAATAGTAAAATGCAACAAACATATATTATATTACGTTGACCTGTGTAATAGTACTTATATGCCCTCTATAAGGGCACCATGCCCTTAGTAAGGACTGTCTCTAGGACATATACACTAATAATAACCCCCACGCGCATGGACTTTAAACGGTCCACATACATCGGTATGTATGAGCTCTAAGCAGCGAGTGGCACGAACACCTTGTCCAACAAAAGGTTTGTTCGTCATCTTACCCTTAACACAAGATTCACATGTACCATATGATTCAAAATCAAATGGTTCTAAGTAGTCCAACTTCCTTAGTCTTTGAATCCGTGTTTCATTAATATGGCCTAGCCGACAATGCCATAGATAGATGGATTATTCTTCTTACTTGAAGACGGTTGTTTGTTATGTATTTGAAATAAAGGTAGACTACTTTGTAAAATATATAAACCATTCACCATGCGAGCTTTTCCATAATACTGTTCATTTAATGAAAAATAACAAGTATTATTCGCAAATCGAAAGGAAAAACCCATATTGTCTAACAATGGAATGGAAATAACATTTCTGACAATGGATGGAACAAAATAAACATTATTAAGTTCTAAACATTGTCCCGAAGGTAAATCTATCTTGCTCCGTCCAACGCGTTTGGCTTCAACTGGATTGTCGTTCCCAACATGCAAGTCGATTTCACCTTGCTTGACTAGCCTGTGATCAATTAGCCACTGCACATTATTACAAATGTGTGAGCCACAGGCTGTATCTAATACCCAACCATTGGAGTCAAAAGTAGTCATGTTCATTCCAATAACAAACATACTTGAGCCAGAAGTTGGTGGCTTCTTAGCTTGATCTGCCCTAAGCTTAGGGCAATCTTTCTTCCAGTGGCCCTTGAGCTTGCAATAGAGACAAATCTCGATCCTAAGTCGAAATTCAGCCATCCTACGATAGCGCCCATTCTTGCCATCCCTCTTCCTTTTGGGTCTACGATTGACCCTTGGGAATCTGTTGGCAATGGGTCTCTCAGCAATCAACTCTGTTGCTATCCCAACATTGGGATTGTGAATAGATTGCAACAATCTTTGCACGATCAAGATAATGGAAGCCTTAGCTTCTAGCTCCAAGCCATATCCAACAAGTTGTAAGAGAAAGTCAACCAACGACTTAACTTGTTCAGGCGACAGCTCTTCTGTCCCAGGCCTTTTGATAAGCATGATCTTGATAGCTTCGTACCCTTCACACATCCTTGGAGCATCCAAGAATGAGGAGAGATATTTCACAATCTCATATGGTTCCTTGTCTCAACATGGTCCAACCATATTGTCAGACATAGCATTCAGCAACAAGTTCTTTACTAACTCGGCCCTTTCCACTTCCAATTCATAATAGCAATCATAGGTTGCCGCAGTGAATTCAGTGGGAGGTGGAGGGATAGGTTCGTCCAAGACGTACTCAACCTCATTGTACCATAGCACCTTTCGTACCTCATGGATCCAATCCACAGTAGTTTGGTCCTGTTAGCTTTTGCAACTCCAAGTTGGCAACAAGCTCGGAGGACGGTATAGCCATTTCTAATATCCTAAGGAGAAATAATATAGAACGAAAATAATAAATCAACTATTGAAATATTATTTCTAAATACACAGTCAATATAACTAAACAACAAGGTCCTTTAGCTGTTTAGCTCCCACTATTTTCACATATGCTTGCCCCCACAACAAACATACGGGTAATGTCCAACAAGTTACCGTAGTGGCAAAGATCCAAATCCATACTATGCTATACTCCAACGGGGGCTGGTCGCATAGCATAATATGACCGGTAGGACTATCCAATTGCGTCACGCAACTCTTGGTTGTTAAATCTAATTTAACCTGATGCCCTACATACTGTACCTATCGAGGTCGCTAGATACAATATGCAGTAAGTCATAACCATAAGCTTACTCTAATCTGACGATCACTGCGAATCTGTAAGACGAGGTCGCCCAATACAAGAAAACGCAATGAAAGTTCAGAATTAAAGCACCCTATGGAAAGTATCTCAAAATACATATATATATATATTTCTGTACTTATATTGGTTGGGGCTTGAAGTTTGAGGGTTGTTATCAGTCATCTACAAACAAATAAGGGCGCCGCCTACCTATCATGCATGAATAGTCTACACGTAATGGATGCCGCCTATCCATTCTAGTTCTAAACGCGATCAAGCACATAATGGGTGCCGCCTACCCATACATAAATATGCGGTCCGACATATAAGAGGGCGCCGCCTACCCTCGCATGCATAGCGGTCAAACGGAATGTAAAATACATGGTATTTAAACATGCATTGTCAAACAATAGCATATAGAGCATATGAAACAAGTAGTAGCCTATGTGGATGACAAATGACTTCATAATTTCATTATGAAAATTATAATCCCATACTTATAATCTCTATGAAATAATTGAAAATTTGGACTAGATTGAATAGTCGAAAATTCCATTGACCAGGTAGCAATTTTCGAAAACCCGAAGAACTTAATTGTAATTTTAAAAACCTTGGAGGTGTTAAATCTAAAATTCAAAAGTAGAAGGACTAATTTGCAATAAACAATAAATTGATAAATTACAAATAAGCTCTTTAACTTTATACTAATTAAATTTAACCCCTCTAGTTTAAAACAATTACAATTAAATCATATTTATATTCCAAATATAAAATTCAATTCTCAAAACTTTCAAAAAATTCGATTTTGGGTCCAACCCGAAAATATATATATATATATATTATATATATATATATATATATATATATATATATATATATATATATATATATATATATATATATTTTATTTTATTTTTTGAAAACGTGGGACGGGACCTAGTCCCGTCCCCATGGTACCCGCGGCCCCGGGCGCCCGGCGCCCACGGCACGCGGGTACCTGCGCCGCGGCCTGCAGGCGCCCGGCGCCCCAGGGTGCCCGCGGCACACGGGCACCTAGCGCCCGTGCCGCGGTGCCGCAGGCGCCCGCCGCCTGCGTCGCGCAGGCAGCCTGGTCCAAATATATATAAATAATTTTATTTTTTTTTGAAAAATATAAGTTCTAAATTTATATAAAAACAAAACTTTTGAAAATCGAATTAATCATAGAATCAATTTCATCCGCATATCTACAAAATCATACAATATATATACGTATATACGTAATCAATTGACCTCGCTCTGATACCACTGTAAGAAAATATGGTCAGAGTTACCCCTAGGGTACGCAGCGGAATTTCAAAATTTTTCTTAACATACAGGTTAATTGATTATGCATATGTCGTATATATATAAACACGTCAATTAGAAGACTAACCTTACTTCCAAAACAGCTTCCAAGTCTTCGTAATAATCCGGTGTATCTTCTCCTTCGTTGAAGTCGAAGATATCTACAATACTCTGTATATCTGCAAGACAATAAGAGTTAGTTTCCAGCTCCTAGAACCTCAACCTTGGTATCCACGGATGAACAGCCTATCGGAAGAATGCTAGGATATTCTTTGTGTGACCAAGAAGACGGGGCGGTGATTCCTCCGGTGAGGTGGCGCGCGCGTGTGGCTAAGGGAGGAGGGGAGAGCTTTTATTTTCTCTAATAAAACTGGGTAGAATAACTGTGTGCAAAACTGTGAAAGTCTATGTCAAAAGCTCTCCAATAGTCTACTATATATAGTAGTCTATAGAAGCCTAAAGCATAAGCAATTAGACTTCGTAAAGGAATACGAATCTAATTCTTATCGCACAAGGAAACCAATATCAAGTCTAGATTCATTCCCAATCAAATTAAAACTCAATCAGGAAAATCTAACTTATCCCTTGGATTTCTAATAGAGGAAGGAGTCGAACTCCTTCCCCTACCTTATCCATGCGCGCGCGCGCGCCTCCTAGGGACAGTAGGTGGGTCCCAATTTTGGGACCCACTTATAGTTCTAAGGCAATTCAAACTCCAAGTAGTGTTTGCCCAAGTGCATATGTTAATTCTAAATTAACATATCCTTTCAAATCAAACCTCCATTATATTTCCAAAATATAATCTTTAATTGTATTTACATAAAATACAATTAATTAGCCAATTCAATTAATAATTCCAAATCATTAATTGAGCCACCAAATATTATAATTAATTCCAAATCAATTATAACCCATCAATCACAATTAATTCCAAATTAATTGCGATTCCATCTTCAAGGATATTCTGATAGAATGAATCACCACATAGTGTGACCCATAGGGCCTCATCGTATTAAGCAAGTCCTAGACTAGGCAGCATGGAATTCCTAGACGGTTCCATTTGCAATATTAATATGTGAGGACGTTTGAGAGGTTTCTCAAAGCTAACCCTTTCGTTGCGAAGCCTGTTGCACTCAACGCGGCGATGGTAACGTCCCTTCATCTGACTTGCTCGAATGTATCTAGGATCGATGAAGTGTCTATCCCAATAATACATCCAAGGGTGTCTCATGGAGTTGCTTGGTTAAGATATACTTATGACCATCATAATATATCATTTGCACTGGCCAGTGACTTTACCAACACAACTATGCAGACTATGAGCAGTGCTCTCCTGTGCTACACTTGAGAGATGAATCCTTCACAGAATCACTTATCACCCCCATTTGTATGTAGCCATAATCCTGAATTGTGTCTTAGGTCAGCTGCTTATTCAGAGCTGACATCGACGGGTCCACCAAGGATATGGGGTAACAAATGTGATGATAAAGTCCTGTAAGTACAAAGGACGACTGGCATCACTTCGACAACTCAACGGTTCCCATAGACACTTCGGTGTAGAGTATACATCGATGGGAGTGTCCGGTGGGTACTTCCATTGTTCGATAAAGCTTCTTCGAACAACTATGCACAGTTATGGGAACGTTTCTCGATTGTCCAACAATCTGTTCCGTTGCCGTGGGATCGGCTCACACTTGCTCCAACAAGTATAACCTGCACGCATACTAGTCTTGTCTGGTTCATTCAGACCCCCACATCCGAGATGAACCTCGACTAGGAAGAGTTTGGGATAGATGATAACTCACATAGCTCCCACTATCTGTGTGATCGGTCATCTATCCGAGGGGACATGTTTAATATCAATACAGACAGTAATAGAGATATGACATGCTGCATGCCTGGTGTAATATAAATATGAAAGCGATACTCAATAGTAAAATGCAACAAACATATATTATATTACGTTGACCTGTGTAATAGTACATATATGCCCTCTATAAGGGCACTATGCCCTTAGTAAGGACTGTCTCTAGGACATATACACTATCAATAACAACCCCAGGGTAGCTAACAAATAGTCCAAGAAATTAAATAGATCAAACGTTTCATCAGCAATGGATTGAACCCACTAACTCTCATATCATATATGTTGATGACCACTCCAATTCATAGACATCGCAAATGGGTCATAACTTGTAGGTGGTTTTGAGTTCGTATCAACAATAGTCGATTCTACCTGATCACAAATCTCACAATAACAACTAAACCACCAAAAACCTGCTGCACCAAATCAAACACACAACACACGCAACCAAACCAGAAAACAGAGCACGAACGCAAACCAAAGAAAACACACAAGATTTAACGTGGTTCGGTTGTAAATAACCTACGTCCACGGAGATCAACCAGCTGCCACTATATTATATCAATTCCAATTACAAGTCCCTAACAGTATGCAAGAAATAAGAACAAATCTGTCTCTCAAAGCTAGAACATATAATCTATATAATATCACCCTTCGAAGTAGTCGAATCGGGTCTTCAAGCTGTAATGAATATGTTCTTGAGCATGCAGCAATCACCTCTTTATATAGCCTTCAATTTGCAGCTAAACCTAAAGGATTTCGAATAGGAAATGATTTCCTAATGGAGACAATTACCTTTTCCTGATTGCATTCGGAAACAGTTGTTGAGATAACACCTCACAAATCTCCACCTTTAGATCAACACCAACGACCTCTGTATCCCTGAAGTTAGGACACACCCCTTTGCATCTCTAAGCTTAAGACACGCCCCCATGTACCTCTAAGGTTAAGATACGCTCCCATGTACCTCTAAGGTTAAGATACGCCCCCATATGCACCTCTATGGTTAAGATTCCTCCCCGTTCCATCCCTGCGGTTAGGATGACCCCCTCAAAGTCTTGACACCCACAAGTTCTAGGAAAAACCTGAACTTTGGTCCTGGAAGCGCCTTAGTCATAGTATCTGAAGCATTCAAAGATGTATGAATCTTCTTTATCTTCACAACTCCCTTGGCAATGATATCTCTGATGAAGAAAAACCTTAAATCAATGTGTTTTGTCCTTTCATGAAATACATGATGCTTAGTCAACATAATAGCAATTTGATTGTCACAGTGAATATTCACATGATCCTGTTGGACACCCAACTCATTCAATAATCCACCCAACCAGATAGCTTCCTTAACTCCTTCAGTGATAGCCATGAACTCCGCCTCTATTGTAGATAATGCAACCACAGACTGCTGACTTGCTTTCCAACTAACTGTCGTGCCAAACAAAGTAAACACATACCCTGTGATAGACTTTCTTCCATTCAAGTTCCCTTCCCCATGTATCTGCTGATAACACTCGTAGCATATGCAAGATCAGGCCTGCAGCAAATCATAGTATACATAATACTTCCAACTGCACTTGCATAAGATATCATCCACATAATCCTTGCTTATGCATCATCCTTAGGACATTGTTCCTCAGATAACTTTACCCCAGGCGCAATAGGAGTAACCACACTACTGCAATTTGACATATTGAACTTGGCTAGAACCTTCATGAGATAACTAGGCTGAGATAGAAACAAATTCTTCTCCTTCTTGTCCCTAGTGATATCCATCCCAAGAATTCTACTTGCATCCCCAAGATCCTTCATCTCAAATTCTTCCCGCAACTTCCCTTTGAGTGTTTCAATCTCCTCCATTGACCTGCTAGTAATCAACATATCATCCACATACAAGATACTTCCGTTTGCACTCTCCTGAAACTCATCATCCAGAGCTTCATATTCAGTACCTGAGTATTCTGGGACCTGATTATAAACCTGTTGTTCTGCAGTTCCGGTCAGGGTTGCCTCAACCCCTTTTCCAATACCTATTGTATCAACCTGCTCCATAGCCCAAACAACTTCTCCTGGTGTTATATCAGTTTCATCCTCAGACTCCACCTCAACTGAAATTCCATGTGCATATCCTTGGTCTCTTGTATGCTGATAGTTTGAAGTTTCACCAACTTCCTCATCAAGTCGATCATCACCATCTGACTCTGAGCTACTACTAGACTCCTCATTCACTGGTAATATAGGCTCAGCATCCGCAACATATCCTCCACTGTGGGCTCCACCTGAGAGTGAACTCTCTCATCTTCTAACTCAATTCTGGTATGTTCTGCAGAGTCGAGGTTGATTGCGGGGTTGGGTGAACCCCCTCTGTCAACACCTGCCTGCTTGTCCTTCTGAGGTAACACATCTTCATTAAACTAGACATCCCTGTTTATAATACACTTTCCCTTTCCAGGTTCTATGCACCAAAGCTTATATCCTTTAATCCCCTTTGGGTAACCAATAAAGATACACCTCAATGCTCTAACTTCCAACTTATCTTGCTTGATATGTGCTAAAGCCAAACAGCCAAACACCTTGAGTTTTGAATAATCCCCAGTTGTTCCAGTCCATACTTGATCCGGCGTCTTAAACTCCAAAGACACAACTGGACTCTTATTGATAAGTATTGCTGCTGTAACCATAGCTTCTCCCCAGAAAACTTTGCTTACCCCAAAACTCAGTAACATACACCTAGCTATTTCCAATAGAGTTCTATTCATTCTCTCTGCAACTCCATTCTGTTGTGGTGTACCTGCAACTGTTCTATGTTTAGTAATACCCTTCTCTTTACAGAAATTAGTAAAATCAGTAGATAAGAACTCCAATCCATTATCAGTCCTGAGATACTTCAATGATCTTCCTGATTGATTCTCTACCTCAGCTAACCATTCCTTGAACTGATTAAATTCTTGATCAGACTTCAGAATATAAACCCAGACCTTCCTTGAATAATCATCTATGAATGAGATAAAATATTTACCTCCATCTTGAGTGAGTGTCCTGGATGGTCCCCATAAATCTGAATGAACATAATCCAAGTTAGCTTTAGTAGTATGCTTCCCTGTGTTGAAACTGGTCTTGTGCGCCTTCCCCATCACACATGTCTCACAAAATGGTAACATAGTGAACTTGTCTCCTCCAAGTAATCCCTCCTTGGTAAGTTCCTTCAATCCTTTCTCTCCAAGATGGCCAAGCCTCTTGTGCCATAGATATGTGTTGTCATTCCCATGAACTGCTGCACTTTCTCCACCTATTGTGTTACCAGATAAATAGTATAAACCATTCTTCTTAACACCTTCCAGCAAGGTTGTCTGAGGTGTTGACCCAACACCCCCACTGAACCCCGTGCATAACCCACAGAACACCATGACTACAACTCCATGAATATCCCATAGCATCAAATTGACCAAGTGAGATCATATTCCTCCTCAAATCTGGTATGTACCTTACACCAGTTAACAATCTAACAGTTCCATCATGCAACTTCAATTTAACATCACCAATGCCTTTGACCATGCATGATTGATTGTTCCCCAAAAGTACAGTTCCACCTTTCCCATATTTGAAGTTTGTAAACCATTCTTTAACCGGACTCATATGAAAAGAGCACCCAGAATCAAGTATCCAGGATAAGTCTATATTAGAAGTAGAGACCGTAAGTACCTCTGAGATGTCAAAAGATTGTGTAGCTTGTGCTATGTCAACTGTTCCTGCCTCTCCCCCAGATTGCTTTGGCTTCCTGTTGTTCCACACAGGGCAATCCTTCTTGAGATGTCCCTTATTGTGACAGTGGTAGCACCTCCTATTCTCCACAGAATCTGATGATCTCTTACTCTTTTGCTTCTTATATTTCTCCTTTGGTAATCTTTCCCTTGAAGGACCCTTCTTGGAACCATGGTACTTCATAGCAAGACTCTCAACCGAATGTCCACCTTCATGCAGATTCTTCTGCTTATGGAACTCCCTAGTCTTCAATGATTTCCGTACCAAATCCAAAGTTACTTCAACATTACCAAACATCAACGAATCTCTAAATTTCTCATAGGAGTTGGGAAGGGAGTTGAGCAACACCATAGCTTTGTCTGCGTCTGTAGTCTTATCACCAAGATTCTCCAAGTGTGTTGTGATCTTGTCAAACTCTGCTAACTGCTCCAGAATCGTCCTACCTTCATCCATCATAAAACTAAGAAACTTCTGCTTGAGATACATCATCTGGGCTGATGATTTTCCCATGTAAACTTTTTTAAGTTTATCCCAGATTTCTTTTGCATCAGTACACTTGATAACCTCCCTCAATGCTTCGTCGCTCAATTAATGAGTGAATTAGTGTATTGAATGCCTTCTTCTTGATTTCATTCTTCTTTGCATCGTCTTCTATCTCCTTAAGACCGTCATCCCCCAACAGAGCGTCTTCAGCTCCATAATCCGATAACAAGGCCTTAACCCTCAGTTTCCACAAGCTAAAATCTGTGTGCTTCGTCAGCTTCTCAATCTCGACTTCAGTTGATGACATTGCTTATATCAAGCTTTGGATTCTCCCGGTAAATTCCTTCGACCTTCCCACAGACGGCGCCAATTGTTGAGTTCGTATCAACAATAGTCGATTCTACCTGATCACAAAGCTCACAATAACAACTAAACCACCAAGAACCTACTGCACCAAATCAAACACACAACACACGCAACCAAACAGAAAACAGAGCACGAACGCAAACCAAAGAAAAGACACAAGATTTAACGTGGTTCGGTTGTAAATAACCTACGTCCACGGAGATCAACCAGCTGCCACTATATTATATCAATTCCAATTACAAGTCCCTAACAGTATGCAAGAAACAAGAACAAATCCGTCTCTCAAAGCTAGAACCTATAATCTATATAATATCACCCTTCGAAGTAGTCGAACCGGGTCTTCAAGCTGTAATGAATATGTTCTTGAGCATGCAGCAATCACCTCTTTATATAGCCTTCTATTTGCAACTAAACTTAAATGAATTCGAATAGGAATTGATTTCCTAATGGAGACAATCACCTTTTCCTGATTGCATTCAGAAACAGTTGTTGAGATAACACCTCACATGTGGGGGCGGAGTGGAGGAGGTGGATGGCAGTGCAAATCCATTGTCAACGAAATTCGAAAAATCAGGCATCTCGTTGTCCATCTGCAGGGAGCTGCTGCTGGGGTCAAGTAATCTTGGATCAGTATTGATTGCGTTGCCAAGGGAATCAGGGATGAAACCTCCATACCACACGGGTGGATAACCTGGTGTGAAGTTGCATGGCGGTGGCATTGGCAAAGGGGATAAACTGGCATAAAGTTCCAGCTCATTAAATGCTGACTCAACAGGAGCCATGGTGGGAGTTGGATTGAGCATGTTTATCTCATTGGGATTTCTGAGGAGGTGATTTGTGCCACTTTCATTCAAGTGAGTAGCCGCAAATTTTTTCATGGAGGCTGTTTTCCATAAGTTTTTTATATCATTGTTTGTTCTTCCATGAAGACTCTTGGCTATTTTAGCCCACCTGAAACAAGATAAAAGAGAAGAGTTGTAGATTTTTAAGCAAAACAATTCAAATATTAATGTAGGTTTTAATTAGTTTCTCACTATTTTGCATAAACATATGAAAAATTGAATTGATAGATTTGTTAGAATTAGATGATTCATACTTGTTTCCTAAGGTATTGTGAAGCCGGATGATGAGGAGCTTCTCAGCATCAGTGAAATCGGCTTGTATCCTGTCAGGATCCAAGTAATTACACCATCTGCACCTGCAACTATTGTCGAGCCTTTGCAGCCCTGTTGCGCAAAACGAAAACAAATTAGTATTGTGTGGGTTATCTTCTTAATTATATATTTGGCGCAAAAGAATTAGTAGTCTCACTTTCATGGGAATGTATGAAACTAATAACCCCCAAAGTTTCAAACAAAATGTACTTTAAAATATCAAAACTAATACTTTAAACAAAACAAATTTTGCTACTCAGATTCGTTAATTTAAAATACTTCCTCCATTTCATTAGAAACTCAACGACATTCATATTTGACCCGTATATTACACCTAAATTATATTGAGAAAATATTTACAAAATATTAAAAATACTACTAACTTATGAACTTTAATTATATTACTTTAAAAAGAATTACATCATACAATTTAATGGAGTTATAAGGTGGTCTTGCGGAATGGAGGTGGGATAGTGAATGAGATGTACAGGGTTCGATCCCCAACGGAGACATAAGGCGGTTTCGATGTGGAGATATAAGGTGGTTTACAATATTGTATAGTTGTAGTGTAGAAGTAGTTGTAATATTCGCCGTTTCAAAAAAAAAACATCATGCAATTTAATAGTAATTTGCGGTCAAACATGAATGTTGTTGACCGAATGGGAAGTTATTAATGAAATGTAGGTCATATCAAAAGAGGAATACACTAGAAAAGCACAGTCATGGACACATACATAATACAAATACAAATACGTTACACAAAATGTAAGATAGGGATATGTGTTTTATACGTTAAATTGTTTTATACATTTTATTAAATAGACTCAATATTTAAATGTCTAAATTTTTATATATGGGGTCCCATTTGTATTTCTTGTTTTCTTCACATTGCAAATATGTTTATCCATATAAAAATTCAATATATTTTCCATCAATACGTAATCATAATCGAAATATTAACAAATAATTTTAATCAAAATAGACCAAATCAAGCAACTAATAACGATGTGTGTATTAAAAAAAATACTAGTAGTCTATGAAATTCACATTTTCTCTTCAATAGAGCATGCAAATTGCAATACAACTATCCCGATATGAAACAAAAGCATTCTCAATCCTATTTCAAATTTATATATGAAAACTCGAGAAATGTCCAAACAAGATAGAAAATTGCAGGATCACACTTTTTTAGAAAAATCCCAATCGGGTTCAGAGTTTTCCCAAAATCCCATACCAAACACCCACGCCAACTTTTCGACAAGGGTTTTCAATTTGTTTTCCTTTGATTTTTGGATGGTTGAATCCACATATGAACAAACCCTGTTTATTTTAATAAAAGCTAAATAGAAAAAAAAGATAAAGAGGAAGGAATACGTATCGGTGATTAATCGAGACAAATCGGTATCGAATACGTATAAATTCTACTAACAATTCATGACTTGCGCTAGTGTGTCGGCATTTCTAGCCAGCCTAGATGTCTTCGAAGGGACCCCAGTGTCAAAGAAATAGGACCAGAAAGTTGCAGTCTCTGATCGAATGTATGCATTGGCAATCGAACCCTCAGGCTGAGCTTTGTTCTTCACATAATGCTTCAGCTTGCCTAAGTATATGTTATAATATGTATGACATAATTAGATATACTATACAATTATGTGTGACATATGTTTGTAAATATGATAGTAAAATGTTTACCTCTCAAAGGGATACATCCAATGATACTCAACAGGTCCGGCTAGCAACGCCTCATATGGGAGGTGAATGGGTAAGTGTTCCATGGAATCAAAGAAGCTAGGTGGAAAGATACGTTCGAGCTTTCACAGAATCACGGGTATGTTAGCCTTCAGCGTCTTCAACACTTCAACCTCAACAACCCGTGTGCATAGATTCTTGAAGAACAAGCTCAACTCGGTCAAGGCACTCCATACCGGTCTATCTAAGAGCTTGCGAAATGCAACCGGGATGAGCCTCTCCATGAACACATGATAATCATGGCTCTTCATCCCATACATCTTTGTCTTATTCGTGCCCACACATCGAGCAAATTTAGATGCATTGATGAACGTGTATTTTACACTTTCATTCGAGTCTTTTTCACCAATTTAGCTATCCTTTAGGTTAATTTAGCTTATATTTTAGTGCTTTTTATTAGAATAGTGTCACGTTTCCCTTTTCTTTGCATTTTTCAGGTTTTAGGTGAAAAATGTATTTTTATGGGCAATATTGATGAAGAGGGCGAGGTTTTGGTGTTTCGAGGACATTCGTGGTGTATCTAGAAGGTTCCGGATGAGATTTGAGGCCTAGGAGACGAGTTTCAAGGCTTAAAGGTCACTAGAAGGTAAAATCCGAGTCCGAAAAGGAAAAGAAGACTAAAATCTCGCTGAAGTTGATCTGGATGTCCCAGGCGAATCGCCTGGGACGTGGGGCGAATCGCCCGGCATCTGGGGCGGTTCGCCCCGTACGTTTCCGAACACTATATATATGTTTGCCCATTCTCTACGTTTTTCATACCTTTTCACATTATTTTGAGAGACAAATTCTCCAGAGCCTGTTCTGGGAATTCTTAGCATAGGAGACTCTTTTTCTTATCAATTTGGAGAATTAAGCATAGCAATTGGACCTCGTTGTTTATCAATTCTTGCTTGTGAGTTAGCAATTCTTCGGAGATTGACGCCCTTCGTTGGTAACTTGTATCTCATGATTTTTCTACTTTTATTTATTGCTTTCAACATGTTTTCATTCAATCTTGCTTTGATTCTTGTTGATTGCAATTTATCTATGAGTAGCTAAATCTATCGTTGGTGATAGTATGTGATTTCTTAGCTAGGGTTCTTAATTATGCATGAGTGGCTGTAACGCGATTTAGACTTGACTTATTGCTTTATTTCTTTGATCTATCTAAGCCCTCTATCTTCGTAGTGTTGAATTGAACGGATCACATTGGACAATTCATGATCTTAGATTTCTACGCAAACGTTCAAGTACTTCATGCATGATTATTAACCTGATGCTTTAAATGATCATACTATCGCTAACTTCCATTATTATTGATAATAAAATCTGTGCTAAGTCGTTTGTTGAGTTTATAGTTTAAGTTAAATTAGATAAAGCTAGTTATAGTCCTTAGAGATCGACACTCGAGGTTATTTTACTTCTACACTACGTGCCTTGGTTTTCGTTGTAGTTGTGAATTACCTTTGGCTAAAAACAAATTTATTTGATTAATTGAGTCTGACAATCTCGTTCATCAAATTGGCGCCGTTGCCGGGGAACTATACTCCTTTTTTCGGTTTAGCTTATTTATATTTTCAGCATTCAATTCCTAGTTTTAGTAGTTTAGTTAATTTGATCTCTCTTGATACTCTTTTCTTTACTTGTTACAGATAGTGTATGCGAAGTACACGATCTAGAGGAACACCGCTTGCTGAACCAATCGCTGAAATCGACAGAGTCTTCCACCAAAGAAGGCGACTACTTCGACGACGTGAACTAGAGGAAATAGAGGATACCGATTTCTCTGAATCTCTACACAGTCTTTTTGAAGAAATCGACGTAATGGCAGAAGCTAGACCACTGAAATCATGGTTCAACCCACCAAGGATCGTATTAGGGGACGGGCGATTGTTCTTTCGTCTGCAACTCGAGATCTGGAAATAAAAAACCACATGTTCCAGCAACTTCCGAGGTTCTATGGCTTGGCTAGGGAAGACGTGATGGGGTACTTTCATGATATCGATGACTTCGTCAACCAACTTCCACGACCCGGAGCTGAAATAACAGCGGATGAGTTGAGAATGAAGGTTTTTGCTATGGGGCTTGGCGACAAGGCCAAGGCATGGTTGAGTTCTCAACCGGCGGGTTCGCTTGACACTTGGGCAACGGTTTTTTCAGCATTCATGGAGAAATACTTTCCTCACACATTGACTACCGCGCTTAAGGCGCAAATCACTGGATTCAAACAAGACTATGATGAGACCATCTACACCGCGTTTGAGAGGTTCCAAGACCTCATGAACAAGTGCCCTCACCATGGTTTTGAGCTTTCGGATCTTGTCCAACACTTCTACAATGGACTAACCTTTGAGAATCAGTAAGTGGTGGATTTCAATGCCGTGGCAATATTTGGGAGGAAACCGCGGAAGCCGTTTGGGAGGTTTTCGAAAGACTTGTTAAGGGTTCGCAATTCAAGGATCCAAGAGCAATGGTTAGGAGTCGTGGACCTGAAGCTCCACCTACTCAAGAGGCCCCTATGTATGGGGGGAATGGTGATCGATTCGAGTGCTTTACCAATGAGTTGAAACAAGTCCTCAAGAGCTCCGTTGCAACATCTATGTCGAATGAAGTTTGCCGAATATGCAAGAACTATGGGCATGGAGCTCATACGTGTAGATCGGAGCTTGCATATGATGATGGCAATTGGGTTCAAGGAAGCGAAGAGGAAGCTTTTGCTGCGGAATTTGGTATTCAAGAAGCTAGCTATGGACAAGATGGTAGGAATCCTCGAGGTGGATTTTGGAGAAGAGGGTTCCGAAACAATCAAGGATATGCACCGGCTAGCCAAACTTACGGCCCTAACCAAGATCGTAGTAAGCTTAGCTATGGTAATGATCATTGCGAAAATCCCACTCCCAGGGAGCAATCGAAGTCGAAGACGGCTCTACTCATGGAAAACTTGCAGAAAATGGTTGATCACACCCAAGGTTTTCTTAAGCGTTATGAAGAAGATTCTGAGAAGACTAGGGCGAGGCTGGATCGTTTGGAAGAGAGCACTAGGCTTGCCCATCAAAAGATGCAAGAGTTGATTGACCGTTGAGCGAGTAGGGAGCATGGGAAATTACCTAGCACCACTGAGAAGTCGATGTGTATTACTTTAGTAGGTGATCTTCCTGTTGAGATCACTATCAAGAAAGGTGCTAATTGTGAGTGTTGCAAGGATGTAGAACCTCCACTAGCCAAGGAAGAAGAGAAGGACCTTGGCTTTGATGTGAGTGGAGAGGAGAAAGAAGATCCCGAGCCAATTCCTGAGAGTTTCGATGTTAAGGTAGGAATTGGTGAACTTGAAGATATTCGTGCTACACTAGATACGGGATCTTACTCTAATGTTCTCCCAATGAATGTGTTTGAGAAGAGTGGCCTTGAAAAAATATCTGAGCATAAGGCTATTGTGCAATTGGCGGATGGATCCTTTGTGAGATCCGAAGGCGTTGTGAAGAACGTATTGGTTAAGATTGGTGAAACTTCTGTGTACACCAACTTTGTAGTTATGCCGGCGTCTACACCTGGGATGTGGGATGATGTTCTCTTGGGGTGAACGTTCTTGACTAAGCTACGCTCCGTGATAGACATCTACCGAAGAACTTGCACCATTGAGGTGGATGGCAAGCAACATGTGTTGCGAGCCATATCTGATCCAAATATTCACTTCAATGCTTCTCACACAATTAACTACTTTGGTCTTGTTGTCTATGTTCATTCTCATTCACAGGTTCGTGGCATGAGGAAAAGATCCATGAAGGGGAAGTCTAGTACCCTCAAAAAGAAGAACTAAGAGCAAGAAGAAGTCGAGTCAAAGACTATAACAATGGCGCTATCCGGGAGGCAACCCGAAGTTTTTATCGCTTTATTGCATTGCATGCATTCATACATAGAACAATTTGCCTTTATTTATGTGAATTTGTTCGTTTATGTGATGTTTTGTGCTTATGTTTATGTTTGAGTGAATTTTTTCGAGTGTTTTTTATGAGGGAAATGGTTTTCGGGGATAAAAACTGAGCTTTCTCGAAAAAATTCGTCTCCCCACCTATGGAGGTGGGGTCGAATCGCCCCACATCGCCAGAAAGCTTCAGGCTCTCTGGCAGTGGGGGGGTGATTCGCCCCGTGTGTGGGGCGAGTCGCCCCACACACGGGGCGAATCGTCCCCCGTCTTCAGACATGAAGAAAAACGGGATTTCTCCCCAAATTCTTCATTCTTCCATCTTCTTCCACTCTCTTACTCTAAAATACCCAAAAACTAAAAAATTCTTCAATCTTACATAAAACCTTCAACTCTCCATCAATTTTTGTGTTCTTTAGCTTCAATCGAAGCCCATTACGTGCTCTTTTATTCCATCCGAATAAATTTCATCCTAGTTCATTCATTCTTCGGATCTGAGGTAACTTCACATGAACCCTAATTTTTCAAATTTGGTTTTTTTTTTATTTATGCTTCAATTGAACTTATATGATGTATGGGTTGATTGTTTGTGTGATTAGAAACGTTATTCACTATCAATTGCATGTTCAATTATGCTTGATTTGTTGGTTTGAGAATTTTGCCTACTAGATGTCTATGTCTTAAGGTGCATTGTTTCTTTTCCTTTCATTCCATGTCTATGGGTGTGCTTATTGATATGATAATGATGGACATGATGGTAGAACGCATGATTGATGAGTTTGAGGATTTTTGATGCTAGATTTTTTGCTACTATAGTCCTTAGAGATCGACACTCGAGGTTATTTTACTTCTACACTACGTGCCTTGGTTTTCGTTGTAGTTGTGAATTGCCTTTGGCTAAAAACAAATTTATTTGATTAATTGAGTCTGACAATCTCGTTTATCATGCATCATTGTCGGGGAACTTCAAAAACTTCACCCAATCATAAAGTGTCTCTCTAGCCTCTTTGGTCAAAGTGTAAACTGCCCTGGGCCACTTTCCATCAGCATTCTTCTTGGACAACCCGGACCTCCTGCATAGAATCTCCAACTTTCCGTGGACTTAACCGTGTCCTTTATTTTGTTTGTCACGGATGGTGTTGAAGCAGTTCTCAAATACGTTCTTCTCAATATGCATGACATCCAAGATATGACGTATACGAAGACTACTCCAATAAGGCAAATCCCATAGTATGCTTCTCTTTTTCCATCCATGTTCGCTTTTGATCTTCTCGTTTTGCTCTTGCCACCAAACCTCTGTTACTTTCTTGTACCCCAAGTGTTCTATAATAGAAAATTGTTGTGCACTTGTTAGTTCTTTAGGGGCCTTCTTCACCACCACTTTGTTCTTAATAAACTGAGTCTTGTTCTTTCTGAACGGGTGGTCATCATCTAGAAACCTGCGATGACAACCAAACCAAGATTCCTTTCGACTCTTCGGAAGATAGTGTGAATCAACATCATCCAAACAATGTGGACATGCCTTGAATCGGATGTTTTCCTTCCAGACAACATGGAGTACGCAGGGAAATCACTGATGGTCCAAAGTAGTGCTGCTCTCAAAGTAAAGTTCATCTTTGTGGAGACATCATATGCCGGGATACCATCCTCCCACAACTCTATAAGCTCCTTCACAATGGCTGCAAGAAGACATCCAACTTCTGTCCTGGATCATCCGGCCCTGGCACCAACACAGTCAAGAACATGAATGGTTCTTTCAAACAGTCACCGGGAGACAAGTTGTAAGGTGTAAGCATCACTGGCCAGCACGAATACTTCTGTTCACTCCCAAACGGGTTGAAACCATCAGTACTAAGTCCCAACCTTACATTTCTAGACTGGGCTGCAAACTGTGGATATTTCACATCAAACTCTTTCCATACCGACGAGTCTGATAGGTGACCCATCTTACCCTCTTGGTCATCCGCCACTACTCTCTCCTTGTGCCAACACATCTTATCTGCACATGCATCTGATGCATACAACCTCTTCAGACGAGGACCTATAGGGAAGTACCACATTTTCTTGTGGGAGAGATTCTTCTTCTGACGTTTCATTGCAGCGCCCTCCTTGTAACGACTATACCGTTCCTTCCCACAATGTTTGCAGTTCAACAGACCTTCATCCTCCCCCCAATAGATCATACACATACCCGGACAACAATCTATTTTCTCCATAGGCAATCCCATCGCCTTCATCTTCTTCTGCGCTTGGTAATAGTTTGTTGGAACTAGGTTTCCTTCAGGCGCAATATCCGTGATCAAACTCAACCGATCGTTGCAGCTGCTTTCTGAATTCCCACCACCCTCCTTGTTGCTCATAATTCTAGACAAGCAGGACATTTCATTCATCCTGCACCCCGGGTAGAGTGTCATCTTGGACGCTTCCAACAAGTCAAAGAACTGCTGCGACTCATCATTCAGAGGCTCCTCATTAACAACACCTTCCATAAATTCTTGACCCACAGCGTTACGGACCATCTCTTCCATCTGGTCCTCGTGGAATCATCAGGAGTAGAGGCACCTGGTGGAGCACTACTCTCCTGCCTTCTTCTACGCTTCCCCGACAACTGCGTATAATCCCCCAATGTACGAAATGCCTCACCATGATGATTCCACACCTCATATTTAGCCACAAAACCATTACGCTTCAAATGTTCTACAACCATCGTAGAGAGAAAGTACTTACTGTTCCTACATTTCTTCTGGTTGCAAGAACACTTTATCATCCCACTGCTTAAACACTCAGGTTTTGACAATGCAAATTCGACAAATGCATTGACCCCTTCTACAAACGTAGGCAAAATTATCCCATCTACAATCCTACTGTACATCCAAGTACGATCGGATTCATAATTGAATGCTAAACCTGACCAATGGAAGTTTAGTACATTCCGACTAAAGCATTTTTCAACAAGTACTCATTTTAATTATCAATTTTTTACATTGCATTATACTCCAAATATTGCTAAACTAGAACTAAAAATACTCATAATATCTTCTAATTTTTAATTTATCAATGAGTTATTTCCTTCATCTTACACTTTTTTCTAACAATAATAACCTATATTTATCTATATTTCCATTATACTTGTACATTTTTCATTATAATAACTACTTACAATACACTATAATTACCTACCCTTGTTATTTTCATCTATTACAGATTAGTCCAATTATATTTTTTATTACATATAACACCCCTATTAAAAGATTTAATTACATCTGGACCCCAATTTTGGGGTCCAGGTGTAATTGTTTTAACTAAATTTGACCCATTTTGGACTTAGATGTAATTGTTTTGGAAAGGTGGGCCAATTTGAAAAGTGGCCGTTTAACAGGGGGTCCAGATGTAATTTTTCCTTATACTTATGCAATTTTCATTATAATAACTACTTACAGTACACTATAATTACCTATATTTATCTATATTTCCATTATACTTATACAATTTTCATTGTAATAACTACTTACAATAATTACTCATATTTCCTACATACTTATGCAATTTTCAAATCGAATTAGTAAATCCCAAATATAATCGAACCCAATTCAAATCCCAAACACAATCGAACCCAATTCAAATCCCAAACACAATCGAACCCAATTCAAATCCCAAACACAATCGAACCCAATTCAAACCCCAAACATAATCGAACCCAATTCAAATCCCAAACATAATCGAACCCACTACATCCCAAACATCCCAATTGAACAATACTAACATCAAAACTAGCTAATAAATCATAAAACACTTCAAAATTGAAAAAAATACCAAATTTACAAAAGTTAGGTTTCAAGATTAGTACCTTCGATTTCTAAATAATTACCAAAACCCACTTCAAATTGAATGTCCACCACGTTCCTTGTTGAATTGGCTTCGATTTGACACCAAGATTGGAAGAAATGATGGAGTATAACGGAAGATTGGAATTTGAGAGAAGAAGAGGAGAAGAAGGGAGCAGAAACTGTAATGGCGTCTCTGCCCGCCGATCTGGTGATAAATATCACTCTGGGACGGATGACGTCATCCGTCGCTATATTTTTTTAAAACCTTTTTTCTTTTTTTTTTGGAGTCAACGGCACTCACGACGGATGCGTCATCCGTCTCTATTTAGTTACGGATGACTCATCCGTCGCAGGGTTTGGCACACTCTAAATGCGCTCTACAACGAATTGGGTTGATCCGTCGTAAGGCACAAGCGATCCGTCACTATTTTACCGATCTGTCGCTAAATTCGGTCGTTGTTGACCAGATTTCTTGTAGTGCATGAGTCCCAATCAATTATTTTTACATATTTCTTTTTTGGATGATCCAATCAATTCTTTACATTTTCATTTTTGGAAACTATCCCATATCTCATCTATATTATTTTAAACATGGACAACACTTTATACCTTTTTAATTAGTTTTATCCATATCTCACACTCTTTGAACCCAATACCCCACATTTACATACAATATTTATATAACATTACCAAACAAAATAACTCTTAAAAAACAGTATAAAAATCAAACGTAAGCATATCATCGGGACAAAGGAAGTAGTTTGTAAAGCGGAATATTAAAACATTATGAGAAGTAATGTATACACAGTAAACCGTGGTTGGGTACTAAAGAGCAAAATTGAGCTACTTTGCACCCTAGTAACGAGACAAACTTGCATAATGAGTTTGTACATTGATTTTATGATCTATGCACTACTGATGAAAACGATCACAAAATTGAGAGGTGAAAAAACAAAACTCCTCAATAGCCTGGGATAGCTGGGGGTGGTGGTGAACCATATTGGGCGCCTAAAATTGTAGGGAGGAAAAATGGAGGTGGTGTCGATTGAGGCGTTGGTGGTGGTGGAGTGTTGATATGTGGTGGTGGTGGAGGAGAGGATGTTGGGGGTGGTACTGGGGATAAGACATGTGAGGGTGGAGAATTCATGTGCGATGGTGGCGATTGTACTGGAGTTGGTGGTAGAGATTGGACAAGAGGCGGTGGCGATGAGTAGATTTGTGGTGGTGTGGAGGAAGACTGGATTGGAGGTGGTGGTGGTGAATAGATAGGTGGTGGTGGTGGAGATGGGATTTGAGGTGGTGGTGGTGAATAGACAATTGATGGTGGTGGTGGAGGGGATGAATAGATAGGTAGGGGCGGTGCATATTGCACTGGAGGCGTTAGTACTTGTGGATTGACGGTTGGTGGTGGTGGTGGAGATCGGACTGGATGTGGTGGTGGTGAATAGCCACGTAATGGTGGAGAATGGACTGGAGTTGGTAACACATTAATGGGGGATGGTGGGGTGGACCAGACTGGTGTTAATGGAGGAGATCGAACTGGATCTAGTGGTGGTGAGTAGACATGTGATGGTGGAGACTGGAATGGAGGTGCTAATGCGTCAATGGGGGGTGGTGGGGTCGACGAAATCGAAGCTAGTGGTGGAGATCGAACTGGATGTACTGGTGAAGACTGGATTGGAGGTGGTGGTAGAGACCGAATGGTTGGTGTTGGTGGAGAATTTGGGACATATTTCGCTGGTTGAGAAGGAGAATGGAGGGGCAAGGTGGGTGATGAGTAAATTGGTGTTGGTGGGGATTGGACAGAAATTGTTGATGGAGGAGATGGATTAGATGGTCGGGTTGGTGAGTAAATGGGAGGTGGTGGTGGGGGAATGTACGATGGATCTTCTTTTGTGGTGGAAGATTGTGTCTTTGGTACAGGTGTTGTAGGTATGACTTTTGGAGATTCTGCAATTGTTGGCTTGGAAGTAGGAGGCGAACTATTTGGTGGAAGAGGCTTTGAAGTGGGTGTCAACTTTGTTGTAGAAGGTGATGGTTTCGGTGGTGATTTTATATGTGTTGTGACAGTTGAGTGGATGGGAGGTGGTGAGTAAATATGGGGTGGTGGGGGAGAATATGATGATGGATTTATTTTGTTTGTAGAAGTTGGTGGCTTTGATATAGGTGTAAAAACTATTACTTTTGGTGGATCCTCTACCGGTGGCCTTCCAACAGTAGGGGAACTTTGTGGTGAAAGAGGCCTTGGTTTAGAAGGCGATGAATATGGTGGCTGCGATTTTACATGTGATGTGGCTTGTGATGGAGACTGGTTGATAGGAACTGATGGTGGAGAAGATTTGTGGGATATTGAAGGCGGTGATAGAATGGGCGACGGTGTTGTTGGTGAGGAAATTTGTGGGGGGTGAGTAGGTAAATTAGGGTGCTTAGAGGATTCGTTTAAAGGTGGCATTGATACTGGAGAACTCAAGGTAGTTGGTATTGATGGAGAGTGTATTGGATCCTCTTCGGGGGTGGGAGTTGGTGGTTTGAAAGTAGATTGAGAACCTTTTGGCAGAAGAGGTTTTGTCATGGATATGGGTTTCGGTGGGGCAGATAATGAATGTCCTGGATTTTGTGGTTTGGATGTCGAAGGGGAACCTTTTGGTGGGAGAGGCTTTGACACGTGCATTGGCTTTGGAGTGAGGGGTAAAGCATGAGATGTTTTTGGTGGGGTGGAAAAAGGCCTTTTGGTTGGTCGATCATGTTCCCTTTTTGCTGGAATTTTTGGTCCAGGATTTGGTTTCAAGGAATTTCGGGGATTAGATTTCGGTGAAGTCCCATCATATGGTGTTCTACAAGCTGCATCACAATTCACCCTTTTGCTCAATTCTAGTTGGCATTCTTTTCCAGGTCTTTGATCTTCTTCATTGGCTATACAATTGTTCGTGTAATCAATATCAAGCCCAGGCAAGGCATCAACGCTACATGATGAATCCTTATCGTCAAAGTAGTTGAAAGAAAATGTTACATTCACCAAACTCGGTAAGGTGCAAACACTTTCAGGGACCTTGCTTCGGAACTTATTCTTTGCAATGTTCAAAATTTCTAGACTTTGCATATACTCCATGTCTATAGGTAGGGCCCCAACAAATTTGTTATTGCTGATGTCAAAGACCGTTGTAGTGTTCAACAAGGTGATTTCTTCAGGCAAACAACCAGAGAGATCATTGTTAGAAGCAATCAACTCATCCAGCTTACCTGCCATATTGCCAATGCTGCGAGGAATGCACCCGTTGAGCTTGTTATTAGAGAGAACCACAACTGAAGCTGGAGAATTACCAAAATTCTCTGGAATTGTGGAATAAAAGCGATTGTGATTCATAAAAATAGCATCTAGTTCCTTGTCGAATAGCTCTGGCGGCAATGGCCCTTCAAAGTCATTGAACCTTAGATCAAGATACTTGAGTTGTGGAAGTTGCAATACAACTTTAGGAAATGTTCCTACAAATCGATTATTGCTAAGATCTAGTTCGTAAAGAAGCTTTAACTTTGCTATTGTCTGAGGAACAACTCCACAAAACCTATTAGAGTTCAGGTGGAGAAGGGCAATGTCAGTTAAATTCCCGATTTCATCTGGGAGATGCCCAGCAATATCTGCATGGTTTAGGTCAATTCCAGCTACCACCTTGATGGTAACATCATCTAGAGCTTGCTCACAGAATACACCATTGTAAGAACAAACATTAGGACCAACCCAGTTGCCCGTGAAGTTATTGGGATCAGAATAGATGGCCATCTTCCATGCTTGTAAAGCGTAATATGCCTTCTCAATCCTTGGGTTGCAAAAGGTGGTGGGAACATCAAGTTTGATTTCATGTTTGTGGGCATTGTGTGTTGTATGAGCCAAGGAACATAATGAGAGAAGGGGGAATAAGAGAAAGCAACTAAAGGCTTTCATTTTTGAAGAATTTTCCATGTTGGGCAAGCCCTAGGCTACTATTAGTAAAGTTTATTTATCTAAAGCGATGTAGACGGTATAAGAAGGGTGATTATATGAAACAAATATTAATTTGTGGTGTTCACGAATAGAGCGTCAGACTTTACGGAGGATCTTTCAGAGTCAATGGGTTTGAGGTAATTGAAATTTAAAACACAGAATATAGGAGGCTTTGCTTGCATTTCGACTTACAACATTGATTGAGATAAGTAACGCGGTACCAAAAATAGAAAATGTCTAATTTTAGTTGAATAGATATTCATTAGACAAAAGTAAACCCGACCATATTAATGTACTATGAATAATTATATGAGCATCATTCAGTCGTTTTCATGTGATTAATGAAATACATGTTGAAAACTCTTGATTGTATTGAAGTATCACACTGGACATAAAGCAGTTTACTGCGAATCATTTGGTTACATGTAATCTTTTGGTGATATTTATGATGTTACTAAAATAGTTTATACTCTTCCTAGTCCGTCAACATGCGAACTAGGGTCACCCGGACTCTCCGAAGCTTAGTATCTGTGTGTGCGCATATCCGACGTGAGTAAAAATATACGCTCTCTCAGATATATTGGTACATCCGAATTTACACACCACCGGGTTCCTATGCTCCGGATCAAAGGCCTGTGAAATGTCTTCGAGCCAGGGCCTCAACGGTACATCTGACATTGGAGACTGCGTAGTCACATGCTTCAGAGGTTCAATATTCGAGGTTCAACATCTGTGTATAAAGGACTACGATATATGTTCCCGGCTGTGCTGACAATGACTAAGCGCGTGAAACAAGTGGATAAGAACAAATGCGGATATTTATGTTACATGAATAATTAAGCCTACCAGCCACATATGTGTGTGGACACTTGACAGCTAGTTGTGGAGGCAACGACATATGCTCTTCCGACGTCTATATAAAGGAGTGGTCCTAAGAAAAAAGTTAAGGCGTAAAAAACACTAGGGCAACACACCAAAAATAACTCTACAGGTACAACATGGTCTTCTCGGTAGGAAGAACCTTTGAGCACCAATAAAATACTCTTGGAAATATATCATTTTGATATGATATTGCCTTATATATACACACCTTCACCATGTTAGCAAGGTAGACCTTCAACCACCTTCGAGTAAAGCCTCATAATTCCAGTTTGACCATACGGTAGACCAGACAAACATCACACACACCCTCCCGACAGGCAGATATGGAAGTTGCCTGAAGATCAACAAGTCCGGCGAACCAACCCAGAAGCAAGTACGGTTCAGTCCATTACCAGGAGGTTCAGACCTCTGCCCAGCCTTAAGGTGCCTCAGGTTTCAGCTCCAGAGTCCTGTCCTAGGCGATTTGAGGTCGTGTTTTGCGTTTTGTCTCCAAGGAAAATCACATCCCATCATTTCCTAACTTATGTCTGTTCCCATGAAAGTAGTGAATATTGTAGAATCACATAAACTCCAAACTATGCGAAATCAGTTAACTCAAATAAACAGAATAGGAAACACTCGATGGTGAATTGCAACAACATGCATACTTACACCTAAATTAACTCCATATATTAGTCCGTAGAGAAAAATATATGAAGAAAGAAAATAAGTTTAAGGAGTTAAAATTAGATTAGATTATTTTTTTTAATTTAATATACGGTGAACAATTTTTTTAGATTAGACAAATTACAATACTAATTAATATAATACGAGTATGTAATAATCCCTTAAATAAAATATATGTAAACACTGAAACAACGCCCAGTAGCTCAGAATAAAACCAACGGAAGAAAAGCTAATACAGAAATATAGAGGAAGATATGGAAATCGATAAGAAGCAAGATAGAGGGGATAAGGGTAGTGTTATTTCATTTCTTCAGTCTTGGTATTCAACAGCACACAACATTGCTGCTATTTATAGGCATGACAAATACATGCATGCCTTTAGACACTACACGCAAGTATAGGAGTATCTTCAATACTTGACACCTGTATTTGATGGACGTTCACAATGCATGCAGCATAATGTAATATAACAAGTTCAACAAAGTTTCCTAAAATTTAGCATCTAAATTTGGCAAAATATTTGTCTGGTATAGTTTGTGATACAACCAGAAAATCCTTCCCAGGCATTGTGTTGAATTGCAGAAATGGTTGTTTATACACCATTGTAGTGTTAGTGCATTTTCAGAAATAATCATGAAGAATCTGATGGATAGTATACAGGATCTAATTGAAGAAGCTAAGCTTCGAACCGTATGGTGGATTCTTTGTATATTCGCTGTGACTTACTTGTTAACACGTATGCTCGCAAATCATTCCTATTTATTTCCTCTGTTGTTTAATTTCTTGATTCCAGCTTCTGCTATGGTTATGTATAATTCATCATCAATAAGAAGTTGGTTTATATTTATATATTCTTTTGTCTTCTTTGGATTTCACATTGTTTCTATTTTCCCATTCCTGTGGCATTTTTATTTTATCGTGTGGCTCTGGATACTTTGCTAGTAGTACTTGACGAAACTTGTGGTTTTGTATTGCATAGATGTCGTTAATGGAAATAGTAGATACTCCCTCCGTCCCAGGATTATAAGTCCATTATGTTGCGAGTAGATGAATTTGAGCCTTGTCTTGTGGGCCAAGCTGAAACGTAGTTGCACGTATTCAAAGGCTCGTTGTGGTTGGTCAGTAGCGCAGTTTATTAGTTATGCTATAAGTAGGTGAAGTTGAGTGGAGTGATGTGTTGTCTTGTGGGCCGAGCTGAAAAGTAGTTACATGTACGTAACTCTCGTAGAGAGATGGAAGGGGGTACATTTTAAGTAGCTTAGGTTTTTTGTTCAAGTCAAAATTGCAGTTCTAAGATTACCTTATAATGGAAGCATGTGTTTCCTTAACAATGCAGCTGAGTGATACAGTGTTTTTTTGTCACAATAAAATCATTGATTATATATGTTTTGTTTGCAGATACTAGTAAATCAATGTTAATGAATGTTCCGATAGCCATACTTTTTGTTTCTGGAATGAGGATTTTATTAAACGAGGTGGAATTTCGATGGAAAGTTCGGGATGTAAGACATAAGTCCTACTTATCACACTTCATTGAAAAGAAGCAGCTAATCATGAATGAGTCTCATTGTACAACACCGCCTTCATCACAAAAGTGGAGGAGAAAAATAGATTCTCCTGTTGTGGAAGCAGCTATTGAGGATTTTGTTAACAAGGTGTTGCAAGATTTTGTCATGGATTTGTGGTACTCTGATATTACACCAGATAAAGATGCTCCAGAGCTAATACGCGCTTTAATCATGGATGTTCTTGGTGAAGTCGCTGGAAGACTCAAAGAAGTGAACCTTGTTGAACTTTTGACAAGGTAATATTTGACTTAGTTAAAAAAAGATGTAGTTCGTAACCTGTTTATCCAAAAATTGACCTTGTATGTTTTTCGCCTGCAGGGATGTGGTAGACCTGATAGGAGATCATTTTGACCTCTTCAGGAGAAACCATGTTGATATTGGCAGAGATGTTATGAAAACATTGTCTTCGGAAGAACGGGATGAAAGGTTGAAGTACCATCTCCTGTCATCTCAGGAGCTTCACCCTGCTTTGATATCCCCAGAGTGTGAGTACAAGGTGTAGGAGTTTTCTGACTTAATAAGATTTGTTGATTTGAAATAAAATTTTGTTAACAATTTCAAGACAACTAATGTTTTTGTAAACTTCAGTTTATCCAGCGTCTGATTGATGGATTGCTAGGTGTCGTCCTAAGACCAAGGGAATCCCAATGTCCTTTAGTTCGATGCTTTGCTCGTGAATTTGTAACTTGTTTGGTGATGCAACCTGTGATGGATTTTGCTAGTCCTGAGTAAGATGCTAGTCACTCTTCCTATTTATGAACTTCATCACTAGTCCTTGAGATAAAATTTTATGCTTTTTACAGATATGTAAATGAAGTGCTAGAGTATGTTATAACTGCCTATAACAGTGATGGTTTCAAGGATTTTTTTACTGATCACTCATCTAATGTGGAGGTTCCCAACTGTGAACAAAGAGTTCCTGAGCAACAATGTCAAAGCGATGGATTTGATTCGAGAAAAAGTACACCTCCAGCTGGAAATCAGGGGAACGATTTGCCCTTGTCACGAGTGGAGGTGAAAAAGGAAGTAGAATTCAGTGCCTCTGAAAATCTATCGAGTCCAAGGACTGCTGACTGGGCGAAAATGTTTGACGCTGCAACACAGAGACGAACAGAAGTTCTTGCACCAGAAAATCTTGAAAACATGTGGACTATAGGAAGAAATTATAAAAAGAGACCCCCAAAGGGACCTGCTCCAGAATTTCAGGCTTCTCAGACTACAGATATATTTTCTATGTTTTCCTTATATAAGGATTCAGAAAATACCGGATCACTTCCAAGAAGCGATATGTTGATTGAAGCAGACAAAGCACCCCAACAAGATACTCTACCAGATGATCTTACTCATGATGCCTTAAGCAGACTTCAAGACTCGAAAGGAAGCTCTACTCTTTATGAGCTGGAACATACTTCTAGTGTCGTTTCAAATGAAACAATTGATAACTCGAAAATGTCAAGCACTAATGATTTAGAAGTTCAGTTAAAACTGGAAAATATGTTCGATAGTGAAGTCAGTGCGCCTATCATTAATGAATATTACAGTGCCGAAGGTAATGATATTAATGGCCATAGCCGGAAGAACAGTTCAGACTTGGACTCACGTACTGACGGCCTGCATTCTCCAAGGCTCAGATGCCGTGTATGACTGTAACTGCTCTCTTCTTTTGCTATTGTTTCTTCTGATGGTTTTTAAGCTGATTATAGGTGCTTTGTTTAAAAGGTTATCGGAGCATACTTCGAGAAACTTGGATCAAACTCTTTTGCTGTTTACTTAATCGCGGTAACTGATGCTGATAAGAACACCTGGTTTGTGAAGAGAAGGTAAGTACGTATTCAATATGCGCGCTGCTGTCAGTTCCTATGCAATATATAGCCAGCTGAGTGTATGTTATTTGGTTTTGTACATAAATATACACAGATACAGAAATTTTGAGAGGTTGCATAGGCATCTTAAGGACATTCCTAATTATGCATTACATTTGCCTCCCAAAAGGATATTTTCATCAAGTATTGAACATGCTTTTGTTCATCAAAGGTGTATTCAACTTGATAAATATCTTCAGGTATGATTTTAATTAATGATTGACATGTACGACCTATTGGTTGGAGATGAAACAAGCTTCGTTGTCACCCTTTATAAGTATTATTGATTGTTATCAGGATCTCTTTGCAATTGCCAATGTGGCTGAGCAACATGAAGTGTGGGATTTTGTGAGCACTTCTTCCGAGGTAACTTAAATGTTTCCTTTTCGGGTAATAATGTACTCATGAATTCCTTCTTGATGAATTCATAATTATGGTTTTGTCAATGTAGAATTATTCATTCGGCAAATGTTCTTCTGCCATGAAGACTCTAGCAGGTCAGAAGAGTGTGAGACAAATATGTTGTTCTGTTTGAAGAATATTTTAAAATGTGTGCTCTAAAATGTGTATCGAAACAGTTAATGTGGATGATGCGGTGGATGATATTGTACGGCAATTCAAAGGGGTTTCTGACGGCCTGATGCGCGTTGTTGTTGGACCACCTTCCCCTTGCTCGAATCCAGGTGCTGCTTCATCCCTTGGAAGCAAAAAATCCTGGAATGCTGATGATATAAATAAACTGGCTATGAGGCAAGGTACTTTCTCAACTGATCAAATGTGTAGTTGATCATGAGAAAGAAGGTTAACAAAATGCAAATCCCATTCGACTGCAGAAGTAGTATCTGCTGTCCAAGCCAATGACCGGAAGAATTCTGAAAAACATGAATTGTTCTCCACTAAGCATGGGGAAAATGCCAGCGTCCATAGCTCAAGGTTAAAGTCAGAATACCCAGAGCCCACCCTAGCCCTATTGTCCGTACCAAATGGTGATCCAGCAGAGGTGCCTCCAGAGGTATTATTGCACATCTAATTCTCCCTTGAATTCTTGATGTTCGTGGTTTTTTTTTATCATTCGCAATTGTTACATACAGTCTCTAGCTCTACATCACTTCCATTATATGCTCGAAGCACGAAATGGTTACTGATCTTGTTATTTGGTTTCCCTTGCAGTGGACACCCCCAAATTTAACTGTTCCAATTTTGAATTTAGTAGATAACATTTTTCAGCTTAACAGGAGAGGCTGGCTAAGGTGATACTACTATTTTTCCCAATGCTTTTTCTTTTTTTTTTTAGATTTAAATTTTGAACTTTCTTTAGCTTTGACATTCAAATGTGAATTTGCCCCTAGAAAACTATGCAGTCATATTGTATTTATTAGCATGCTTATCATCAGTATGAAAACAGAATGCCATCCTACTTTAACAGCTTAACTTTCTTAACTAATTGTAGGAGACAGGTTTTCTGGATATCAAAACAAATATTGCAATTACTCATGGAAGATGCCATTGATGAACTCCTCTTGAGTCAAATCCAGTTGGTCCGTCAAGAGCATTTTATCGCACAGGGAATTCGTTGGGTCCAGAATGTTAGTTATGCTACTGAATTTTGTTTCTTTCTTAAATGATTTTGATCATCTATTTATTCTATGCATGCATGTTGTAATTCAAGAAATTAACTCTGAACTGCTGCATTGCATAATAGATTCTCTGGCCTGGTGGCATATTCTTCCGGAGATTGAGGATTCAGGATCAGCTGAGTAATTTGCAAGGAAATACAGGATCTCAGCAAGCTACAAAGCATTCAGGTGGACACAGGTCAACTCAATCGGGATCATTTGAGCAACAGCTTGAAGCAGCCCGCCGAGCTAGTGATGTTAAAAAGATACTGTTTAGTGAGTATCTCCTTCCATTAGAATTTAGGGAACATGTAAACCATAGAGTTTTAGATTTCAGCTAGACCTCAAGGGGTGTTGTAACAATGCCGAATATTATTATGCTCTTCTAGTCTGATAGACTTGAAATAACTTCATTTTCTTCCTGACAGATGGTGCTCCGACTGCTTTGGTTAGCTTTGTTGGGGCCAAGCAGTATCGACGCTGTGCTAGAGACATATACTTCTTCACTCAGGTAAAATGCTCCTCCCCTGACATCTGCAGCTCAGTCCGTGCAACAAAAAATGTACCCTGAGGGACCTGATTTTTTGTGAATAAAATAGCAGTAACTTCGACATTTTGTCTATCTTGGCCACATCATGTTTGTTGTTCAACTTCCTTGCAGTCAACGGTTTGCTTGAAGCAACTTGGATATGGAATACTGGAACTTGTTCTTATCTCAATATTTCCAGAACTGGGTGATGTTGTGAAGGATATCCATGAAAAGATGCATAATCAGCCTGCATGCTGAACATTGTTCTGTCAATGGCACGTCTCAAAGCGAGCAGTGAAGATGGAAATTTTTGTGAAAAAATGAATTAATGAACTTTGTTCCAGGAGCTTACTAATATCAAAGGTACTAATCATTCTGCACCTCTCATTTACCACTTCGGCTCCCTTCAACTGCACCACCTTATAACTCCAGAACATCTTACATTTCAATACGACGATATCCCCTACTAATCTCCCCACTTACTCATTTGCATTCTTAACACTGTTTTTCTCTGCACAAAGTTTACTGTTTCCTTAATATTGTAGATTTCGCATTGATATCGGTTCAAGGCAAGCAGACGAGAATGTTGCTGAAGCTTAGGCTTGACTGTCATTGCTGAGTCAGGATAAGTTCAGTTCCTCTCTGAATGGGCTGAACGTTGGTTTTGTTATTACTGAATCCATCGTATGAGTTGTTGATGCGGAGCAACAGTTGGAGCTAGCCGCACACATAGATTAACATCTAGGCTTATCCAGTCCACTGGGGCTCTTGTGATCTACAAACTTATTCTTTTAGCTTCTTGGGTTTAAACTCCTGTGTGGGTTGAAGATACTAATTAGCTCTGCCGGAGGTTTTTGGATTATCATTTTCATCACACTTCTGTTTGAATATCCTGTAGAGATTCGATTTATCTTTATTGCTTCCGCTTCCATATTACTTATAATAGTTTTGATGCTTCGAGTGTGATGTAAACTTCCAATACATCAACTTCATTAAGTAGAAATTGTCACAGAAGATGAAGAACAGAACTACCAACCTTTTTTTTTTCTCTAACTTTCTATTCAGATCAGAAACTTCATCAATGGCATCACTGTGGTTAAATGTTGGAAGCTTCCATCTCTCATGCCAAAAGATTGAAACTTTAGACAGCAGAGGAAGCCCAACAGACCTAACTTGGCTTCCTCTTCTCACACTTAAAGGCAACCACACATACCTAGAGTCCCTCAAGTCTGCGGGATTCCACCTATCCGCCATAAAAATTAATGAACCTGCATGCCCACCAGGTGTAGGTAGCACGAACGTACCCTGAGAAAAGAACGTAGCAACACGATAGTCTTTATTAGCGCCAACGCCAGGGTTCCCTATACTCTCCCATGGGCCCAAAATGGATTCAGCTTCGTGCACCAAGGCCTCATTCGGCAACCAACCGCTGCAACCGGATGTGATCATATAGTAAACATTGTTTTGCTTGAACACGGCTGGAGCTTCTCGGTGCTGGCCTATCAGCACCCTCACAGTTTGATTAGTAACATCAAGGTAATCTTGATTCAGAGGACTGATGTGAATCTCCTTGTTCCTCATTGAGGAATAGATTATATATGCAATCCCATTGTCATCTTTGAAAAGTGTCATGTCCCGGCTATCGTATCCATTAGGCCTTCGGCTGTAAAGATACTCGAAAAGCCCGATTGGTGAATCGCTTATTGCAATCCCAACTGAGGCCTTGTTGTACGAGGCGTCATCAACGTGCATCCACATAACATATTTACCTGCAAATAAGTCGTAATTTAGCTGCAAAATGTATACGTTTTGGTAGTTTTCGGCCAGTTTTGCTGAGATATTAAACACCATATAACCTTCATTATTATTGTTCAACTGACAGAGTAGTTAAATTCAACAGAAAAGGACTTAAACATGTTCAATTTACCAGTGTCTTGATTGTAAATGACTTTAGGCCGCTCCACCACCTTCAACTTGTGCAAATCATGAGTCACATCCTCTTCCTCAGCAGCCAACACAATGCCTTCATTCTTCCATGCCCACAAATCCTTGGAAGAGTAGCAGCTAACACCAATGACATCAACACGAGCCGTTCCAGTCCCCTGAGCTGAATATGTCTTGCCATCCTTATTCTCGCCATACCAGTAATATGTCTCCGACTTCTCATCAAACAAAATACCTCCACCATGAGCCTGAATTGGATTCCCATCTGTATCAAGCCACACTCGCCCCGGATAGTGGAAACCACGATCCCTGTCCTTTCTCGGATCTATAGTGTAAAAAGCACGCATAGGGAAGAATAGACTTGTAGCACGTGACGTTGGATCAAGAAACTCTTCAATAAGATTGATTGTTTGAGGGTTTTTGAGCCCGTATGGTGGGAGGAGGCGAATTTCTTCTACCTGTTCAAGTTCTTGGAGGGTGAGAGGTTGATAAGCTAGGATGTGCCCCAGTTCTTTGTACTTCATGGCTACCTGGGTGGCGAACGAATACAACTGCAGAAGCACAATGCAGAGGAGACTGCAGATAACAAGCTTACGCCACGAGAAAAGGCTTCCGGCGGAGAACCACCGAGCCATGTGGTGGATCAATTACTTGACTAGATGATGATTGATGCAGAGCTGTTTGTGCAATGGTAATTAGAAGACAAAGCATGAATTGAAGCTCTGTAGAGTCAAAGTCTAAAAGATTGTAATATTCTATCTTGTGAGGCACTATCACATGCATAAACAATGTTTTCTAATGGCTCATTTCTGGATCTCGAGGCTGGAAGTCATGTTTTGTATCCTTAAAATAGTTTTCCTTTTTTGCCTTGCAGTTTAATCCTCTGAAGGTTCCTGTAATATTTGTTCAAAGGGAAATGATACAGCTAGTTAAGTTATTGATCAATAAGATCGCTTCTTGCAGATCAAGCATCCCCAATAAGTCAACCAAATTCAGTCCTTTAGCCTGAAGCATCCGAAAAAGGAAAAAAATAAAAAAAAGTTGTATTCAGTTCAAATTTGTTTACTTGGTTTTCATTGTATAAATAATTCAGTTTTTCTTGAAAAACATAGGGCCTTATTATTTTCTATTTATTGTCCATGTTTAAAGAAAGACCAAGAAACCACAAAGTGGCACTGAAGAAGGATAATGGTTGATAGGTGCTGCTTGATAATATAGTACAAAGCCAGTTCAAACAACACACATACAACTCTCCTTCACAGATTGAAAGATATTTCAATGTGCAAACAAAAGATAAAGACTTTTTTAAACTGGACCAACACTCAGTAGTAACCTGTTAAATATTAGTACTACTGAGTTCAAAGTTGGATTTGATTTAAACCTACAGTGGGTAGAGAATCTGCCGCTCCCTTGCTGGAAAGCCGCTCATACTCCAACGACTGTCGTCGCAGCGTACGTTTTCCAAAAGCTAAGCAAATACATGCCATAACAACCAAGATTCCAGCAAATATCCAACAGAACTGCAAGTTGGCTAACGCCCTGGCCCTTGAATCGGCCTCAGGGGATCCACATACCACTGCTCCATGCATGATTTTGTCACTCTGCTGCATAAAGCAATCTTTGGGTACAAAGTTAGGAACCCATAGAAAAAAACCCATGTTAATAAACCAAGATCCTTGGAATATCACAGATATGGAAAGAATAACGGCCGCATGAAAGCTGGATGGGAAACTATTGGCAAACAAGGCTGCCAGAAAAGAAATGCAAACTATCAGCTGCATTAGCCAATGGTAATGGCCCTCCAGTCCTATATGGTCAGTGGAATGGTAATGAAGTAGAAACAGCTCCATCCCGAAAACAGAGGAAACAAGGATTCCAGATATTGGCAACATGCTTTCGGATAAATGATTCAGCTCCGTGAAAAGAGTGAAAGCCGAAAACACAATTAGCTGGAGAAAGATGGTGGAGTGTTCGATGCAGTCGAGCTTGAAAGAGAACTGCAGGTGCTGGAAATCGAAAACCTGGATCAGAATGGCGAATATTGAAAATGCCAAGATGAGCAGCAGCTCTAGGTGTTCTAGTTTTAGCAAGGGGCTCCTGAAAGGGTACCAGAACCTAACCATAAACTTGGTAGGGCCTTTAAGATAGTAGGCCCGAATAGTATTGATAGTATGCCATAAACCGAGGCAGGCAAGAGCCAGCCCGGGAACCAAGTGTCCTATGAAAGTTCCCATTTATGTTTCTTTGTAGATAGTCTTTAGCAGTGAAAGATGGTTTTAGGTTCATATGTTAGCCCAAATTTATATAATGCTGATAAGCTAAAACACAAATTTGTCCATGTCTTATCTGTTGCTTTTTTACAGGGACTTTAGTGCATGGTGCATGTGTTTCCACAAACCCATATAGAGAAAAAGCTATATTTTCATCCTTCTATTATTGCCCCTAGGAAGAAACGGAAAAAAAGGAAACTCATCCGCTAATGGAACAAAAGATATGCTGATACACACAAGCACACGCACATTAATTGTACGTAAACAATTCAAGAATTCATTACCAACAAGAAAAAGAAACCAGGAACGTGTCTCCATAACCTAATAAGCACATTAACTAGTGACTTTACCGTACAACTTATTAAACTTTCCGAAAATGGGATGCTGATACACACAACCATAACAAGAACAATCTATTAAGTATTAGTGACTGCCCTTTGGCAAAAGAAAAGGGGTACGACATGGTGAAGCAGTGGTTCGGATGGGAAAAAAAGAAAAAAGTCATTTACAATATTAGTTTGTTAATTCTTCGTGCAGTATGGTGCCAGTGAAAGCACAGATGAGAGAAAAAGGTGAGAAGAAAATAAAAACAGATAACACTGGACCACCAGGTAGAAAATAGTTAACTGACAAGTGACATGCTGATTGGGATTGTACCCTTACTATTAAGAAACAATTCTCTGCTGCTAGTGGGAGTGAGTCAAAAAGACATGGTATGGTGGTGATAAATTAAAGGGAATGAAAGTTGATTTTCCATGCATGTAGTGGACAACAATTACTTGAAATAGCCCATGAAGGAAAAGATAGTCTGAGAGAATATACCCTTATGCGGATGCTTCACGCGAGACAGGTACTGTCACGCCACTCCATTCTCTTTGAACCACTAAGATTGGAAACCACATACGTACCTGAAATGGAAACTGTAGATTCCGTGGATACATCAACAAGTGAATGAATAGATCTTGCAACATAGAGCATAAAGTTGATACTGAGTTGGGCCACTGCCTTTGAAGAACTGAGCAGCAACTGTCTATAAGTTTCTAAACATTAGCTAATTGATTACACAGTTAGCTAATGGAACTGCCAATAAATATCGATTTCATCGAACTACTTACAGCAATTTCTTGGCATATTTTAGTGTACATAAGACTTCTATTTGAACAATAATAGCATCTCACTAACATGCAATAACCATGAAAGTACCAGTTTTTTTTTTTTTTGAAACGGCTAATCTATCCTACTCTACTACTACTCATACACTACTCCTTAACCACCTTATAACTCCAAATATACTAAACCACCCTTATGCCTCCGTCGAGGTTCGCACCCCCGACCTCTCCTTGCTAATCCTACCACTCGGCCACCCTTATAAGTCCACCATGAAAGTAACAGTAATTCATATTATCAAAAACATATCCAGCTTAAACACTAAAACTCTATAAGTAAACACTATTTTTCAAATAACAAATCCCAGTAGTACAAAGTTTCATTCACTGATCAAACCCATCCAAATCTCAACTAAAACCAGCCTAAACAAACTCATCCTAATCTTTCTTAAATAAGACTGAATTTGAGGTTCGCAATCAATATAATTGAAATGATCATGCTATTGATATAGCTGCACAATTCCTACAAGGTTTGCAATCTTATAAGCCATAGGAGATAAGAGTCATAAGACCAATCCCTTTACACAACCGCCAACGCACAGAAAAGAGATTTGCAGTAGAGTTGGTGAAGAAAGGTGACGCTCAGCCATAATGTTAACAATAAAAATAACAACAGTAGCAGCAGTAAAAGGAGGAGTACGTGAACTTGGTTTTTAAATCATAAATACACACAGGACTACCGGAGTTATAAGGTGGTGCAGTGGAAGGGAGCTGGAGTGGTCAAGGAGAGGTGCAGAGTTCAATCTATGGCGGAGTGGCCGTAGACCAAATTAACTACTAAAACTGAATAGCATATTAACAGTGGAGCAAGAAAGTAGGATACGGAATAATTTTTTATGCTTCACCCCTACCGAAGGGATCTAAGCCTAATCCCAGATGGATTACAAGAAAGTCCAACATTTCAGTAGCACTTTTGGATTGGATCCGAGTGTTAAGAATACTACTGACTGAAGTAGTCCATCTCCATCCAGATTCCTATCCGGCTAAGCAATGGAACTTAATAGACCCCAAAAAAAGGAATGGGACTGAATTTCATTTGTTGGTCTGTAGTTATAACCCAAATCAGATTAAATCAGAAGACATGTGCCTGTCTAATCTAATTTCCGAATATCCAAGCCCATTAGTACAATTCACATTAGCAAATAACATAAAGCTGTCAAAAGAAAACATTCCCTAAATATCAGAACAAATGGTACAATAAACATATGGATCGATCTTACCCTGAACAATGAAGCAGATTCCGAGTGATGAAAGAAACGGGTACACAGGAATCTATCTTAAGCATTTGATTTTCGGATCTCGGTAAATCCAACTCAGATCTATATTAATATATAAAAGGAAAAGAAAAAAAAATGAAAATCCACATATTCAGAAAGATATGTTCCATCCCCCAAACATATTAGTACCGATCCACCCTCCTATTTCACATATTAGTGTTCCCTAGAGCGTCTCAATTGTTAGGGAACATCATAATCCATAAGTAATCACCATTGAAGTAAGTAAGAACAGTGTCCTTCCACCATAATCTAACTCAAATAAAAGTGCTAAAAGGAGATGTGGAGTGGGCTAAAATGGCATTCATGTCACTGGATGAGAAATGTTTTGTAGAATCATTCAGTGTTTTAACTGAAGTTAGAATAGAAATTTTGTTATCTGTGCTCTGAACATGCATCTAAGCATATTCCTCAACATAACTGAACTAATATAGGACTACAAAATTTCACAGTAGGACAGAGATAACAATGTTGGCCTTTCAGGAAATATTAACTCGTATTAAGTTTCTCATTCGTCACATGTAATAGTCAGAGGTAACCTTAACTAAAGATAAATATTCTAAAAACGGAACTATTTGCAATTGCTACGGAATCCATAAAATCAAAGAGGTAAGAAAGTTACTCCATTTACAGCTGAAATGTAGCAATTGGAAATGCTTCACAAACACCACTACCCAATTCAGTCATGACCAGTATTGATACACCAAATCCTTCAGTCCAGGTATGGGGATTACAAACCTTATGTGGAGATGGTTTCTTATTTCAGCACATATGTACATGAAACTTAAACAAAGCATGTGTATCATCTAACTTGGTGATTGAAGAACTGAAGTACCGCTCTACGGTCAATTTTAAAAAATGACTCCAAAAAGAAAATATGTTTTGCACTGTACATAATAGAGATGGTCATAACATCTAACAGATACCCATTTAACCAAGTAAACCACCAACAGGAAACGCATCCCAAGCCAATGAACATAAAACAAAACTTGATTGTTTGAAATCTGATAACAGTAACTACGAATTATGTCATAACATATCAGCATACAAATGGCACAACAATTCTAACAACATTAACAGAACACTTTTGCTTGTGTACCAGAAGAAGCAAATGACATGCAAAGGTCAGCTTCTGCTTTAACCATCTCGAAAGAAGCCAATGAAGCTGTTTCGGGGTTAATTCTCACCATCAATTTTTCTTAACCCACTTTTAAATAATCAGAACCATATTTGCAAACAGTTACATATATAAAGATAAAAGATAATAACATGATCAGCTAGTAAACAGCCCTGTATCCAAGCAAACCGCCAACAACAAAATAAATCAATAACTAATACTTCCTCCATTTCATTAATAACTTCTCAGGTTTCTATTTGGGCGTTCTTTTACAAACTTACTAACCCATATATATATATATATATATATGGAAAGTTTTTCAACCCACTTACCAATTTTTTATGATTTATATCTCATTCTTTATAACCACTCATACAGATCATTTCTTTAATATTATTCCTTATAATTGCTACGTAGGAAGTTACAAAGTTACAAATGAAATGGAGGAAGTATAATAAAATTTTGATCATAAAAATGAAGTCTGATCACATTAACTACTAGCTACTCTAGCTGAGAAACCAATTCAAACAACAGTAACCTCTCAGAGACTTCTTGTATTAACTTAAGAATTCTCACATTCTCACAGAAAAAGCCGTTCCAATATATATATCATACTTCTGAGTGCAACTAATGATCTAATCAAACAACATCCATCAACAATAACATCCGAGTAACAACTACTCCCTCCGTTCCAAATCAAACTTCCTAAGCTGAATTTTTTTTCGAACTTTGACACTAAATTACTCCTACTTCACACCATCAAAAAATATAATAAAATTATATTTTATATACTGATCATTTACGGTCAAAAGTTCGAAGAAAAAGTGAGCTTATTAAGTTTGATTTGGAACGAGGGAATATAAACTTAGACTTGAGAATAAGTAAAAATATACCAAACAAAATAAACACCCAAAATCGAAATTTATATCATATATATTGTGCTCAGAATACAAAACCGCATCAATTGCAACTAACCAAACCTGATACAAAATAAGTTCTAAAATCGCTGTTCTCATGAACAAAAAATACGGAGGCACATGACCTGATATGATATTCAAGCCACGGCGATGGGCTGCGACTTGGGAGGTTGGATATTTTTGTTGTTGTTGTTGTTATCCTGGAAATCTTCCATGTTGTAAACAACGGTGATGTAGAGGGAGCAGCTAGGGCACCGAGCGATTTCCTCTCCGATTTTAAGATCCTCTTTGGTAATCTGGAAGAGGTCGCCGCAGGGACAGGGGTATGTGTACGCCTGCAACTCGTCGTTCCATTCCATGTCCTCGATCTCTACGTCGTCGTACGACATCTTTTGGGGGAAGAATCTAGGGTTTCTTTTTTTTCTGATTTGGGGGCGCTTGCTTGTTGGGTTTAAAGAGTGTTTTTAAGGTATGAGGGACGGGAAAAAGAAAGTCCCTCTATTCTTTTTCTTTAGTATCTGCAGGGATGATTTTCGTATTTTCAAATTTCAAATTGGTGTGTTTTTTATTTTTTTCAAGGCTCGTTTGGTTGCAAGTAGAAAAAGGGAAAGGAAGATTTCCTAGGAAATCCGGTTCAATTGGTGAAGTAGTAAAACAAGTAGGAAATTTCCACGTTTTCCATGTTTGGTACACTATATTGAACTAGGAAATCTGGTTCACGAAACATTTCCTTTTCCACGTTTGGTTCGGCACAAACTGACTAAAAAAAATGGAAACTTCCAAGTTTGCCCTTCCGTGTCTTTCTGGAAAGTGACCGTTTTATATTAATTGGAGATTTGGGGGTTAGGGTTCATACATTCATACATTCAGATAAGTAAATTCGAGTTGATTAACGACATACAAATAACCAAATGTTGGATTACAGCATCAATACGCACACGAGAACTGAAAACAGATACAATTGTACGTTGAATCGAGCATGAAGGGGAACAATTGGATTCCTATTCGCCTGCGCCAGCCGGCTTCTTGTTATGTGCGACCGCGCCGGTGACGGCAAGGCGTTTATTTCGGCGTGCCACCCTAGCAAGCCGGGCCGTCCAGCGGATGTTGTTTTGCCTGAGGCGCCATTCAAACTTCGTGCTGCAACTTCTAAGAGTATCAATTTCTCTGCCCTTCAAACGTCGCCCTAAGATGATGGAGTTGAGTATTTCCTTGTAATACGGCGATAAGGCCTCATCAGTGAATAGTTTGAAAGAACAACCATTAGGCATCTGGATGAGATGGGCAGAGGGGAATTATTGTTCCTACAAATGGAGAAGGAATGCTGAGGCGCATTTTTTTGTTAAGGTAGATTTAATTTGAGTTAGGAGCACTGACCTTGTACTGTGGGCAGCGGATGAAACGACGACACGGATCTTCAAAGTCGGTCCAACTGCAGTCCTCAACGGTTGGTTTCGCGCAGTGGCAGAGTGGCTGGTGGGACGGAGGATTAGTTGGCTCATTCGTTGCTTCGACTGAGTCCATGTTGCAGGATGAAGTTGTAGGAGATTCTGTAATTGTGAAACTCACATCTTTGAGACAATAGGGGTTATTTATAGGGATGTGGTTGGTTGAATCATTAATTTGCAGATGGCTTTAGGGGGGAAAAGTTTCCCCCCTAAAAACTGTTTTCGAATTTGTACTTCATATATCCAAGGAGCTGTTGAATCTAGATTGCTTATTGTAGAAGTTTATTGGTGTTTAGTTGCCCTTTCAAGTTAACGATTACAGCGGTAAGGAAGTTGATAACATTTTGAACATCAATGCTTTGTCCATTTCTCTGTCTGCAGTTGGATACTATATCGATTCTGTAATCGTTAGCATTAGATGAAGCATTAGATGTGTAGTTTACCGATATAGCATTAGATGTATAGTTTTACATCTCTAATGCTTATCTAAATAGCATTAGATGTACAGTTTACGTGTTGATTGATGAAGCATTCTGTAGATATAAATTTAAACACACATAGCAGCAAATACAGTAAAGATATGCAGAAATTTAAAGCTTAACAAGCTCAGAGATGTCTAAAAGCATACTGGATCATTACAGACTTGGTTTTTCACATGTTCTGCAGAATAAGTAGCATACGTAGATAAAGTTTTAAGGAACATTAAAAATATTCAGCATTAAGATACAAACCAGGGTAGCAAATCAAAATAAACCATGTGACTGAGTTTGAATTCCCAAAAGAACACAACAACTTATTAAGCACCTTACCATCACCAGCTAGCTTGCAACTTGAAAGGGAAATTCTCAACAGCAGCTTTAGCGGCGGCCCTGTTGTGAAACACCATGTGGTCCTCGTCACCGCTAGCAGAGATATACCAGTTCCTGGCCATCGGGTCCAGATTGAGCTCCTCCCTTTCCCGACTGACAATCAACTTGGAGAGCTCAAACCAATTGTGTCGTTTAGTGGTATTCATCCTTTCAGGTCCAGGTGGGAGCTGATACATGATTTCACCATGGCTCTTGCTTGAGAAATAGAGTTCCGAATCCTGCACAAAGATCTCCGAGGTGTTTTGCTTAGACAGTTTAGCAGCCACGTACAGTAAGCCCATGTCGTCCTTGTTCTCCAGTGGGATCATAGAACGGGGAATTGGGCAACCATTTGGCCGGAACCAGAAGCACCCCAGTGGTAGTGGACCGGTTATCCTCCCCATCACAGCTTGCATGAGTTCACCGAACCCGAATTGCAGACGATCTCTGACATGTATCCAAAGGACCTCTCCGCCGCAATAGACTGCAGGCTCTCCTTCATACTTGATCCATAAGCCTCCATAGTTGACCTTGACTAGCCAAGGGTTCAGAGCCTTTGCTGGAGCTGGAGCTAGCACGACAGAAATGTCATTTAGATAGTTAGGTATTGTACTTAGACATTGTTACAGTTGTTGCAGAGAAAGCATTTTCAGAGGAGGAACGAAAAAAATAAACACAGTCCACATAACGTTTATAATCTTGCATTAGAAAACAGCATATCACAGATAATAATCTATAAGCAAAGTTCTTGCAACATGCAGGACAGTATGTAAGTCACTATGGTGTAAACACAGTCCACATAACGATTTATGTAAGTCACTATGGTGTGGGTCATTTGTGGTTGATATTCAGATGTATATTACTAAATAATCTATAAGCAAAGTTCTTGTAACATGCAGCGCAGTATTGATTTGTGAATAGATTTTGTTGGACACCAAAGCTCTTTCTAATTCAACACTTTCAACACACTGGAGTTTAATTTGCAAAATTAAGCAACAAACTCAATAAGCATATGGTATGTATAACTTGTAGAATTCGAAAGGGCATAATCCAAAGTAAAGTCCACAGTACCTAATAAAACGCATTTGATTAACTACATAATCTTTAGTAAACGCAAGATCATATTGTTGTCGGAATAACTAGTCATACACCATGGAAATTGCTTGCAGTTCTTTAGCAGTAGTTTAAGGAATTCATTAGAAGACTTTAGCATGCAGAACAAAGTAGGTTATAAAATTCCAAGTATTACCGAGAAGAAACACAAAGAATTAAAGCTGGAAGTTGCAGAAATGGCAAGAAAATTGACAGTGTTGCGGTAATGAAATCTGGTGGATGAAACTGACTTACCGGGATTTTTCCTTGGGCGCCCTCTGCCCCTCTTGCCACTGCTCTCACCAACTTGAACGGTAGCAGCAGAGATCATCTTTGAACAGAAAGTTTCGGCCATTCTTCCTCTCGGTGAGTTCTTCTGTGAGAGACGTTTGGAAATCCTTTGAGTTTTGGGGCCGGAATTGGAGGGTCAGGTAGAGAAATAATTGGAGTGGCTGATTGTAGAGAATAGTTGAGTGACTCTTCAACTATCTCAGGATATTATGCGTGTGAGATTAAGAAAGAGAGTGGAATGTGATTGGTTGGAAAAAGATTATGAGTAATTGCTTGTGTTGGAAGATGCAAAAGGAAGCAATGATGGTATATTTTGCAGCAGGCAGTAATAAGTGCTGTGAAGAGATGGTTAACCACTCGAATTCATTAGGCAGGTGAGTATATTAACAAAATGTTGTATAAAATGTAACTTATTAGGTCCATAGTAAACTATATAGTCTGTCTAATTGTAATGAATTCCGATTTTAGGCGTGGATGTAGACTGTACCTTATGTTATTGTAATATCACCAAGTTGTCTATGAAACTATATACTATCTTTTGAATGCTCAAAACGCTGAGGTTCGTAACAGCATGTTCGTGTAAGTCTCGGCTTTCCGGAGCGATACAAGTTCATATAGTATAGAACACTACTCCCAGTTCCTCCTAAATAAGTTACCGTGTGACTGCTTGGATACTGCAACTCCAATAACCGGAGGAATAGGATTAGCTAGCGCGTGGTGAAGTTTAAATATGAAACAGCAAAATATATGTAAACTTCAATATGTCACTTCTACACTATAAGAATTAGTATATGCAAATATATATCATAGACATTGGTCGTTTATGTGATGTCAATATATGCTTATATATTATGATATATACCAAATACAGTACTATGCTATAGTTATATGTCTGGCCTTTGTAATTTTTAGATGCTACAATAAGCACGTGAGTCAACCTACGGATTGTCATAAATATCCACATTTGAAATAAAGAGAAGCAAGGCAATGTAGAAGAATATTTAGTTGTTCCTGCTATTTTCTTCAACCCTTCCCACCTACATGTTTCTTTGTTAGTAAAAGCTTTTGGATTTTTTTAGTTTATCACAGTCAGCCATGTCTTCAGATGAAGGATCAAGTGGAGAGTCGAGTGCAGAGTTAAGTGTTGAATCCTTTGGAATGCCTAGCAGCCAGGGGTCCAACAATCAGAGCTTTCTTCTCAAGAAATTGGAGTCGTTCCCAACTGAACGCTGTTAGTGCTTTCCTAATCTCTACTTTTAGTAAAAGTCGATTTATTTTCCAGATAGTAGTAAGATGAAAATGCATGTTCTATAGTCTAACAAATGGATCGTTTGATCACTTCAATCGTATGAGTGTTGGCCTTGTTTACCACAATTACTTTGTTATACTTGGCGAATGAGCAGAACTATACTACGTTTATTTTCAAGAATCGTGTGTTTTTTTATTTTTACATTAATTATTAGTAGTAGCCTTGTTATTTTTTCATATGTATAAGTAGTAGCCTTGTTAAGTTCAAATTATTGGAAAAAGATTGTTAAAAGCTGTGAAATTCAATAGCTTTGAAGATTGTAATTTAGTAACTTGTTTGTATTTGCAGCTCAATCCCCTGACTTGCTGCAACTCGTTGTGAGCCATGGGGGCATGTTCATAACAGATCCGGTAAAGACTGTGGCTTTTAAAGGAGGGGAAAGAATTTTCATCCATAATGTCGATCCAACAAAGTTCAAACTTGCCAGGCTACTGCAACTAGTTCTGAAGGAGCAGGACGATCCCGAACAGATTCCAGCAAGAATGTGGTACACGGAGTATGGATCCCAATGGCCCCACTGTATTAAGCCACTCCACACCGCTTCTCATTTTAGGGAGATGGTTGCGAACTGCATGTCGGCAGGTACTAACTGGGGACGCGTTTACATCCAATTCATAGAGGAATTGATAGGTGCAGATGGTAACATCAGTTATTCAATGCCCCTTCCCCTATCCTTGGTTCGGCCTTTTGAAGGAATGGAGAACTTATACGATCATGCAAAGTATCTCCAGGGAACAATAGACCTAATGCTACCGGCAACTCGAAGAAGACTGGAAGCTGCTAGGATCTGGCCTTATGTGTCTAGGCCATAGTAAATTGACATGCTCTAATTCTGTGTAGGAGTGTGAAGCGTAGTAACTACCAGCTTCCTCAATATTGTTAGAGAAAGTTGGACTCTAAGGAACCGGCAAGTATGTTTACGAAGGCCCTATGTAGTTTTTTAAAGTACGACAGTTGATTACATGTTAAACGGTGTCCAAGTGTATTGCCTAGAATCTGTAGCATAGTATTGAATTGTTAACCTTTTGTTACTCGTTTTTTTATCCTCGACTTGCTACGCCTGTTATAGAAGTTATGAGGTACATACATCTCCATCACAAATCAGGTTAACAAAGATGAAACACACTCCAAATGTTGTTGCAAGTTGTTGTCTGAACACAAATATGGCCTTCATAACAAGGCTAGAACATTTATCTTTACTTTACTTTGCTAGTATTGAGGTCTTACCAAGATTGATGCACCATCTGGTTGGGGTTGTTGGGATGAAAATTGACCCCTAGCAAATGAGTGATGTAAAGCAACTAATGCAGCTCTGTTTTCCAATATCAAAGTATCAGAAATAGGTTAGCCAATTTTAATTTTTGAGTTGACAATGCCTTGGGCGAGTAGACATACTCTACTGGTACTGGACTACCTTTACTTTTAGCATTTAGGGTAGAAGTGAAATGATATGACGGCGTAGGTTCTTAATAAATTACATATCCATGGCCATAGAAGAAGAACATATAATAAACAGAATCGTAATAACTTATAAAAGAAACCTTGCTTTTCCATTTAACATGTAGTAGAAAGGTCAGAAGTTGATTTGCTCTGTCTACATTATTTCACAATGCTCTAAATTTATGGTTTTGGTAATTGACGTTCTTATTAAGTTGAATCACCTATTTCAAGTTGATGCAAATTATGAGGACTTCTTTTTCACTGAACAGGATCATAGATCAATGGATCAAATTAGAGACTAAGCTTGGGTTGTATAATCTTTTGAGTAGGTGCTTTTGTTTCATTGGATTCCAGAACACATACATCCTGCAATGTTGCAAAAATAACTTGAATATAGGCAATGTTTTAATGGAGTACTGACTTTTAAATTTTCAGATGATTTGCCCTGTTATCAACAGGTACAGGTTAGGTCCCCTCAAAACTTGATGGTTAATAGGCTATCACATTGCTTCTTAAATAAACAATCCTGGTAAATAACATTGCAGGCGTTGTGCTTAACAACCATTAATTTAATCTATCAGGAAAGTAGTAATTTGACATGATGGATTGAACCTACAGGTAACCAAAAGGATTGCGAAATCAGCCCAGTACTGATGAGGATACAGATGGAACCTGCTTGCTTATGCAGATAGCCTTTGTATCATTGAGCCCCTCCCAGTTTGATCATAACTACAAACTGTATGATGCAGCAGGTTCAGGGAACATCTCCATTAGATAGACCTGCATGTAGTTCATCTAGGTCTCATTGATTGTACTGGAATGCTTTGATGGAGCTAGCTGGAAACTTCATTTGTACACTCCCCTTGGTTGATTGGACATAGTCTTTTTGATCACATTCTCACATATCATCACACAAAGGAAGCTGCAATGTTCGTAGTTCGGGATTTGTTATCAGGCACCGTGAACTACCAATTAGGTCTGTGAGTGTTAGAACATAACATTGCTGCAAGCCTAGTCATTCCTATTGATAGAATATAGCAGGACATTATAGTTAGCTCTCACAACAGCATATCTATGTAATTAGTTGCATAATTCTGTTGCATTTTATATGTTTGGCAAGTGTCTATTAAAGCCAATTATGGATTCAAACTACTACCTCATGTTTTATGAGAACTCTTTGTTGCTAATTATCTTGGCTACCTACTGAATTTGTCTTATTTAATATTTACTTGAATCATCATCCAAACTTATGTCTAAAATATCATAAGTGTAGACACCTACCCGATTGGACATGTAGAGAGTTTACAAACCTTCAGCTTCTGTATTATGTAGTTGAGGTTTAAGGCTTATTCCTAGTACTAAGATTTGAGGTAGTTGAGAATCATTAATTATTGACCTTAAAGTTTCTGTACGCTTCTATCTTTTATCCCCTATAAATTTAGGAACTTATCAACATTACTCCAACACCAACAACAGTCACAGCCTTCCCTTAAGCAAGCTAAGTAAAACAAAAGTTGGCAATATTTCATGTTTGTTATAACTTCTTTAGGAGATCTTATCCGAACATCAAAAATGTCTCCAACTGATGTAACACCCCAACTGATTGTGGTGTTAGACATGCATGTAATACTTAATTAAACATTCATCCCAATGTCATAACTTCATTAAGGATTACAAACCGGATAAAACATTTTCGTCTATAGTTATTACAGACTCTTAAGTTTTAATATTACACAAAAGTACTAATTTGAACACACCCAAAAGTTCTAGACTAATAGAAATATTTCTTTATTGACAGAACTTCCTTTCTTCTTCAGCGATCTTCTCCTTTTTGGACATCTTCAGTTGAAACATCACTGATCCTTTCGAAAACATTTGCATCTGTAATATTTTTAAGAAAAGAGGGATGAGCCAAACGAGCTCAGTGGGTTCAAGGGGTGGGATTTTTCTTTTTAGAAAACATAATACAAACAAAAAGATAATACTAAACATTTCTTCCAAGAATGTGACTACAATAAAACTTAATTTTTCTTATAACAGATTTGCCACTATTTTTGATAAATAAGTTTCCATGCTTAAATTAAACTCTTTGAAATATTATTATTATAATGTTAGTGGAAGATCTCTTTTGAAACGAGGTTGTTACCCTCGGTCAATGGGGATCTCTTTTTAACGAGGTTGCCGCCCTCAACATAGTGGGGATCTCTTTTTAACGAGGTTGCCACCCTCAGTTTGGTCGGGATCTCTTTTTAGCGAGGTTGCCGCCCTCGGGATATATAGTGGGGATCTCTTTTTAACGAGGTTGGCGCCCTCGATAAAGTGGGGATCTCTTTTTAACGAGGTTGCCGCCCTCGATTTTTGTGGGATCTCTTTTTATCGAGGTTGCCACCCTCCTATATGGTTTCGTATGTTCTAAGTTTTCATAAATTAAGCTTCTAATTTCATTTCACTTGTTTCTTTAGGTTTCCGAACAGTTTGGTTCATAGAATGAACTCATAACACGTTCGTGCTTAGAAGTTCATAAGGGTTATTTTTCACCCTTATGCTATAACTTCTTGCCAATTATAGTATAATATTTTTTAATAAGTTCAAACGATGATTTTGAGTCAAGTACGTTGATTTTTAATTATCAAATATGGTGGTAGGTTACAAACTCTTTTGGGACAGCAGTTTATTACTTAACAAATAAATCATTTCAGAGTGATTAAAGTATTGTAAACTAAGGTTGTTATTTTATTGATATAGGGTGACCTATTGGATTCCCAATGACTACTTTTAGGCATAATAATACCTATTGAGCTAAGCATAATCATTTTTACAAACTCAACACTCCAGCAGGCAGCAATGAAATCAAACAATTCATAAAATATTCATGACATAATGAAAAATTCTAGTTCCAGTTCCAAAAGTTAACTAACACATAGATTTAGTACAAACAAAAATTTAAGTTCAGTTGAAATACATTTACCCCCTGAAACTGTAGAAATGGTGGAACTCCTCTAATCTAGACCCCTTCCAGAACCGTGAACTTGTACTATGTTTAGTTAATTCATTAATAGCTATTTTACAGAAATTCCAAGTTTCAGGTCTTCCTATACGTGTCTATTTGACACAGAAAAATTGGTGTTAAGAAATACCTAACTTTACTATTTTTGGTAGAATTTTCACTAAACAGTACCATTTAGCTACGGAAATTATGACACTTCCAATTTTTACCATTTCAACCTCAATTTTACACATGCAATTCAATTCTTGACTACTTTATAACCTCTAGACCAGTTTATACACTTCTAAAGAAAATCTTTGAGTCTAATGAGTCAAGAATTTCAAGATCTACACATGCATGAATTCAACCTATATCTTTGTAGAGTCTTTAAGTAAAAGTGATTCAAGAGTGACACCAATTTTAAGCATATGAGGTCAAGATTAACAAGATCTTCACATGCATACAAATAAATTTATATTTTAGTATAAAACTTAGATAAAAGAGGTCAAGAAATCTAGATCTATACATGCATGTAATCAAAATTAACTTTTAGAGTAAATCTTGAGCAAGAATGTTTAAGAGGCCTAGATCTACACATGCATGTAATCAAAATTAAAATTTGAAAGAAAACATGATCAAGAATGTTTAAGAGACCTAGGTCTATTCATGCATGTACTCAAAACCAAGTTTAAGTTTAAGAATTAAGCAAAGAAAGTAGGTAATAGCTTTGATTTTTACATGCATGTTATTAGAATGAAGCTTGTAGAGTTTTAAGAGGTGAATAGAGATTTTACCCACCTTGTTTTCTTTCTCTTTTTTTTTGATTGATGTTTGTTCTTTTCTTGAGATCCTTCCTACTAGATGGAAAGTTGATCTTGTGCTCCTTGATTTGTGAGGCTTTGCTTCTTGTTGGATTTTCCTAACAAGAATAGAGAATTGTTAAATTTTTGATAAATCTTCAATGGATTTTCCTAAATTTAGTATGAATAAGAAAATCAAGACATGGAGATTGAGATTATTACCTTGACTATAGGTAGGAGATTGGAGTGAAATGGAGAAATCCTATGTGCCGAGAGCTTTGGGTGAAAGGAGAAGGCTTTTTGTCTTCTCTCTTTTCTTTTTTTAGTAAAGTGAGGAGTGTGGAGTGAAGAATGAGAGAAGATCCCTATTTATTTGGGGTGGGGTGGACTCTAGTCAACCTTTTCATGTGTTAGTGGACTAGTTCATGTTGTTAGTGAGTTTACTTTTGGTTGCTCAATTTCCTTATAAATGTGTACATTTATAAGGTGACAATTGATCATAGGATAAATTTTGCATTAACATTGACTTCTTCTCTTCCAACTTTCGTTCCCGAGCATAAAAATTTAAGTTTTCATTAGTTCATTGTTCGTATTTATGTTTATTATTTTAGTATATATATTTTATTATTAGTATTTTATTTTATTTTGTTTTTCTTTCAAAACTGATTAAGTGATAACATAAACCTACGATTCCGGCTACTGTTAGAAGCACAGTTAATAAACGTAATGTTAAGAAATCTAGGTCTATGCTCAACCATATGAAATAGTAATACATAACATACCCCGTACCATATTATCCTTGAGATTTATCCGAGGATTTCACAACTGATGTCAACCGCCTAGCAGCAACTAAGCAGCAAGATAAGGAGTGGTATACTCCCTATTTCCCTAAGGACCATGTGGAGTTCTTGGTGTTTTCACTGGAGAAAATGGCCGGCGACAAGCTAATTTGGGAGTGGCCCGGGCATATCAGTTATGGGATGGGGATCTTGAGGGTCAAGCTGGCTGACCGTTTCAAGAAAGACTACACAATCGAAGAGATTCATGGTGTGATTCAAGGGCTCCACAAGAGGCACTACTGCATGCAGTGGATGATTCATGAAAGTGGACTTGTATGGGATGCAAGGCCTAACAAGTTCTCAGGCTCACCTACCCTATGGAGAGAAGTGGTTGAGGTAATGAAAAATAATGGTTGTGTTATGGTTTTTGCAATGTTACTTTTACTATATGCTCATTTTTAAGGGAGTAATTAAGGTACATGGAATTGTAGGAGGACAAGAGCGCATTGGACTACTATGTTGCTGGTGATCCCCTATGGTGTGAGCTTGCTTCCATCTTCAGAGACAGTACCTTTGGAGTTGCAGAGGACTCTGCGTCTCAGCAGACAGAATCTGCAGGTGACGAAAGCAGCGGGAACACTCTTTTCCTGTTCCGAAGTGGAATGTACAAGGATCCGTTCTCTGGACAAGTCAAAGATGGCACTTCTCGCCACACAACCGATGAGCTTGCAGCTTGTACCCTCCCTAACTCCCCCGGCAACTGGAACTTAGGTGTGGATTCTCCATCGAAGCTACAGGCAAGTAGGTTTGCATCCACTGCGAAAAGCTCGCCGCTTTCGGTTAAGGAGATTGATGAGGAAGAGTGGGCTAAGTCTCGCATCAGGAGTGAGAAGAGATCTGCGACAAAGAAGAAATTGCTTTGGGGAATGGATTCTCGATCTCCAAACAACAGCTCTAGTGGTAGTAGCCCCCCTGTCCATGTTCATGTTGGTACTAATGCAAATGCAGGGAAAGAGATCAAGAAGGAGGAGTGATCTTTCAACTTTGCCACCATCTTCAACAACCACCACATTAGCTTTGTTTAGGAGAATGTTTTCAAGTTTCTAGCGTTCTGTGTTCTGTTTGGTCAGGTTTGTAGCGTTCATTTGCTCAGGAGTCTGTGTTTGTAGGGAAGTTTCACTTTGTTTTGTTCCTACTGTTTAAGTAGTGAGAATCCATGTAATCGCCAGAAACTACACAATGGACTTGTGTGGCTTTCAACGGCAGAATGAAGAAGTGTAGGGTTGTTGAAAATGAAGAAGTAAGTTATTAAAAAACCCATGTCATCGAGCCTATTTTCTGTTACTCAAGTTTTTAGTGCCAAATTCGAAATTCTCCACATTCTCAGAGAGTTTGAAATTGGTTTCTGCTTCCCAGAACAGTAGTATGTCTATACTTTAGTATGCAATAGGTTTAGAGCCAAGTTAAAATGTTTCGGTTTGTTAAGCATGGCTGGTGGAAATTAACCGACTTATGTGATTATCTCCGTGCTACAAGTCATGGCAAAACTTACAAGTATTCTAGCTAGTTGGGGGCTTAAGACAAATATAGAAGTGTACAGTTCACGACTTAAGAAGCTGCAGTTCCTTATGTTTTAATAGTTTGCACTTTCCTGGAATCAGATTATAAAACCATAAGATACATGTAAATATATCAATAGGAAAGGTGGTTGAGTCCTGATTAAATGTTGGTTGACATCCTGCTAGACATAGTAATTGAACAGAACTTCAGCTCAGTTTAAACTTGTTTTGGTTTTTATCCCCATATTGCATATAACAGAAAGTGACAACAACAACATTAATGTAAAGACACACAAGTTGTAGGAACTAGTAGTTAGTGCATATAACACAAGTGACAACAACATTAATGAAAAGATACACAAAAGTTGGAAGAACATAACCTAAATCCTAAAGCCATAAACTACTAAATCTACGTGTCGACCACGTCAACAAGGTCAGCCAACAGCTTCAAGTTGCTGGTCTAGGTAGTGGATCTCCGGTGACCTCAGGTAGCTCACGCTCATAAACCAACGAATCAACAAATGCAACTCCAAGCTCCTCCTGGAACTCTAGGATCTGCCACGCACACTCATGGTGGTTTTGCATGTCCACAAATTCATCATTGTAGTCCTCTAGTGGGTGTGGGAGGGAATAAACCAGGTCCCCATCATCCCCCCCTTCCTCGAACTCAGTTGTGCTGTCTTGGAAGAAGACTACCCCACAACTGGACGACTTCAAGCGGAGATCGCGGAAGAGCGCCTGGACATCATCATCATTTCTCAAAGGACGTAGACAACGAGGCCACTCCTCAAAAGCCCTGGCATAGAACACGGCGAAGGGGAGGTTATCACCTTGAACTAGCCTTAGCATGCAACTGAATAGCTCCCCGTATCCAAACCTCTCTGGATCAATGTTGTGGATGTAGCTAACATCTCCACCAATGTAGTCAACCAGATGATCTTCCATACAGTCCTCCATTCTGCCACCAAAATGAACACGCAAGCTTCGGAGATGATCAAAAGGTGCTGCACACAAAGAACAAGATCAGAATCCAAAAAACCGGCATGTAGCCCACTTTTGAGTTCTATGAAAAAAAAAAAAAATTACAAGTACAATTTGTTCAAAATATGTTTACCAGGGAGAGAGGTGTCTTCAGGGAAGGATTGAGATCCACAACCATATTCACCAGCCATGGTTTTTTGCGCAAGGTAATGAAGATTAGGGGGTGCAGAGGCAAGAAGACTACAATTATTAAGCCAGAGGCTGTTGAGGAAAGGTTGTTGAGTGAGAAAACATAAGGAGATAGCCTGGTTTTTATAGGTAGAGTTTGCAGGGGTTTAGATGTTAGTTTGTTCTAAGTGGTTGGGATGAAATTTAAGGCACCAAAGGGTTTACAGTCATGTTGTTTGCTTGTGAGAACACTCCACCTATCCCACTGCCCTAGGTAAACAAATATTTAAGAGCATTGCTATATTTTCATGTGTTGAAATAATATGTCAAGCACAAGTTCACCATTTGTCTGATGGAGTTATCATGTGTAAGAACAGTATTCTGTTTATGAAGAGTAAATAAACAACTTATACCACAATGGAATAACTCCAAATAAAGCAAATCATATGTACTTAAGCAGAACACTTGGACTGTAACAAGGGATATGTGTTGTTTTTAGAAATTTCATTCCAAACTGTTAACCATGTATCCTAATGTTTCCACCAAATACATAGCAATATGTTCTCACTTGGAATAAATATGAAAACATGTTGCAGAATCAGTAGCTTAAAAACATAGACCAATACTAGTTTCCAATCCATACATAACAAGGACAAACTCAATTGGATAGCAAAAAGTTCTTTATGTAAAGTAATATGCAACCCTTTTGCATCATCACACTTACTAGTCCTCCCATGCGTCCTTGTTGAGCTTGTACAGCTCCACCTTTAGGTACTCTCCGCGGTCTGCATGCTTGAGGGAGAAGAAATGCTCAAGCTTTCCTTCTGTGGTGCAAATGATATCACCAATCATGATTCTGTCTCTTTGTTCTAGCTTCGGAAATTTCTCCAGTTCCTCATTCAAAGAGGCCCTCATTTTTGCTCGTGCCTCCCCAATCATGACAGGAGGTGGTCCGATCATGGCCTTCACTGCCTCGATGAACTCAGCATCGAGAAATCCACGCTTACGCTTGCCCTTGCTGTTTGAATCACTTGCATCAGGGACATTACTGTCGGTACAGACATTTCCATTCTCATCAACTGTTAAATCATCGGAGACAATAGAGCGGTACTTGTCGTTTGCCATTATCCTCTTCGCGGCTGTCATGACATCAACTGCCTTTCTCCCGGCTGCACAGTCTGTTCCATATATGTCCACCCAAGCATCGTAATAGGGCAATGGTTTGTCATTCTACCCCTCGATAGCTTTGCCATATTTCTAAACACACAAAATCATACAATCCAACAGATTGATTAGGTAAGAAACAAGTAAAAGTAAAGGACTCAAATGAAGCTACAAGTTCGCACCACAGATCAGCAGCATACCTTGGTTAAGTCCTTTCAGGTTAGTTTATCAGTACTAAACTTCTTCTCAACATCACACCAACCAGATCCAGACTTGTCTTTGATTTCAAGTACAGCTAGCAACTGCTGACGCCATGTCTTGATGTGGTGTTTAACATTATCAAGAGTCAGCTTGATGCCCGGGAATTTCGTTTGCATGTATTCTAGCATCATTACCCGCCCTTCTTTCTTAAACCCTTGTTGAGTCTTGTGGCCCGCCGCTTTAGCAAGGCGCATTGCTTCGATTAATGCCCAATCTTCTTCCGCTGTCCAAATGAAATAATCATTACCCTTGATGGATTCAACTTCCTTGACAACCTCCTCATTGGCCTCCACCACGGTCTCATTTGCATCCGGGTTTCTGTTCTGATCAGGAGCAGTTTGCTTGGGCTTCAAGCCAGATGCTTTGGCTCCTGCGGCCTTGGTTCGTGGGACTCTCTGCTTCGCATGCTTTTTCGGCCCATCTCCAACATCGACGTTGTGGACTCCCAAAGGTGTAAAACTCTGGCCCATTCCTTCTCCATTTTCACATGAGTTTGTCACTCTTTCACCCCTAGAGTTCTGAGCCTGAGATTGACTCATATTGAATACTCCCCCTGAAGTGAAACCATGCCCTGGTGGCTGACTGGATTGATTCATTTCATTCCAAGCCTTTTCCCCTGCAGGCTGCATAGCTATCTGGGCATCCAATCAAGTTAGTAAAACCATGTAAACCAAAGAATAAACAGAATAATTTGTTCAAGTCCACCCCCCATGTAGATAAACTAATAATTCCAGGAATTTAAACCACATATTTAACTCATATACAAGTTCAAAACATGCAAGGTGATATGATATGAAATGGCAACCAAAATATGCTCATGCACAGAAAAAAGTCTAACAAAATACATTCCATTAACAATTAAACAAAGAAGTCATAACAGGTTGTAAAAATACATGACATATGCCATCATTTTTCAAAACAGAAAGTTGAATAATGCCGCGTGTTGGCCACACAACAAAACAAGTTAATCTGACAAAGCTTACAGATACGACATAAGTTAAACATAGTTTGCAAAATTACAGAAGAGATTTAATGGAAACATAAACGAAGCTACGCTTCAACCCCTCCCTCGAGCAATCATATAATCCCGGTAACGCTGGTACATAATCGTGGCCATTACATCACGCAGTTCATTCCAAGAAGGATTGTCACGATCTATCTCAGAGTAAGTCGTGGAGGGTCAGGATTGTTTCGGGCCCTCTGTGAAGGGGGTTCATCATCCTCTTCATCAGAGGATGAGTCCTCTTCCTCCAAAAGATCATCGGGGGCGTGATTGCGGAGAAAGTTGTGTAGGAGACAACACGCGATTATTATGTGATTCTGTGTGTCAATGGAGTAGAAGGCGGGAGACCTTAGAATTGCAAACCGTTTCTTTAGTAGCCCAAAAGTTCGTTCGATTACATTGCGTGCAGCTGCATGTTTCAGATTGAAATACTCTTGCTGGTTCTGTGGAGCCCTGTCTCCACGTGCCCATTCCTGTAGGTGGTATCGTGTGTTTCGATACGGAGACAAAAAACCCGGCGCATTTGCGTACCCAGCATCAACGAGGTAGTAATTCCCTACAAATTTATTGCAGATCGGTTGTCAGGACAACTAACATAGCAACAGAACTGTAATGAAAATTTCATGTAGTAATGGTTAATAGCATATTCAGAATACAATCGATCTCGAGAAACCCCTTGATGCAAACACAATTACAGAAATAGGACTAACCTTCTGGAATCTGCAATGCTCCTTCCTCCCTTGTAACCGCATCTGTTAGTACCTTTCCATTTGCAGCTGACCCTTCCCACCCTGTCAGTACATACATGAACCGCATTTTGAAATCACAAACACCCAACACATTTATCGCCACGCTCCCCTTCCTGCTCCTGTAGTAACAAGCACGCTTGCCATTGGGAGTTGCATCAATGTAAGTACCATCGAGAGCTCCAAGACAACCCTATCAAGCATTTTGCAGGCAAAGGTCACACAATTATCAACTCACCCAAAATGGTTAATGAGTTATAACAACATAAGGAAGGTTTAACCAACAAAATACAAAATAAGCAACACATGAAATTACCTTGAAGTGTTTAAGAGGCTCAGTAGTACACTCTGCAGTGATAGGTTCTGGTTTAGCCAGAAGTTTATCATGGAGTTGGAGGACAGCTTTCAGAACCTCGTGGAAGTATGTGCTAATTGTGTGGCCTGAACGCATGAATGCAAACATGTTGACCCTGTTCTTTGTATGATGCCCAATGATGATCAGAAAGTTTGCAACCTTCTCCTCGATCGTAACCCATTTACCACGTTTTAAACCCGCCCCCATACTAAGGAGATTGCATAGCTCCCGGAAACAGCCCCTATCCATTCTCAAAACGTTCTTGCAGTTGGTATCGTTCTCATAACATATCCTTTGAATGTAGCGCCACTGCAGCGGCCTTTTCGCATTCAAGCTATACTTAATGGGGCCCAACCCAACCATTCTTCCTCGCCTAATCCGAGTCAGGTAATTCCACAACATGACCATAACCACAACAACTCTCCTCACGTAACCACGCCTAACTGACTCATCATTCACATCCATGCTAACTACTCCAGTAAACCCAAGGGAAATGCCTCAAGTCATTCACAGTGTGGGTCAACAAAACAAACAATGCCCTTAAGTGCACAACTAGAAGCTACTTCAGTCAGTGGTTGCTACAAAAAACGTATGCCTTAAACCCCACCCAACAATACAGGACTCGATTAAATAAGAAGAAATATCTTTTTATTTTCAACAAGAACTTCAAGTTCACGATGAGTCCACAAATCAAAAGTCTGAATAATTAAAGTCCACAGACTTCCTTCCTAACACTGTTAACAGATATAGACTACAGTCAGCATGTATAAACGAGCAGGTCACAAAAATCCAAATAACACACAATCAAACAAGGTCTTTTGGAGCTCAACAAATTTCACATTCAGTCGACTAAATGCAAGAACAACCCACCCAAATGTTCATCTACTTTGATGCATTTCGGAATGAAGAATGTACAAGGACAAAACTCAGTAAAACTTACCCTTCAATTTGCGATTTGCCTCCAAAAGAACAACCTGCGTACAAATCCAAGAGTTACTTTCTTTCTACGGTAGCCCACGAACAAAAGCAGCACAGATTACCCGGATTATCGCTACCCAGAGACAGTCGAAACTTACCCGGACAAAACGGCGGAAGGGGGAGATGAACCCTAAAAACGATAACGTCTTAATCTGAAATGGAAATTGGGGGGAAATCAATTTAGATTATTTTGGTATGGAGGATGAGATGTAATTAGATTGCATAGTATGGGTATTTTGGGGACAAGATTTCATATTTGGTGGGCAAAATTGGAATGTCAAATTAGGAGAAATTTTGCCAATTTCATTTTCCTGCCCAGCCCATGGAAAACGAAGTAGGAAAAGGGAGGGGATTTTGTGCACAAAACGTCCAAAATCTATTTTCCGGTTGAGTAGGAGGAAAAGCCGGTCAGACCAATTAACCACATTTCTTTTTTGGTTTTCCTACTTACCAAACAAGGAAAATGGGTCATTTTACCCCAAAATTTTTCCTTTTCCTCACCAACCAAACGGGCCCTAAATGAATAGAAACTCGGAAAAGAATGTTTTACAGAAATACGAGGGTATACCCCAAGAGAAGCTCGAGAGTTTAGTCCAAACTAAATAGTCCACAACAGAAAATCAATGCCCTGCCTAAGCACAACGAAAATTGGTGCTTTTTTTTTTTTTTTCCTCTTTAGAAACTCAAATTGGTGTTTGGAAGTAACTTCAGTATTGCTTTTGTTTACTTTTTTTTTATTTTCCATTTGAATTAAAATTAATCTTAAATTGTAGTGGAAAATTAATATTTGAACTTATATTATAAAATTAAAAATCTTATATTTTCATAATATAATTTTCAAAATTATTTTTTCGATATGAATTAGAATTAATTCGTAATCAAACTGAGACTAAAAAAGTCTAACAAAAACAAATGAAAATCTTATACAGGGACAGAAGTACAATCTATCAATTTTAAGGATAAAGATTTTATGAGTGTTTGCAATGGTTTATAAGCTCAAAGACTCTCTTAAATTAAGTTGGAGAAGTTAAATTGGAGCTCATTAAAACAACTTCTCATTAAATTAAATTGAATTTTAATTGTTTTTTTTTCTTCAGAAATTTAAGTTTACAAACATTATTTCTACAATGATCATTTTCTCTTTAAATTAATATACTTATTTTAAATTAAAACTCTTACGATCACCACTAAGGCTCTGTTCTCTGGGTGGTTCTGAGCCTAACTAGGGCAAAAATCTCAGATTTCTGTTTCTCTATGAACAACCTTCATGCTAACTTCCATGTGTTGAGTTCTCCTAATGGCGTCCTCGAGCAACTGGTTTTGGTGCCTTTCTGCTCTGTTGCTTTCCCTTTGTCAACGATGGCATTTAAAGAGGGAAATATTTAGTCAAACGACCCTAAGCAAATGAAAATTACACATCAAGTAATTGATAAGAAGCTAATCACTTTCTAGAAAACCTTTTTGACACCCCTAAAAACATTTTAGTCTTTTCAACATTACTTTCAAATGTTTTTTTTTAAAGAAACTATGCATATATTAAGGGGGTTATTAAACGTAGTAGCAATTTTACTAAACGTTGGAAATTTATTTGTAATTTACAGAATGACTCTTATTTTACAAGTATTACAAATAAATCCCAAACTTACTAAATTCATACAAATTATCATAAACAATTGCAAGTATAATAAATTCATCAATTCTACTTTACCACAAACACTCCCTAAAACATATACACTCATGAATATAAATTATTAACATGAAATGATCACTTTAACAAAAAATGATCAAATGATACTTCCGAACTTCCAAAAATTGATAAATTTGATACTAAATTCAAGTGTTCCAAAAATTAACATTTAAATTCAAACTCAAAAAAATAAAAAATAAATATGGTGATTCGAAGCAGCCCATCTAACCACTAGCAGCAGCCCGCTTGGCTGCTTCTAATCACAAGCAACAGCCCAATGGGCTGCTGCTTCTTTTTTAAATAAAAAAAAAATTCTTTTTTCTTTTCAACCTTCTTTTCTTCTTTTTTTTTTTTAAAAAAAAAATTATTACATAAATTTTATTTAATTATGCACAATACCTATATATATATATATATATATATATATGTATATATATGTATATATACATATATATATATATAGATATACATATATATATATATGTATATATATATATATATGTATACATATATATATATATATATATATATATATATATGTATACATATATATATATATATATACATATATATATACATATATATGTATATATATATACATATATATATACATATATATGTATATATATATATATATATATACATATATATGTATATATATATATATATATATATATATAAAGAAAATAAAAAAAATTTGTAAATTTATAAATTTATAGATACTTTATTATAAATTTATAAAAAATTTTTTTGGTAGATTTATAAATTTATAGATACTTTATTACAAATTTACAAATCAAGGTGTGAAATGAGTTTGATGATACTTTTTTGCAAATTTACAAATCAAGGTGTGAAATGAGTTTTATAAAGCCCCTAAATTTACAAGAGATTTATAAATTTATAGATACTTTATTACAAATTTACAAATCAAGGTGTGAAATGAGTTTGATGATATCTTTTGGTGTGTTCTTCAAATTGAATTGAAATATGTTGATTAGGTTATTGATTTAGGGGCTTGATTTATTTAAGGTGGAATTGTGATGATTTTAAAAGTATTAGGTTAATTTGTAAAATTATAAATTTATAGATACTTTATGTAATTTACAATAAATTTCCAACATTTAGTAAATTTATGTTCCGACGTTTAATATTTGCCTATATTAATAAATAATGTCTTACAACATACACACACTTATCTAGCTACATGTATCATCGATCACGTACTACAAGAGGATAAGATTTACATCTATCATTACATACTTCTACTTCTAACCTATGAAGCACCCGCTCGATGCTATGGGTGAGTATTTCATAAAAAAAAAACGTTCGCCGCTCGAATACGTGAACATACGTATGTTGTCTTGTTCCATTTCTCATTGTTAATTCTGTTGTGTCACTAAGTTGAGAATAAAAAAAATTGCATGAGGACAAAATCCACCTCTCTCCATTGTATATGAATATTCTATAACTAAATTTATTGGGTGTGGCCATGTTGGTATAAAATAGCATTGGGTTAACCATTAATTATTTAAATGGGCGATGAATTAGCAAATATAATTCATATTTGATACTTTTTAAAATAAATATATGAAAATATGTATAAAATTTAAACGTGTTTTTAACGTATTCGTATTTTGATATTTTGAATTTTATCATTTTTCGTATTCGTATTGTATCCGTTTTCACTGTCGTATTCGTATGGGTGATTCTTAGCTTCTAACGGACAAGAGTCCCAAATGGCCAAATATACAAGCTAGGCACCTGGTAGTGTTCATCTACAAAAGAAGAATCAGAAACTATTCTAGTACTAACTAGAATAGTTTCAAATGTTGACTACTGAATCGAGATGTTCTCAACTGGCAAATAGGAGACTATCTTTTGATTTATTTCGAATCAAATCAGACTTGGATGGTGTACAAAATATTATTTTGGATTGGATTAATTCAGATAGATTCAGTGTTGAATTATCAAACCAAATACAAAGTATCATTTTAAAATGATGAATGATAGATTATTACAACTTCAAAAAATTTGTGGCAAGTTATAAAGGAACATGTCAAATACTTATTTGTAAGTGAATTAGATATATGATGTATGACTTAAACTCTCCGCCTGAAAATTTATGAACCGAACCGAATTGAACTTCATAAATTTGAATTGAACTGAATTGAATTTAATTAATCTCAACTGAACTTATTTGAAGTATAAATTATAATTAAGCAAACCTGAACTGAAATTATTTGTACTCAACTGAACTAATTAATATGAATTGAATTGAATTTATGGTGAAATGAACAGAGTCTCACAAATTTAAATATGATAATTTCAAATTGGATGGATTCAGGTCATTTAGGATCAGATATTTCGGATTTCGATCAGGTCTTGGATGATTTATCATCATAGTTTTGGTCGGAATTCGATCATGAGATGAGAAAATTTCCTTTTTTTTTTTTTTTTTTGCACGAATTTAAATTTCATAGTTCAAAGAGATACAAGATTAAGAGGGGTATACCCCATGTCGAAATCAAAAGTATAGTAACTCGAAATCAAAAGTATAGTAACTCTAAACAAGGCTATACCCCTGTCCAAAGCAAAAGTAGAAAAATATGACAGCTGTGGGATTTGAACCCACGCCCTTTCGGACCAGAGCCTAAATCTGGCGCCTTAGACCACTCGGCCAAACTGTCAGTTGATATTAATGTTATATAATAACACAGTTAAAAACACAATCAATTTTAGTCCGTTGATCTTACTTATTCAAATTTAATCTGGTGCGTACATGTGTCATTATTTAATAAAAGGTATAGGGTTTGAATCCTATTGGCGTGATTCTTTTCCATTATTTGTATTATTATTTTTATCGAAGGTGTTTGGTTCGAATCTTGTTGGCATGATTTTTCTCTATTATTTGTATCATTATTTTAGTTGAAGGTGTTGGGTTCGAATCTTATTGACGTAATTTTTTCTTTTTTTATTCATTCTCTTCTTAAATCTTTATTTTTTAGTCGTACTATACTTAATTTAAAAATAGTCATGATATGTTCTTATGAGAAAAGACATACTTACTCTGTCCAATAATAAATGTAACACTTGATTTTGTTGATTTTTTCGATGGTCATTTTGATATTAAATTATTTTTAAATCACGATAAAAATAATTAAAAATATCATATTATATTATTATATTATGAACTTGTTTCCCTTTTTCTCTTCTCTCCTGTGAAACGTTTTTTCAAACCAGAGACTCTGTCTCTCTTCTCTTTCACATCATTCTCTTCTAAATTTCCAATCATTCAACTAATCTTTTGAATTTAATGTTTCTACTAATTTTTTTAAATTGATTTGAGCTTCATATAGAGAGATATCTTTCATGATTTTCTATCATACTCCGTCAAAATGGGTTTCTGCCACCGGAGATTGGGAGGTCGAGGGTTTCTGCCACCGGAGATTGGGAGCTCGATTTAACAGTTTAAATATATTTACTGTGAAGTCTTCGGATTTGTGAAAGGATGTAAGTTTTTCTGTATTCGGATCTCTGTGGCGTGATTTTTTTCCATTATTTGTATTATTATTTTTATTGAAGGTGTTTGGTTCGAAGCTTGTTGGCATGATTTTTCTCTATTATTTGTATCATTATTTTAGTGGAAGGTGTTGGGTTTGAATCTTATTGACGTAATTTTTTCTTTTTTATTTATTTTCTTCTTAAATTTTTATTTTTTAACACAAAATTGTAAAATTGTATGGTCGTACTATTCTTAATTTAAAAATAGTCATGATATGTTCTTATGAAAAAACACATACTTCATCTGTTTAATAATAAATGTAACACTTGATTTGTTGATTTTTTCGATGGTCATTTTGACATTAAATTATTCTTAAATCATACGATAAAAATAATTAAAAACATATGAACTTGTTTCCCTTTTTCTCTTCTCTCCTGTCAAACGTTTTCTCAAACCAGAGACTTTGTCTCTCTTCTCTTTCACATCATTCTCTTCTAAATTTCCAATCATTCAACTAATTTTTTGAATTTAATGTTTCTACCAATTTTTTTAAAATTGATTTGAGCATCATATAGATAGATACCTTTCATGATTTTCTATCATAGTCCGTCAAAATGGGTTTCTGCCACCGGAGATTGGGAGGTCAAGGGTTTCTGCCACCGGAGACTGGGAGCTCGATTTAACAGTCTAAATGCATTTACTGTGAAGTCTTCGGATTTGTGACGGGATGTAAGTTTTTCTGTATTCGGATCTCTGTGGCGTGATTTTTTTTCCATTATTTGTATTATTATTTTTATAGAAGGTATTTGTTTCGAATCTTGTTGGCATGATTTTTCTCTATTATTTTTTTTTGGAAAATTGTTTTACTTTTATTCCAAAAACAACCAATACAAACGTCGATCCTTAGATCCAGACGGGCTATAGACAAAGCCAATTACAATCTCATTTCGACTAGTACAAGTTCCTACTTCGTATCATAAACTATAACAATACTCGAGAAGCTTGTCATGGCCAACACAACGCATCTTGACAATGAATTTTATCTCATCAACCAAATACAAGTTGAAGGGCTGCTGTTGGAATAGTTTGTGGTTCCGAGCCTTCCAAATTGCGTACAAAGTCTCTGTGAAAGTCATCTTTAGCAACAAAGCTCTAGACGACTTCCCCTTTGTTTTCTGCTTTACCCATTCTATTTCATTCTCTAAACATTGGGGCTGGTGATTGAATTTCATCTAGTGAAGGAGTTCTGCCCAAACTAGCGCCGCACTACTACATTGAAAGAATAAGTGTTGTGCGCTTTCATCACCACCACAAAACAAGCAAGACAATTCATCTGTTACTCCCATTCGATGCAATCGATCTCTAGTATATAGGCGGTTCAAACATGCCATCCACAATATAAACAGCGTCCTAGGCCTCGCATAGTTTCTGAAAAACAGTTTACGCCATTGGACAGTGGCCTTATCTCCACGGAGTTCTGCATAAATATGCTTAGTGACATACTGTCCATTCTGTACAGCATCCCGCCATGCCTGCAGCTGTACCACCTGCTCTTTAATTTTAATAATTCTCCGTAACAACCACGAGCATGAAGAAGTAGGCACAAACTGCTCAATAACAATTCCTTTGAGATAATAGCTATGGATCCAACGGACCCATAACTTATCAGATTTCATACTCAGATGCCACAATAACTTAGCAATTGTTGCCACATTCCACTCCTCCAGAGATATAACATTCTGGCCTCCTTTATTTTTGGGTCACAAACATTCGACCAAGCTATAGGCGCTTTCTTACTGATGGTATCCGAACCACTCCATAAAAAAGTCCTACAATGTGCTTCAATCTTATGAATGACCTGTTTTGGTAGAGGAAAAAGTTGCATCCAATAATTTGCTGTAGAGAAAATCACACTCTTTATAAGTTGAATCCTCCCAGCATAAGATAATAACTGTGATGCCCAATGCTTTATCCTTTCTATCACTTTGTTAAGCAGCACTTGATAATGATTTGCAGTAAGCTTCTTACTAGCCAATGGCACTCCCAAATATTTGAAAGGCAAGTTCCCTTTCACAAAACCTGTAGCTTGCAATATCATCTCTTGATGTGCCAAAGAAACCCCTCCAAAATAAACTTTACTCTTGCTAATGTTTGCAACTAATCCGGTTGACTTAGAGAAAATATTAAACTTTTCCATCAAAAGTTGGATTGAAGTAATATCCCCTCTCACAAACAACAATAAGTCATCAGCAAAGCATATGTTTGTGATGTTCTCCTTTTCACACTTAGGATGCCAATTGAAATCAGGTTTATCCTTAAGAGATTGGAGGACTCTATGTAGATATTCCATAACAATGACAAACAAGAGTGGAGAGATTGGATCACCTTGTCTCAAACCACGTTTCGCCACCACAAGTCTAGAAGGAACACCTTGAATGTTATATTTGTATGAAACAGTGGACACACAAACCATAATCCAATCAATGAAAGTTCGAGGAAAATTCAGTTCCTTCATAATTTGCTCTAAAGCACACCATTCAACACTATCATAAGCTTTCTGTAAATCCATTTGCACAACACAACGAGGAGAAATATTCTTTCTACCATAACCTCGCATCAATTCTTGGGCAATAAATATATTATCATGAATAACTTTTCCAGGCAAGAAAGCAGATTGGCTATCATGAATAATCGAATTAATTACCTTTCCCAATCTGGATGTGAGGATTTTGGAGATGATTTTATATAACGTAGTGCAGCAAGATATAGGCCTCATCTCCTTCATTGTCTTGGCTTCCTTTGTCTTTGGAATGAGAGTTACAAGAGTACAATTAACAGCCTTGTAGATTCGTTTATGAATAAAGAAATCCTGAACTGCATTTATAACATCCGTCTTGACGATTGGCCAAGTTTCTTTAAAGAACTTGGAATTAAAACCGTCTATTCCGGGTGCTTTATTATCTGCAATTCCCTGTAAAGCCTCCAATATCTCCTCTTCAGTAACATCACGACAAAGCCAGTCTCCATCTAATGAACTCAACTGTTTACCACTTCGAAGAACTGAAATGTCCACTGCCCTCAGATCATCTGTACAGCGGCCGATAAGTTTCTCATAAAATTGGACAGCTTCATTCTCCAAGTCTGCCGCTGCAGTAAGCGTTTGGCCCTGGTCATTTACCAGCCTGTATAAACCTGTTGAACGACTTTTTTGACGGGCAATAGAATGGAAATAAGTATTATTACCATCTCCCAACTGAAGCCAATCAACCTTTGCTTTTTGGCTAGCAATCTGCTCATCCAAATTAACCCATTGAAGCAAAGTTTCTGTCAGTTGCCTAATATCCCCAACATACTGCATATTAGATCGATCCAGACTTTGTTTCTGTTGAGCATCTTCCAACAACTGACGAGTACTACCAACCTTCTGCTGGACACTATTAAAGCGGCGATTAATCTGCTGTAATCCAGATTTCAGACCCTTTAACTTTTCCCAGACAATATACATAGGTCTGCCACGAATGTCTACATTCCATCCATTATGCACAACATCCTTAAAATCCATCGCCTTTATTGTACAGTTTAAAAACTTAAATAAAGGTTTTGGTTTAGGATTTGTAACCTCTAAGGAAAGTCTCAAAGGTGAATGATCGGAGATATGCGGCACAAGAACCTCAACACAATATTGTGGAAACTTAAGAAACCAGTCCCGATTGCCAATAACTCTATCAATTCTTGATGAAATCAAACCACCCTCACGCTTATTCGACCATGTGAAATGATCACCAATGGTAATGCATTCATATAAACCATTGTGTGCCATCAACAGTTCCAAATCTTGATACTCATGAATAGTGACAGCATTGCCACCAGTTCTATCATCAACTGATAAGACATTGTTGAAATCACCCATGACAATCCAAGGGCCATTAATATCATGGGCAATATCATCAATATCCTTCCATAATAATCGCCGTTTCTCTAAAGTATTCTGCGCATACACAACAGTTAGCCAATGCTTCAAAGATCCATTTATTTCATAAACACCAACATGGACCAACTGGTCAGTACAACTGATCGAATCTACTACTACTTTAGTACAATCCCACATAAACCAAATCCTACCATTAGTATGCTTACTATAATTATCAAGAAAAGACCATTGATGGCCAAATCTCGATCTAAGTCTACTAGCATTACGCATCTTAACTCTTGTTTCCAAGAGAGCAATACAAGCCACATCAAAAGCTCTAAGGTGGGAGCAAACCTCAGCATGCCTGTCTTTCCTATTAAGCCCCCGCACATTCCAACAAATCATTTAGAAACAGTGATGGTAGCCATAGACGAGCCATTCCCAGCCCCCACAGCCTGCGTACCATTCTCACCATTCATTTCCAGCAACCGACCCTGAGATGCCGCTGTTGAAGTTTGTCCAACAGTCCTAGATGGCAGCCCCGGTTTTGCTTGCCATGTTCTCTGAGTATTCTTCTTCTGTCCTGGCGCAGAAGTTAGATTTTTCTTTCCACAATTATGCCCAACTTTTTTACATTTACTACAATAAAGGGGACGCCATTCATATTCAACCAGTTGGTTAAATTTTCTGCCATCACAGTCACAAATCACAACATAATCTTTTAACTCCTCAGTAACATCAACTTCCACAAGAACTCTAGCATAAGAAACCCGAAGTTTCTTAGCAGTACATTCATCAGTGACTAGTGGCTTCCCAAGAGCACTAGCAATCTTACCCAAACTCCGATCACCCCAAAGATGCAAAGGAAGCTTAGGGAATGTAACCCATAAAGGTAGAACTCGTAGCAAATTTTCTTTCAAATCAAACCCAGTAGACCAAGGTCGCATAAACATAGGCATATTGAAGATAGAATACGGACCTTTTTTAAGGATACCATCACGATCCGCTTCAGAATTGAAACGAATAATAAAGTATCCATCATCATGATAGAACAAGTCAGGAATAACATCCAGAGTCCACGATTTCATCATGAAATGCTTAACTGATGTAAGCGTTAACTCAGCACCAATAACATACATAATGACCGCATATTTCCAGAATACAAGTTCAGATGCAACATCAGACTGTTCAATCGTTACCTCCAGGCCATGATCTGCGATTTTAGGGGCAGAGTACAGTACCTCCAATCCATTAGTAGGAAGCCGGTTTCCCCTGACGACATCAACCCACGCTTGCGGTGAATTAGCACCAGTTTCAGAACGCTGGAGAGGTTGCTGTACAGACTCCTGAATTGTTTCAACCACCGGCAAGGCCTCCTCCAGATCCGCAACTTCCGCATCTCTTTCACTGTCAACAACAATTTGCTCTTCTAAAACATCACGATCTGACTGCTCATCAATTCGAGGATCTCCGGCATCAACAGGCGATTCCGGAGCCACCACTTTCTTCGGGCGGCCACGACGTCGCACCATGATCTGACGGTTACACGTTTAGTAGGTGTAAATCGCCCCTAGTAGTGCAGAGCGTTTTATTCACACTTGTTTTTCTTAGATAGTGGTTACACTCGTAATTTCTCTATTATTTGTATTATTATTTTAGTTGAAGGTGTTGGGTTCGAACCTTATTGACGTAATTTTTTCTTTTTTATTTATTCTCTTCTTAAATCTTTATTTTTTAACAAAATTGTATGGTCGTACTATATATACTTAATTTAAAAATAGTCATGATATGTTCTTATGAAAAAGATATACTTCTCCTGTCCAATAATAAATGTAACACTTGATTTTGTTGATTTTTTCGATGGTCATTTTAACATTAAATTATTTTTTAATCATACGATAAAAATAATTAAAAACATCATATTATGATATTAGAATATTTATATTTTCATAATATAATTTTTTTAATTATTTTACTTCAATGTTTACAAATAATTTGAGGTCAAAATACTCCTAAAAAATACAACAAAACTAAGTGGTACTCTTGTTATTGGACGGAGGAAGTATTTATAAACCAAAACGTTAATTTTGGTTTGAGGATATTAGGCCACTTGAAATTTGAATACCGCCCATATTGCGGCATTGACATAACAAAAGGTATCGACGAAACAAAATGACAAGAGATAATAATGACATACATGACAATATATTTAACTGATGAAGAATACCAATTAACATGCGAAAACTGCATTACAGATTTCAAAGTTAAATGTTTCCAAAACCTACGGATGTATCGGATGGTTCTTAACTCATCGGAAGAATATTTTTAGCACGTCTAATATCGTTCAATTCAAAACTATTTATCGCATAACTACAAAAACTATATATACATTTATAGGACACCATTTATTTATGTTAAGTTCAATTACTCAATTAGTTATTTTCGGTTATGTTTGAAGTCATTATGTGAAGATTATATATTTACTCCATTGATTTCAATACATTATTTAATAAAAAACAATGTTTTACAAGATTACGCTTCACACGCGTAGCATGTGACGCAGTTTCTAGTAATATATAGTTCTGTAATATATAGAGCACACTGCTAAACTCAAGAAACCTAAATTCATTTGGCCATAAAAATGGGACTCCTTAAAAAACTTCCTACAAATGAGTGTTATTTAACTTCCTTATATATTCCATATCCATGTGGCATCACAAATATTCTCCATGTGTACATTTTATTACTAATCTATAATTAAAATGTTACTAATCTATAATTAAAAAAAAACCCTCTAATTATCATTTGTAGAGGTATATAATATCTTAAATAATTATATGGCACTAGTTAAAAGTCACTAGAAAAATATTATAAAATTCATGTAAAGAGTGCTTTAATACATATATACTAGACTAGATAATTAAGTGCTTCCTCGGTTTCATTTCAAATTTAACATTTCATTTTGCTTGCTCTTTTAAGAGTCTATTTAACTTCAAGTTAACATATATCAAACTGTAAAGAATAATTAATTAAAATGTTATACATTATTATGAAATTATGGCATTTAAAATTTCAAAATGTAAAATTCTAAATTTTTTTGTAATTGCTTTGATATGATTTAGATTAGTTTAAGGTCAAACAGTTTTTAACTTTTTTATATATAAAATAAAGTATTAAAACTGAAACTTAGACGGAAAGTATGAATTTTCTTAGTCTAGCTACGCGATGAAAAAATTGGAATATATATTGTTAATGGGGCATTGGGGGGATTGGAAAATACGGTGTTTGGGGGTTGAGAAGATGAGGACGACACGTCCGTGGAGGTAGACTTTATCTATGAAGTAATGAAGACATATAAGTAAGAATTATGAACGTATATAGACTCATAGAATTGTGTATGTATCGTGGAGCATATCTCAATTATGCAGACGTGATGAGATATAGTAAAATGAAGTGATAATAATGAGCAAGTATATTCAACAATTATAGGTGCCGAAAAGTCTCTTATATAATACACGTACTGTCGTGAACCAATTATGGAGTAGTGTTCTTATTTTTCTTCTTCGAGTTTTGTCTCATTCCGGATTCCATTTTCACCTACAGTTTCTCCGAAACCAACGACAAATTATACAGCATGCTGATTTATGTACTCGGCTCTTTTGTCCTATAATTAACGCCAAAATGCAAATGAATAATGGCGGTACTTACATTGAACTTCAACTGGTCCCGTCATAAAATAAGTAAAATTCCAACTTATGCACTCATTCCTTCCATTACAAAAAATCTAACTTGAATTAAATTAAATTCAACCGAATTGATTTTAAGTAAATTGAATACACGTACTAAGTTTCTCTTCTCTTCGTCTCCAAACTCATTAATGTAAGTTTAGTTGAGTTCAATTCTATTCAAATTCGTTCAGTTCAGGTCTCTTCATATTTACTTAATTGTATTTTATATTATAAATAAATTTAAGTCAGTTCAGCTTCATTCAACTCTATTCAATTTAGTTCATTTCTGATCATACGAAAATAACAATTTCTAAGGCTATGTTATGTTTGTCGATACATAATTGATCCATGACTGATCTAAATTTAACTTATTTATAGTAAAAAAAACAATTAAACAACTCAAGTAAACTGAAATTACTAGTTTTCTAGACGAAGAGAGTCTAACCTAATTTGACTGAATTAACCTGAACTGAACCGAACACTGTATTTTTTTAATTGAATTAATCAATGATAGCTTAAGAATGAAAATATCTTAAAAATATTTTAGAAAATATCAAGAAAAAGAGTGTAGTGGAGGAAAAGTGGAATATCCTAGAAGAACAATATTATATATTCGGGTGTCCAATCTACCGTCCACGTGAACAAGGGTCCATGTAAACAAGGGGCCTCCACAGTCCACACACTCATGTTTTCAAAACCCAAAACCACAAGGAGTAGACTACTACTTTTTGCACCATGTATTACAAGTTATACAAGTAGTACCTGGTTGGCCTATATAACTACAACCATTTCATACACACATTCATCTTCATCACAAACCTCAAAACCAAGAATATTACTAAACACAAGCCAGCAATCTAGCTAGTAACATACATACACATACAGAATATACATACACACAAAAGCTTGCTCTCATTATATATGATGATGATGAATCCACCAACAATGCCAGCAGTTGCCAATTTGTGCATAGGACAATTCGCGAAGCTCACGGAGAAGGTCAAGGTCAGGAATCCATTCATGATGATTTCCATGAATAAAAAGGATGCAGCAGCTTGCCAACAACCACAAGAAGCTGATCAGGAGGAAATTACCAGCTTCAACTCACCTGCTGCAGCTCCAAAGGCTAAGAGAGAGACTATGTGTGAAAACACTGTCTTTTTGCTCATGGACCGCTTTGCACCTAGCTAGCCTATAGCTACCTACATTAATAGTAGTAAATCATTTCAGTACTCAAACATGCATGTTAAATTAGTTACTTGTTTTAATGTAATGCAGTAAGATGAATGAGATTATCTCAAGTGTAAATGTACGACTATATATGTATAATATATCCCTTCCCTAGGCCCGGCCGGCCTAGCTAATAGCTATAGCTTCTGTAACATACATGTACTGTAGCCCTCTCAATTCGGAACCAACCCTTACCAATACCTTTTAAAGACCCTATATTTTAGACCCGGACCCTATCTTAGATGAGAAAAGATCCATTTGGACCCTAAACTTTAGACCCGATGGGTCCAGTACCCTAGACCCGCGAACATTTTTTTAATTTTTTTTTTGTTTGAAAAATACTTTTTTTAAGAAAAAAGAAAAAAAAAAAGTTCGCAGGTCTAGGGTCCGGACCCGGACCCAAACCCTACACGGACCCTTTTAAAAGTTTTAAAGGGTCCGGGTCCGGGTAGGGTCTTTTTTTTACGGTAGGGTTCGGGTCCGGATCTTTTAGATATGGGTAAGGGTAGGGTCTAGACCCTACCCATTGAGAGGCCTAATGTACTGTTTCATGTTTCGTACTTCGTATAATACAATATATATTTCAATACATGCTGCAGCACTCTGGAATGCCTAAAATGAATTTTTGTACCCTAACAAAAATACATATATATAATATATGCATATATATTTCAATTTCAAAAGTATATGTAAGTATTTTATTTTAGCAAAACAGTTCTCCCTTAAGTTTGATGCAGTCGAACCCGCGTAGGTAAGGGAGCGGGGTCAACGATCACTTGGCCACTAAACCACTAAATATAATGTAACTTTCTAGTTCTATGTAATAATTCAAATCTCGGAGGTCCAGTGACCCCACTGTACCCATGTGGCTCCGCCACTGTTAATCGGTATACACCACCCCTTCGAAGAGAGGCATGGTTGTCATCTTGTTGATAAGCAATGAACCGGGATACCATGAAGACCATGCATTTGGCATCAGAAATGAAGTGTGTGGCTATTTTCTAGCTCATTAATTACTTACATATATTGTGCGGTAAAGTTGTGAATATACGGGTGGGGTTGAACGTAAAATATTCAAGCGGGGATCCAAATGAGGAACGTACAGTGTAGTGAAGACTAATTAATGTCAGAATCTGAGATGGAAGTAGGTATAATTTACAACCTGGAAACCATAGTGGTGATTAATATACCAGAATACAGAAACGTCTATATTATTGTTTTCTACTAATTGAAAATTGGATATATATATATATATATATATATATATATATATATATATATATATATATATATGTACAATTAATGTAACAGTTTTCATTTTATGAATGAGTTCCCGAAAAGAAAGTTACACCTCATTTCTACAAGTTATTGCTACGTAGATGTGCTCTGCTCCACGTCCCCACTTTCCGTTGAAAATTCGTTTGTGCTGTGCACTTGTCTCTCGGACTCCTCCCACTTGAGTACCTCCCTGCCGTATCTAAGTGCTTTGTCCACGCTATCACCCTCCAATCCGCTAACACGTGACACAAACAACTTTCCACCGTGCAATGTATCAAACAGCCTTTTGAATTTCACAGCCATGTAATGGAAAGCACGTTGAGCCAAAGGCGTGTTGTTGCTACCGGAGTTGTGAGGGTGGAGGCCGATCACAGGCGAAAAATCTTGGAACCATTCACATTCTGTAAGAGGAACTTTTTCAATCTTCTCTTCTAGAAGGTCATATTTGTTGAGCACCAGAAGAAAATTTTTCTGGGAAAGTGCTGGATGAGTGATGATGGTTTCAAACAGTTTTCTGGCTGCCAACATCTTGTTTGTTCGTTTTCCACTGATCATGTCCTCGTCATATTCGTCGTATGAAGTCAATGAAACGCAATACATTACCAGGTCCACATCTTCGAACATCCCTAACCACTTGCAGTTTTCTCCAAGGCTGCGTTCATGGACTCTAATAAGTTGGCTCCTGCAAAAACAATGTTTAACATGAATAATGTATCGTTCTGATACACTAGAACCGTTTTGATACTCCCATATGGTGGTGGAAAAACACTAACCTTGTTAAGAGATCGTTCTGGTCTGAAGATTGTTCCATGTAGGCATCGTCAGGTAACTGGGGGAAACAAAATTCCATACATGCAACACCATTGGATCGAGTCATGCCCTCAACATACAATATATCCATTTGAGAAGGCTCATAGTCCGCCCGAGAAATTTCAACAGCCTTTTATTACGAAAGGGAACATTATAAGTACCCAATAAACGCAACTAACATAGTACGTGTAAGTAAGATCATATCATAAACCAAAGCTTTTACCTGCTCTAGAAAATAATTAGCAACACTTGGCAGCATAGGCAGTTCATTTCTCCTCTTGTAGGTAGCTTGAAAAGCTTTATCCTTCCACAACTCTTCAACTAAAGGCGAGTACTCTCGGGTAGCAGCTGGGAAAACGGCCTCCAAGTTACCTGACAGTGTTACTTCCAGTAGCCAGGTTGAGAATGCTTTTAGCCTTGGGCTTAAGGAATAATTATCCATCTCTTCAACCTGGTCCGAATACTCTGCCAAATATAAATGACTATTAGGAATTTTAGGATCCAAGGTAGGTACCGGTTTATATCCATGTCTGGTTTTAAAATTTAAACAGATAAGTAGGCTTTGAAACTGTTTACTCCTTAAGAAATCTACATAGCAGCATTAACATTTTCCAATTCAGGTGTTATTCAGAACTCTCCATCAACACCCTATTTCGTTCTGATTTGGAAGCTTACTTTGAACCGGAATTTCTACAATTCGTAAAAGGGACTTGCATGTAGTTGAACACATGGGATTTATCTAATAAATATTACAAACATAGGAGGATGGAGCAAGTTACACTTGATATAAGGGGTGTTCATGAATCATGTGTTTTCCTCCGTGTTTATGACAAATAAATAGAATTAATAAAGAAAACAGATACAACTACGCTAAAGGTCTATTGAAACAATCGTGGATCGAGGATATTATGCATTTATGCAAATAATAGATATGGCAGCAAATAAAATGAGCATATGTGCACCTGAAGGACCAGGTTCATCACGAAGTTGACTAATCTCTGCTGCATGTTCTTCTGCGAAGAGTTCATGGCCCTCAAGCAGAATTGCTATGTAACGGTACAGGTTCCTTTGGATCATGAATTTGAGACCTTCAATTTCCTCTTCTGAGAAAGGGACGTCATACAGACGTTTGGCCTGGAATCCACAAAAAATTATTAAGCCGGAGTCATAATAACCAAGATTGTGAAAGTTATCTGTTTATAATTGAGCTTTAACCAAGAATCATGTCCACAGATGTATGCAAGATGGAGTAACGAAATACCTGTTTAAATATAGCACTAGTTCCAGATTGATCACAACCAACCAACAAAATCTTGTTCAAGCATTTCTGTTCTACGGTTTTTGGATTCATATCTTTGCCAACGGCTTTGATACCTGAGGGATATGGTAATGACAAAGCAGCACATACTAGCCTGACTCTTTTCTGGAGATGAAAAAGTTCATCAAACAAAATTAACCACTATGGACAACGAGCAAGAACCGTGCACAATTGCAACAATATGTAAGACGACTTACCTTGCCCCATAATTTTCCCATCACGTTTTTCATACCTTCATGCTGGTACGAACCATCTGAGGTCACCCAAAAGTGAGGGTCTCCTTCACAGTGGATACCGGCAGCCTGTAAAAGTTTCACAAGTTGCTCAAAACTCCATTATTGACAAAAATATTCGACTCAAAATAAGGTAAGCACAATAACCTGCAACATCCAGAGCTCGGATTTGGTAATCTCCCGATTGTTAATTAGTACACCTGTATTCCCATTGCTCGCATCTTTCCTAACCGCATATCCGACTTGCATATCAGCACTTATAATCTGCGAAGGTTTCTCTCCTTCCTGCATAATCAAGCCAATGCAACTACTATAATCACCACAAAGCACAGACACACAAAGACTTGTATACAAATGTAAATTTTATGTGAGTTTCTCACCTTTCCCCAGAATCCAGACACCTTGTCATACCAATATCTTCCAGGTATAAGCTTCTTTGGAGGATTTGGGAAGCCTTGTAACATAACTAATTCTTCCACAGACAGGTGCTTGTCATTGACAACTATAAGTTGAGGTGGAAGCTGGTTTTCTGTACATAAGATCTCCGACCGCATAATTTGGTTGACTGCATCGTTTCCAAGCTGTCTCCTCAGCATTCTAGTACATTTCCCGAGGGAACTACGCTTGGACTCATCTATCCGATATCCAATGCAAGTGATGCACTTGCGACCTTCTGGCATCGACCCCATCGCTCTTATCACACACTTGCTACAATACTTAGCACCACAAACAATACAAACTTCCTTCTCATACAATCTGTTCCTTTTCAGACACCTATAACACACCCCCTTTTTCATATCTGGAGCCACCGGTCTCTCGGGTAAAACATCAACCTTCTCACAGACACTTTCTTCCGGAGTCACTCTATCCAATGGCAGATTATTGAAAGTCACTCTATTCACTTGCGCTGAAGACGGTACTTCATCCATAACATCCTCCTCAATTTCACAAGATGGCAGCATCAACGTTGAGTTGCTTGAACCATTACTACAAGGCATAGCAACCTTACAGCAATCGTCCAAGTCCTCAACGTCTGAGCTACCAGATAACTGATTCGAACCATCGCGACCATCAGAAAACCCTAACGTCGTCCCCGAACTACTAGAACTTAAAACATCATCCATGACAAACACCACATGATCACTATCACCTCCCATTGCATCTAGTTTCCCTACTTCACTAGAATGAGTCTCCGTTTCCTCCGAATAAACCTTAGAGCTAGCCATTTTGCGATCCAGTTTCGATTCCTTAGAGCCAACGCCACTTTTTTTCGCTATCGGTTGAATAACCGGTAAGGACAAATTACTCAACATCGCCGCCCTCGCAGCCACCGCAGCCGTTGGAATACGACGAACATCAACCGGAACCACCTGCGGAATATCTTGACTGAGAGGAGGACCACTGTACTCCACAGCAAAGGAGTACTCCATGCTATATTCATCCTCATGATCCTCAGCTTTTGCTGATGATACATTACTACCAGGTAAAAACCTCCTTAAAACACTGGTCATCTTAACTAAAATAAAAACTACCCCAAATTAATCATACAAGTAAATCCAATTACAAGAATCAGCTTTTCTTTAGGCTTTCTTGTATTAAGCAAAAATAGGAAACATATAAGTAAGCAAAGACTTGAAGGTGCAAGAAATCAACAAATCAAGAAATCCAAGTACAAGAAGCCCTTTTTGTGTGGGGGGGGGGGGGGGAGGGGGGGGGGGGGCTTTCTTGCATTAAGCTAAAATAGAAAACAGGGGCCTTGAACAAACACTTCAAGGTACAAGAAATCAAGAAATCCAATTACAAGAAGCACTTTTTTGGCTTTCTTGTAAGAAGCTAAAATTGAAAACAGGGGACTGAATTAAAAGAAAGCACAAAGTTGACGATACAAGAAATCAAGAAATGCAATGGTAAATTACAAATGAATCAGCTGTTAGGAGTGAATTAATAGGAAACAAACAGAGACTGGCAATATTAATGATAATAAGACTATGAAGTGATATTGAATATAGTAATTGATTATTACCATGAGGAGACCGCTGAAGGAAGACTTTGAGACTGAGAACTGATGGAAGAAAGACTGGTTCTTTGTTCAATCAATTGGGTATGGTGCTGTATTATTCAAAGACCAAGGACTTTTCTTGATCAACGCGTTTGTTGGTTTGATAGAGACAGCAAAACCCATGGAAAAAATGGTGGGAAGAAGAGAGAAGCCATATTCATTCGAGATAGGTTTGATTTGAAAATCTATTAAAATAGGATATAGAGACCAGAGCAGCCATTGAACCTGTTACCATGCACACTTTGAGCTAAGTTTTGACTCATGACTTTTGGACTTAGAGGCTGCATCCACAAATTTCATTTTTAGTATATCTATATTTGCACTGTTTACCCAAAATATAAAAATAAATCGATAAATATAAGAGTTATTACTATAATATGCAATACTCCTTCCAGTATTGCACGGTTTATCTATAATACTATAAGAGTTACTATAAAAATAAATCGATAAATTTTGTTTTTTAGTTTATATATATTTGCTTTTTCACGGTTTTTAGTGAATGATTTTGTTTGATAGTGTTATATTAATATTGTATGTAAGTGTGGGGTAGTTGATTAAAATAGTGTGAGATATGAGTGCGGATAAAGAAGTGTAAAAGTGGGTATACATTTAAAATAATATTGATAGGATGTGGGATATTTTCGAAAAATAGAAACATAAAAAACTAATTGGGACATAAAAAAAATATGTAAAGAATTGATTGGAACAATTGACTACTCCCTCCTATCTTCAATACTTGACGTTTTAGAAAATTTCCACTTTGCAAAATAATTGACGTTTTAGGATGCTAGCATATTTGACCTATACTATTAACAGGTTTGTTTAACTATTAATAGGTGTGTATGTGATAGTGTTTTATACTTACTTTACTATTAATAGATATGATGGAGACTATAATAGGGGATAATGATTGTATTCCTTAATTGTTGTGCAATGCTTAAAACGTCAATTGTTCAAAATAGAAGGGAGTACATTTCTATTTTTATGGCAATGAATTTGTTCTTGAATTAAAATGTACGTAAATTAAGAAAATGATTCCTTTCTTAATTACATTAATGCCCTGTTTGGTTGGGGTGCGCATTGACCACGCATTAAAGTTCATAATTGAGGTGCACATTTGGTCCAACTTAAGGTGTATTAAAACCGGTGAGGGAACCTTGATACCCACTGTTTGTTTTTTCATTTTCTGGGGTGTGTTTCGGATGTATTTGGACCACATTTATCATAATATTTACATTGTTTGGTTTGAAGGTGTAGATGGGTCAGCCCAATAATTTAGTAGTCAAAGCCCAAATAAAACACACTTCCGCTACCTCACTCGTCTGTTTGCTTCTCTATGTGTGCGAGTTTTCCGTTTAAACGAAAGAATTTCTGCGGTAACTGCCGGCGAAGAATTGGAAAGTCGTTATAACCGAAAAATCGAAGCAGGGCAATGATGATGCAATTCAAAGAAGAACTATTGAATTCAAGATTTCTGTAGGCTGCTTATATGCGAATTTGGCTCTGCTAATTGGTATGTTTTCGCTGTTTCTTTTCAATTCCTCTTTAAATTCTATGAATTTAGGAATTCAAATACGCGTGTTTGTAGTGTTAAATGCTCAATCTGGATTTTGAGTTGAGTGTCATACAGTTGTACAAGCCCTAATTTTCTTGAATAAAACATAGATTCTTAGACTGCGTAGTTTTGTTACAATGAAAGGCGGAATTAAATGGGTACATAACTGGTAATTACTGACGGATCATCGTATGGTGTTCACTTCCTAATGAACTTATCCATGATTGATTTTACGACAGTAGTGTTACTCTTTTTCATGGCATTTCCTGTGTCTGCTTCTGTTGGTTTATCATCTTCGAATGCAATCTTCTTCTTCGCTGTCCCGTTGCTGCTACCCTCACCAGTAGGCACATTGCACTTTTGGATCAGTGGTGGGTCTATTTCTAGGACACGGGCTATAAAATCAGGGGACATTGGAGGGTATGGTGTTCCATGATCAAGTGACCACAAAGGTTCCACTTTTGGGGTGGGAGGTAACAATATAGCTCTATTGACAGCAATTGGGCTATTTGGGATACGAAATTCAGGTACCGGGAACTGGTCGAGATTGAAAGAATATGAGATAATTGCAAGGTTGGTTTGTACTTGACTTGCAACAGGTTTCCAAGTTGCTTCAATAAGTGCATTCCATCCTTCAAAGAGTATGATTAACTCTTTCCACAATGGTTCACCTATTTCAAAGTACCATTTTGCATTTTTTTTCTGTCTACATTTCAACAACATATAATCAACAAAGAATTCCACGTACTTGCTGAAGTTTACATATTGAAAAAAAAAAAAATGATTCAATTTAGTTTAATACCTGCAAAGCCTCGCTCCATATATCTGGATCAACATTGAATCTATGCTCCTCCTCATCCCATTTCATGCCAGTTTTGTTTAGTAGCATCTTGAAAACAGTGTGTCGCTGATTCAGTTTTCCTACAACCACTCTAATATCTTCTATTTGATGAGTAGTGCCAACAGCAAAAGCAAGTTTCTCCTGTGCCATGTGATATGCTCGATCAACAACATGTGGCCATTCCCAGACCCCATCATATGCAAGATCACACAGGTGGTTGATAAGGCTCCTTACATGATCCTTGGGAAAGGATGGATCGTAAAAAGCTCCGTCCTGTTCCACCTCTGTGATAGGAACAAGACTCATTTTTGTGTTGGTGGATAGTGTGTTTTTAAGTTTGATGTTAAGACTTTAGTGGATCTGCTGTAAAAGAAATTGGTCACAGCCTAAGGTAAATATATAGGGTACAATTGTGCTAGGTTTAAGGAAGGAGTTAGATATGCTCTAATATTTAGTTAGTATTGTACATAAACTGAATTAGATATTTAAATGTCTAAATTTAGACCTAGCACATTGTTTCAGTTTATGGAGCCATTTGACTAGTCATACTTTTTTAATAATTGATGGCAGGACTCATGACACAATTTTAATGGGATCTGTTGTATCATGTCATATGGACTTCCCTTATGAGATATAACAATCTGTAACTGTATTATACACGCTTTGTTATCAGCTATATTCCTGAAAATATGATAGAGTCTTCATTTATTTGAATCTTGTCTCAATGAGCTGATTTGATTTTCCTTGTATGAATTGCTCTGTACAGCTCAGACTTAGTGAATGGAAAATCCATATACCTTGCTTATGTCTATGTAAATACATCCTTTCATTCTGTCCTAAGAGTAGCAGGCATACATTTAGATGATATATGTATTGAATGTATTTTACCAACTCACCTTTGTTGTTTATTGTGTGCTTCCTCTTTATGAAACCTGTGTGCACTGATATTAATTTTTTAAGAGATGTCTTTCCTTATTTGATCATCTTAGAAGTTGTGTATTGGGTACTCTTCTTAATAGAGTCAGAAATTTGAAACCTAAAATGAAATAAATTTAAAGTAGTTTAACATTCACCAACCATTCTTTTATATGATAAATGCTTTTCTTTTGGCATTTTGTTATAAAACCTAAGTGTTGCTAAGATAAATTTAGACCACCTCAACTCATTTTCTGCAAACCTACATACCAAATATTAAGCAATGGCTTCCTCAAGCGAGTCTGCTTCAAATCTTGCTGAGTTGAACCAGCGGACTGGGCATGCTGATGCCCCGTTCAATGGCAGGCTTTGTCATTGCAAACTCATACCTAGGCCGATGTATGCATTCACAGCTGGAAGGGTTGGTAGGCGTTTCCTCGCGTGCCCTAAGCCTTCAGGCCACCAGTGTGACTACTTTGGCTGGCTTGATGTTGTCATGACCCCGAAGGAGCTGGAATTCGGCAACATAGTCTACAACAAACTGAAGAAGGAGAAGGCTCAAAATGAGGCACTCCAGGCTCAAGTGCACACCATGATGATTGACAGACAATCAGTTGCTTCCGCCAACAAGGAATTGCAGATGAAAGTGAAGGTGCTGGAAGAGCTTAAGATGAATAGGGGTCCTAGTGTGCTTCTCGGCTTTCTTGTTGCTACCGTGTTGTGCATCGCGTGGTTCATGAGCAAGGAATAATCAACATGAAGTTTTCAGATTCTAGGTGTCTTTGTGCTAGTTTAATCTTGTATTTCAATGCGTACGTTTCTATGAGTACCGATTTCCTCTTCGGAGTGTTTTTATTTTCATGTTAACTTCGTTATGTTATGGATCAATTAGAATTTATGTTCATTTTCTTGTTTAAAACATGTTCATGGAAACTTGTTAATGCCTTATAAATTTAATAAAAAAGAGACAGAAGATAACATAATTTCTATAAATATGTTAATTACAGATAACCATATTAAAAAGGTGTATTGGAGTACAAATGAATACTGTGTGATAATATAATGTGTTCCAATTTGGTCTATTTACTTGGTAATGGAAACATTGTTATTTCCATTGCTAGATTAATGTTTTATGTTTTCACCTTTTACATATTAAGTATGATTAATTTTGTTTTTAAAGTAAATAGACAATCATTAAATACAATAGTTTTTTTAGTTCAGCCTTCACTACTTCATTTCCCTTTTGTATATTTCTTCAGTGTAATCTGCATCCATGGAATCTAGTGGACAAAACATGGGCCCAGACTATGAGCAGAGTTTTGATGAGTACGGTCATCCAATGTTGGGCAATAGTTCAGGTCTTGAAACATTTGACATACCACCAGGTTGGAAGTTGAACGGATTGAGTAAGCCCCTTTTTTACCTCATTGCAGAATTTGATTTTTGAAGTTTGATTATTGTCTGAATGCTAAAGTTACTTAGATACTATAAGTCCCAAATGAATTTTTATTGGTTGCTATAATTATCACTTGTTTATTAAATTTGAACCATGGTTTATGGTTTAGTTGTGATATATAGTTAAAGTTGTTGAAAATGGAATGAAAATAGCTCCCTAAATTTGCCTCATACCTAGAGTTTATGGATACATTATTGTCATTGTTAATGATCATATATTCGTAATAGTGCATCAACAAAGAATAGTGTATGCTGAATTCTGTTTTATTTGCATTTCAGTAAATTGTTGTTTGAAAAACCACATCAATGAACATTGTTTACATTCGTAACGTAGTAAGAATATAAGCGATCATAATTTGTTTGTTTGATGTTAAAAAATAGCAGTTTCAAATAACAAGTTTTTTTGAAAAGTGTCCTGCTCTTGTGCTTTTAAAACAGAGAGGCTTCCGCATCACTCTTCGATTGAGATGTGGGGAGGAGGGAGGTTTTATTTGAGAGACAATTTGCTTGAGTACTCTGGTGGAGAATTGAAATACATTCACAATTGTGACATCAGAAAGTTTGACATTTGGGATTTGTTTGGTGCTGCTACAAAGTGTGGTTTTAAGACTGGCATTCCAACAATGGCTTGGTTTGTTCATCCACACGGAGATGACTTGGTTCCCCTCGAAAGTGACGAGGACGTGAAACATATGTTTTTCGTGGGGAACAACTACTGCCGCCCAAACGTTAAGGTTTATACTCAGGACACTTATTTACAAGTGTACCCTGATAGACCTCTACACGACTTGTACTTGATACCAAGAATCGTTCCTGATGTTGCTAGAGCTGGTAACATTGAACTGTGCACTAAGAATGTGGATGAAAAGCTTAAGGAGATGGAAGCGTGGACTTTTGAAGAAAAAGGATTGAAGGAAAAGCTTGGTTTGACGTGGTATGTTTCTCAACACATGGATCCGGAACCAGCTTGCAAGAATCCTGAGATCAACCTACGTCCATTGGTAATTAGGGGTTTGAGGGAGAGGGAGATGCTAATCGAGGATGATGTTATTGGTGAGTACCTAGATCTCGATGAAGATGATTTATAAGTTTGTAAGTTGATCAACCTTAACTAATAAGTGTTTGTTGTTCTTCACAGCTGTTGCTATCAATTTCGTTTTTTTTATATTTTCAAAAACTTGTGACTATCTAAATTATGAATGTATTGCATCGTACAAACTTTTAACTTTTTATGAATAACTATTGTTGTAATACATTTTGATGTGATAGTCTATTTTGTTATGTGCTAAATAGTTGGCAGAATAATTTTTAGTTCGACTACTACATTATCTTCTTCACCATTTAGCAGCTTGGCTTGTTTGTAGTTAGATTATATGGTTGCCTTGATCAAAAGATTAGATACAACCGCCCCTTTCATTGAAAATAAAATCTAGCTTAGTACAATACATGAACTAAGTAGAAATTCGAAACATAGTACCAATAGCTAAGATACTTAATACATAAGACTTAATAGGACCTAAAATAGGCAGAATCAGATAACCTCCGAAAAAGCTAATCCTTTTGGAGTTGGGGGTGGATTGTAACCGACCAAAAGTTCATTGTGAGAGCCAAACTACTCCTTTCCCTTGGATTTCCTGTGATCACGGTAATCAGGACGGAAGGAGTACTCTTCTGTTGCTGCAGAAGACTCATATTTGTTCTCCAAGTTTGCCGAGTCCACCACAACAGGTGAATCTTTTTCATCTTCTGAATCCGGAACTTCAATTGTTTTCCAGTATGGATCGTCTGAGTCTAGCGAAGCCAATTCAAGCCATGAGTCTGGAACTTCATGATGAGGTTGGACTGTTTTCCAGTATGGATCATCTGAGTCCAGAGATGCAGTTTCCTCCCATCCACATGCAACATATTCTGTGTTGGTTGCATAATCTCCATGCCAATACGGCCATCCATCGAAAATACAAGCCAGTTCATCCCACATTGGATCACCTCCCTCCTGATACCAAGCATTGCATGGATCTGCCTATAAATTGAATCAAAACAGATTTTGTAAGGCGTTGCAAGTATTAATTTTATTGGAAATTAGTATGAATGCAAGCAAGTATTGCTCATATATTTACGTTCAATAGTTCACACCAGACCTCTGGATCAGCACTTAGCTTGTTAGTCTCGCAGTTCCACTGAACTCCTTTAGTTGTTCTCAACTTGGTGAATGTCACGTGACGCTTATGCAGCAAGTTGATACCATCTCTTTTCTGCTTGTCAGTGTAATCAAATGACAACTCCGAGTTGATATAGGCACGAACAGCCTTTGTCAGTCTCCTGTCTGGCAAAGATGATTCAACTTTGAAGCTATGAGCTTCATATGAACCTCAGATATTGCCTCTCCACTCCCATACCAAGCCACTTCACGGTGAGGTTGAGAATCTTCCATTTCGAATACAAATTCTCAGTGTGTTGAAGTATGCTGATAAGTGAAATATTTGGAGTTGGTGTTGCTCAGTGAGTTGTAAAAAATTGTGACAAGTATAGAGTATTTAAAGAACACCAACCTTTGAATGCCTGTAATAACTATCAGATGACCTAACTACTATTTGTTTTACATTCTTATTATTTCCAGATTATAGAGCTTTTATGCATGTGTTATTACTTCATTGTAGTTCTTATTGATTTACATCAAGTTACATGTTTTGTCCACTACAATTCGTACAACAATTCGTATAATTTTCATAGTACACTTTAATTTTTTTGCTGATCATATAACAATTCGTATTTGTGTTGAATTGCAAATCAATTTCATACGTAAACAGTCGAATATATATTTGGAATTTTCGTTACTATGGTACGTTTTTTTAACTAGTCGATAAGGTCGTCTATATGTTTCGCCTTACTGACTTATGGACACATTATATCCATTTAAAAGGTTACTTATAAATAATCAATATAGGGATAAAGGGTTAGGATTTCTATGTAAATATCAAGGGTTAGGATTAGAAAAAATAAGATAAACGGACGAGATTGCATCTTAGAAAAAGAAACTTTCTTTGTTTCTCTCATCCTACACGCCTGAACGGCTTCCTTTGTAATCAATACCGATTATTACAATCGATGATCATAATGACCCTTGATACCAGCCTTAATAGAATTGTCTTTTCTAAGTCTACCTCCACTCTATACATAATCAATGTGACTCTTTACTTTGATACCATTCAAGTGTAAATCTATTTTAAACCTTTCAGAATTACTCAACCACATGTTTCCTCTTCCTAGCAAACTCTGTTTTAAGAGAACACTTCTTTCCAGGAATAGGTGTGTGTTAGGAAACTTGTAATTTTGATGAGCAATTAACCATGCTAAATTAAGGAAAGTCCAGTAACTAGTACTCTTAAGGTCCATATGAATTTAGAATTTTAAGGACATTGTAAAAGAGGAACGTTTGCTGAAGACTTAGTGTAGGTACTAGTTAGGTGCTTTAGTTTTGCTGATGATGTACTTTGTTTTTACAAATGAACTATTGAAGCACTAGAACCGCTCAGAAACTTGAAGATTCAAAGATTGAAGACTTAAGAAGAATTCTGAGAATGGTATCTACAAAGGCACATGTTGCTCAGAAAGTGGAAATTTCAGCAACAGCTCGCATAAGTGAAAATCTATATGACAGAGTAGGTTGTGCTTGCTGAAACTGAGACTGACCGCTTGCTGAAATACATATGTGACCTCCTTGCGGAAAGTACTTGCATTTTGGCTCCAACGTTCACATTTGAATTCAATTCAAATGAACATTAAATGCAAAGTAAGCACGCGAAGAACATGAAGACTAGAAGACAAATGAAGGACGCTGCTGAAAGTACAAAAGCAAGATAGTGACATCTTAAGGAACAAAACCTTAGAATTTGAAGTTCAAACGGCTCCCTTGTTTCACTATAAATAGAGGTCATCCGGCAAAGAGTTGAAGTGTGTCAACAACGTGATCAAACTCTCACTTGTGCTTAAACACTCTATCTTCCATACTCTTTAGTGCCTATTGATACGTTCGAAGACTTAAGCTTGAAACAAAAGCTACTTGTGAAGAAGTAGAACATTCACGGCTAAGAAATTGGTTAAGTGTTCTTTCTTTCAAACAAGAACAAGTCTTGACACCAGAAACAACTTAACTTGCTTACTGAAAAGTATTACAAGTTGTGTTTCTTTAGATAACTTGCTTATCATTAATTGAGCCACCAATTGTTATAATTAATTCCAAATCAATTATAATCCATCAATCACAATTAATTCCAAATTAATTGCGATTCCATCTTCAAGGATATTCTGATAGGCTGAATCACCACATAGTGTGACCCATAGGGCCTCACCGTATTAAGCAAGTCCTAGACTAGGCAACATGGAATTCCTAGACGGTTCCATTTGCAATATTAATACGCGAGGACGTTTGAGAGGTTTCTCAAAGCTAACCCTTTCGTTGCGAAGCCTGTTGCGCTCAACGCGGTGATGGTAACGTCCCTTCATCTGACTTGCTCGGATGTATCTAGGATCGATGAAGTGTCTATCCCAATAATACATCCACGGGCGTCTCAGGGAGTTGTTTGGTTAAGATATACTTATGACCATCATAATATATCATTTGCACTGGCCAGTGACTTTACCAACACAACTATGCAGACTACGAGCAGTGCTCTCCTGTGCTACACTTGAGAGATGAATCCTTCACAGAATCACTTATCACCCCCATTTGTATTTAGCCATAATCCTGGATCGTGTCTTAGGTCAACTGCTTATTCAGAGCTGACATCGACGGGTCCACCAAGGATATGGAGCAACAAATGTGATGATAAAGTCCTGTAAGTACAAAGGACGAATGGCATCACTTCGACAACTCACCGGTTCCCATAGACACGTCGGTGTAGAGTATACATCGATGGGAGTGTCCGGTGGGTACTTCCATTGTTCGATAAAGCTTCTTCGAACAACTATGCGCAGTTATGGGAACGTTCCTTGATTATCCAACAATCCGTTCCGTGGCCGTGGGATCGGCTCACACTTGCTCCAACAAGTATAACCTCCACGCATACTAGTCTTGTCAGATTCATTCAGACCCCCACATCCGAGATGTACCACGACTAGGGAGAGTTTGGGATAGATGATAACTCACATAGCTCCCACTAACTGTGTGATCGGTCATCTATCCGAGGGGACATGTTCAGTATCAATACAGACAGCAATATAGATATGACATGCTGCAGCCTGGTGTAATATAAATATGAAAGCAATACTCAACAGTAAAATGAAACAAACATATATTATATTACGTTGACCTGTGTAATAGTACATATATGTCCTCTACAAGGGCACCATGCCCTTAGTAAGGACTGTCTCTAGGACATATACACTATCAATCTCCCACTTGGACTAGAGTCAGTCACCTTTATGCCTAATGCCCAGATTAGCATAATGTCTTAAGTGGACTTCCACTGATAAGACCTTGGTGAAAGGATCTTCCACGTTGTCCGTGGTTGAGACACGTTCTATACTGACTTCTCCTCTATCTATAATCTCACGTATAACGTGATATTTTCTAAGTACATATTTGTTCTTGTTTGTAGATCTAGGCTCCCTAGCTTGAGCGACGGCGCCCGTATTGTCACAATAAATCGTTATTGGACTGGGAGCAGGAACAACCCTCAATTCCTTCAAGAACTCTGAAATCCAGACAGCTTCTTTCGATGCTTCTGATGCAGCAATGTACTCGGCCTCTGTGGATGAGTCAGCAATCGTGGCTTGCTTAGAGCTCTTCCAACAGACAGCTCCTCCGTTCAATTTGAATACGTATCCTGTCTGTGACTTAAAGTCATCAGGATCTGATTCAAATCCAGCGTCGACATACCCAGACATCTTTAATTCTGGTTCTCCACCAAACACCAAGAACATCTCTTTAGTCCGTCTAAGGTACTTAAGAATGTTCTTCACAGCAGTCCAGTAAGGTACTCCTGGATTCTGTTGGTGTCGACAAGTGACACTAAGCGCATATGCCACATCGGGCCTTGTGCAATTCATTGCATACATTATAGACCCTACTGCCGAAGCATAGGGCACACGACTCATTGCATTTCTTTCTTCATCAGTTTTAGGACCATCCTTAACTGATAAGACAATCCCATGCCTAGCTGGGAGAAAGCCTCTCTTTGAGTCGTCCATGTTATAACGCTTCAGTATTTTGTCGATGTAGGTGGACTGTGTCATTCCCAACATCCTCTTGGATCTATCTCTAAAGATCTTGATCCCTAGGATGTAGTTCGCTTCACCCAAGTCCTTCATCGAGAAGGTACTTGATAACCAAACTTTAGTCTCTTCTAGCATAGAGACATTGTTTCCCATGATCAAAATGTCATCTACATAAATGATCATGAAAACAACTCCTTTGTCGCTGTGTCTTGCATAGACACAGGGATCTTCCTTGCTTCTGATGAAGTCAAACGATTTGACAGCTTCATCAAAGCGGATATTCCAGCTCCTTGACGCTTGCTTTAGCCCATAGATGGATCTTTGTAATTTGCATACAGCAGTTGGCCTGGTTTTACTAATAAAACCTTCCGGCTGTACCATATAGACCTCTTCCTCAAGGTTGCCATTGAGGAAGGCTGTCTTTACATCCATCTGCCAGATTTCATAATCATAGTAGGCAGCTATCGCAAGTAGAATTCGGATGGACTTCAATTTTGCTACTGGTGAAAAGGTTTCATCGTAATCGATGCCATACCTTTGCGTGTAGCCTTTTGCCACAAGTCTAGCTTTGTGCGTTTGTACCTTACCATCGGCATCTGTCTTTCGTTTAAAGACCCATTTGCACCCAATTGATCTAACCCCTTGGGGCAAGTCTACCAACTTCCAAACTTGGTTCTGGTACATTGAATCCATTTCTAATTCCATGGCCTCTTGCCATTTGTCTGAGTCAATATCAATTATTGCCTCTTTGTAGGTCTCGGGATCTTCCCGATCTGATAAACCGACATCAAGTTCACTGATGTCTTCTATCATAAGGCTCTGCTTCTGAGGTCCTCTAAGGATCTTCTTCGACCTACGGAGCTCGACTTGTTTTGGTGCTTTTCTTTTCTGGCTTCGTGTAACACGAACATTATCAGTGGGTACTGATGCAGCTGGTCGTTGGGCGCGACCCTGTTCCCCTGCGGGAGGCTGCTCTTGTGCAACTTGTTGCACAGGTTTGTTGACAACGGGTTCTACAGGTGTGGTTTCAACTGTTGATCTAATCACAGGACTCCCACTGACTATGACATGCCTAGCAAGTGTCATATCATCACCCTTGTCTGCTTCGAAAGCTCCCACTGAACTTGAGTCCAAATCAGAAGATTTAAATACCTCATGTTCGCGCGTGTCAAAGTCTTGAATTTCTTCAAGTTCTATCATATCATCTAACCTCTCTTCTTCGAGGTATTCAGCTTCTAAAAACTTCACGTTTCTAGACACGATCACCTTGTGATCTTCAGCATGATAGAATTCATAGCCTCTCGTCTGACGAGGATAGCCTATGAAATATACTTTGACACCCTTGGCATATAACTTATCAGTGAGCATTAGCTTGACTATCGCAGGACAGCCCCAAGGTCTAAGATAGCCTAGTGAAGGCTTCTTTCCCTTCCATAACTCATAAGGAGTTTTCTCCACTGATTTAGATGGTACACGGTTCAGAATGTAGATTGCAGTTTGTAATGCATATCCCCACAGATACTTTGGAAGAGTCGAGAATCCAATCATTGATCTTACCATGTCTAACAGGGTTCGATTTCTCCTCTCAGACACACCGTTTAACTGTGGTGTTCCAGGAGGAGTCCATTGCGATTGAATCTCATTTTCCTTCAAGTAATCGATAAATTCTTCACTAAGGTATTCACCTCCTCGATCCGATCGAAGAGTGACTATCCTTAGGTTCAATTCATTCTCGACCTCATTCCTAAACTCCTTGAATTTCCCAAAGGTCTCGGATTTATTCTTCATAAGAAAGATATATCCATACCTTGAGAAATCGTCAGTAAAGGTAACGAAGTAAGGATAACCCCCACGCGCATGGACTTTAAACGGTCCACATACATCGGTATGTATGAGCTCTAAGCAGCGAGTGGCACGAACACCTTGTCCAACAAAAGGTTTGTTCGTCATCTTACCCTTAACACAAGATTCACATGTACCATATGATTCGAAATCAAATGGTTCTAAGTAGTCCAACTTCCTTAGTCTTTGAATCTGTGTTTCATTGATATGGCCTAGCCTACAATGCCATAGATAAGATGGATTATTCTTCTTACTTGAAGACGGTTGTTTGTTATGTATTTGAAATAAAGGTTGACTACTTTGTAAAATATATAAACCATTCACCAAGCGAGCTTTTCCATAATACTGGTCATTTAATGAAAAATAACAAGTATTAGGAAAAACCCAAATTGTCCAACAATGGAATGGAAATAATATTCTGACAATGGATGGAACAAAATAAACGTTATCAAGTTCCAAACATTGTCCTGAAGGTAAATCTATCTCGCAGCGTCCAACGCATTTGGCTCAGCTCGATTGCCGTTCCCAACATGCAAGTCGATTTCACCTTGCTCGACTAGCCTGTGTTCAACGGCCCCTTGCACATTATTATAAATGTGCGAGCCACAGGCTGTATCTAATACCCAACCATTGGAGTCAAAAGTAGTCATGTTCATTTCAATAACAAACATACATGAGCTAGAAGCCGGTGGCTTCTTAGCTTGATCTGCCCTCAGCTTAGGGCAATCTCTCTTCCAATGTCCTTTCTGCTTACAGAAAAGACACTCATCTGTGTGTACCGTTCCGCTTCTTCTTGAATTTCCTTTTCTGGTTCAGACGCTTAGGCTTATCACTCGAAGTGTTAGCCTTGGCTCCCGACTTTCCTTTACCCTTAGCACCTTTGTTTCTCGGGTTTCGGTTAGACGGTTGCCCAACAACCATGATCGACTTTTCCTTCTTAGGAAGAGTTTGATCATATGTCTTCAGCAGATTACGGAGTTCGGGCAGTGTTACGTCCTTCGCATTCATGGTGGTTAACGATGAACTGCGAATACGAACTCGACAATGATTGAAGGACAAAGATCACCATGATCTCATTCTCATCTTGAGAACATGTTCAGACATGTTCCCTCCTTCATTGAGCTTGCATCTGTGTATGTCTTTGATCAAATCAAATTCAACACTTCTAGTTGTCGTCTCAAAGACCGACTCAAGATGCTTTAGCATCTCATATGGCAACATGCTATCATGTTGTCTCTGCAGCTCATTGCTCATTGCCGCCAGCAAAATACACTGCGCGGATCTAGCATCCTCATGATGCTTATCAGACTTTGCCTTGTTGGCTTGATTCCAAATCAGCAACTTGATAGGCAGTCTGATTTTCGGGACACACGGGATTAGCCTCGTCCTAGACGTACTCAATCCTTATTGTACCATAGCACCTTTCGTACCTCATGGATCCAATCCACGTAGTTTGGTCCTGTTAGCTTTTGCAACTCCAAGTTGGCAACAAGCTCGGAGGACGGTATCGCCATATCTAATATCCTAAGGAGAAATAATATAGAACGAAAACAATAAATCAACTATTGAAATATCATTTCTAAATACACAGTCAACACAACTAAACAACAAGGTCCTTTAGCTGTTTAGCTCCCACTATTTTCACATATGCTTGCCCCCACAACAAACATACGGGTAATGTCCAACAAGTTACCGTAGTGGCCAAGATCCAAATCCATATTATGCCATACTCCAACGGGGGCTGGTCGCATAGCATAATATGACCGGTAGGACTAGTAAGACTATCCAATTGCGTCACGCAACTCTTGGTTGTTAAATCTAATTTAACCCGATGCTCTACATATTGCACCTATCGAGGTCGCTAGATACAATATGCAGTAAGTCATAACCATAGGCTTACTCTAATTTGACGATTACTGCGAGTCTTGTAAGACGAGGTCGCCAATACAAGAAAACGCAATGAAAGTTCAAAATTAAAGCACCCTATGGAAAGCATCTCGGAAATATGTATATATATATATAAATGTATTTCCGTACTTATATTGGTTGGGGCTTGTAGCTTGAGGGTTGTTATCAGTCATCTACAAACAAATAAGGGCGCCGCCTACCCATCATGCATGAACGGTCTACACGTAATGGATGCCGCCTATCCATTCTAGTTCTAAACGCGGTCAAGCATATAATGGGTGCCGCCTACTCATACATAAATATGCGGTCCGACATATAAGAGGGCGCCGCCTGCCCTCGCATGCATAGCGGTCGAACGGAATGTAAAAACATGGTATTTAAACATGCATTGTCAAACAATAGCATATTGAGCATATGAAACAAGTAGTAGCCTATGTGGATGACAAATGACTTCATAATTTCATTATGAAAATTATAATCCCATACTTATAATCTCTATGAAATAATTGAAAATTTGGACTAGATTGAACATTCGAAAATTCTATTGACCAAGTAGCAATTTTTGAAAACCCGAAGGACTTAATTGTAATTTTAAAAACCTTAGAGGTGTTAAATCTAAAATTCAAAAGTAGAAGGACTAATTTGCAATAAACAATAAATTGATAAATTACAAATAAGCCCTTTAACTTTATACTAATTAAATCTAACGCCTCTAGTTTAAAATAATTACAATTAAATCATATTTATATTCCAAATATAAAATTCAATCCTCAAAACTTTCAAAATACGATTTTGGGTCCAACCCGAAAATATATAATTTTTTTTTTATTATTAAAACGTGGGACGGGACCTAGTCCCGTCCCGCCGGTGCCCGCGGCCCCGGGCGTCCGGCGCCCGCGGCACGTGGGCACCGGACGCCGCGGTTGCAGGCTCCCCTGTTTGGCAAAGTTGATTCAACTTTGAAGCTATGAGCTTCATATGAACCTCAGATATTGCCTCTCCACTCCCATACCAAGCCACTTCACGGTGAGGTTGAGAATCTTCCATTTCGAATACAAATTCTCAGTGTGTTGAAGTATGCTGATAAGTGAAATATTTGGAGTTGGTGTTGCTCAGTGAGTTGTGAAAAATTGTGACAAGTATAGAGTATTTAAAGAACACCAACCTTTGAATGCCTATAATAACTATCAGATGACCTAACTACTATTTGTTTTACATTCTTATTATTTCCAGATTATAGAGCTTTTATGCATGTGTTATTACTTCATTGTAGTTCTTATTGATTTACATCAAGTTACATGTTTTGTCCACTACAATTCGTACAACAATTCGTATAATTTTCATAGTACACTTTAATTTTTTTGCTGATCATATAACAAGTCGTATTTGTGTTGAATTGCAAATCAATTTCATACGTAAACAGTCGAATATATATTTGGAATTTTCGTTACTATGGTACGTTTTTTTAACTAGTCGATAAGGTCGTCTATATGTTTCGCCTTACTGACTTATGGACACATTATATCCATTTAAAAGGTTACTTATAAATAATCAATATAGGGATAAAGGGCTAGGATTTCTATGTAAATATCAAGGGTTAGGATTAGAAAAATAAGATAAACGGACGAGATTGCATCTTAGAAAAAGCAACTTTCTTTGTTTCTCTCATCCTACACGCCTGAACGGCTTCCTTTGTAATCAATACCGATTATTACAATCGATGATCATAATGACCCTTGATACCAGCCTTAATAGAATTGTCTTTTCTAAGTCTACCTCCACTCTATACATAATCAATGTGACTCTTTACTTTGATACCATTCAAGTGTAAATCTATTTTAAACCTTTCAGAATTACTCAACCACATGTTTCCTCTTCCTAGCAAACTCTGTTTTAAGAGAACACTTCTTTCCAGGAATAGGTGTGTGTTAGGAAACTTGTAATTTTGATGAGCAATTAACCATGCTAAATTAAGGAAAGTCCAGTAACTAGTACTCTTAAGGTCCATATGAATTTAGAATTTTAAGGACATTGTAAAAGAGGAACGTTTGCTGAAGACTTAGTGTAGGTACTAGTTAGGTGCTTTAGTTTTGCTGATGATGTACTTTGTTTTTACAAATGAACTATTGAAGCACTAGAACCGCTCAGAAACTTGAAGATTCAAAGACTGAAGACTTAAGAAGAATTCTGAGAATGGTATCTACAAAGGCACATGTTTCTCAGAAAGTGGAAATTTCAGCAACAGCTCGCATAAGTGAAAATCTATATGACAGAGTAGGTTGTGCTTGCTGAAATTGAGACTGACCGCTTGCTGAAATACATATGTGACCTCCTTGCGGAAAGTACTTGCATTTTGGCTCCAACGTTCACATTTGAATTCAATTCAAATGAACATTAAATGCAAAGTAAGCACGCGAAGAACATGAAGACTAGAAGACAAATGAAGGACGCTGCTGAAAGTACAAAAGCAAGATAGTGACATCTTAAGGAACAAAACCGTAGAATTTGAAATTCAAACGGCTCCCTTGTTTCACTATAAATAGAGGTCATTCGGCAAAGAGTTAAAGTGTGTCAACAACGTGATCAAACTCCGGTGGCGGTGTGCGCGCGCGTGAGGCTAAGGGGAGGAGGGGAGAGTTTTTATTTTCTCTAAGAAAACTGGGTAGAATAACTGTGTATCAAATCACATGTAACTGTATGTAAAACTCTCTCCAATAGTCTACTATATATAGTAGTCTATAGAAGCCTAAAGCATAAGCAATTAGACTTCGTAAAGGAATAAGAATCTAATTCTTATCGCACAAGGAAACCAATATCAAGTCTAGATTCATTCCCAATCAAATCAAAACTCAATCAGGAAAATCTAACTTATCCCTTGGACTTCTAATAGAGGAAGGAGTCAAACTCCTTCCCCTTCTCAGCCACGCGCGCGCGCGCGCCAGTCCTACGGGACGTGGGTCCCACTTTTGGGACCCACATATATTTCTAAGGCAATCCAAACTCCAAGTAGATTTTGCCCAAGTGCATATGTTAATTCTAAATTAACATATCCTTTACAATCAAACCTCCATTATATTTCCAAAATATAATCTTTAATTGTATACATAAAATACAATTAATTAGCCAATTCAATTAATAATTCCAAATCATTAATTGAGCCACCAATTGTTATAATTAATTCCAAATCAATTATAATCCATCAATCACAATTAATTCCAAATTAATTGGGATTCCATCTTCAAGGATATTCTGATAGGCTGAATCACCACATAGTGTGACCCATAGGGCCTCACCGTATTAAGCAAGTCCTAGACTAGGCAACATGGAATTCCTAGACGGTTCCATTTGCAATATTAATACGCGAGGACGTTTGAGAGGTTTCTCAAAGATAACCCTTTCGTTGCGAAGCCTGTTGCGCTCAACGCGGCGATGGTAACGTCCCTTCATCTGACTTGCTCGGATGTATCTAGGATCGATGAAGTGTCTATCCCAATAATACATCCACGGGCGTCTCAGGGAGTTGTTTGGTTAAGATATACTTATGACCATCATAATATATCATTTGCACTGGCCAGTGACTTTACCAACACAACTATGCAGACTACGAGCAGTGCTCTCCTGTGCTACACTTGAGAGATGAATCCTTCACAGAATCACTTATCACCCCCATTTGTATTTAGCCATAATCCTGGATCGTGTCTTAGGTCAACTGCTTATTCAGAGCTGACATCGACGGGTCCACCAAGGATATGGAGCAACAAATGTGATGATAAAGTCCTGTAAGTACAAAGGACGAATGGCATCACTTCGACAACTCACCGGTTCCCATAGACACGTCGGTGTAGAGTATACATCGATGGGAGTGTCCGCTGGGTACTTCCATTGTTCGATAAAGCTTCTTCGAACAACTATGCGCAGTTATGGGAACGTTCCTTGATTGTCCAACAATCCGTTCCGTGGCCGTGGGATCGGCTCACACTTGCTCCAACAAGTATAACCTCCACGCATACTAGTCTTGTCAGGTTCATTCAGACCCCCACATCCGAGATATACCACGACTAGGGAGAGTTTGGGATAGATGATAACTCACATAGCTCCCACTAACTGTGTGATCGGTCATCTATCCGAGGGGACATGTTCAGTATCAATACAGACAGCAATATAGATATGACATGCTGCAGCCTGGTGTAATATAAATATGAAAGCAATACTCAACAGTAAAATGAAACAAACATATATTATATTACGTTGACCTGTGTAATAGTACATATATGTCCTCTACAAGGGCACCATGCCCTTAGTAAGGACTGTCTCTAGGACATATACACTATCAGTTATAGCTGAAAAAGTTATACTCAAGTCATCTCATCCCAAACCTCTCTAACTGATAAACACCCTTTTTCAAACGTGAAATTCAGGGGGAATTAATCAAGCATAGTTTTGCTGATTAAGTGTCCCAAGTTTGGTGGAGAACAAGGTTTCGTTCTCTAGTTAGGTTGGAAACGAAGCAAATGTGCTTTGGTTTCTGAGGAATCATTATAGATAGGTGTTGTAAGGAACCTCAAGCTTATCTTTGTGGATTCAGTCCTAGAAAGGACAAAGTGGATTAGTTGAGAGATTACGCCACTCTCAGATACCACTATAAAAGTGTTTGTGTGATTTACTTTACCGCATTTAGTTTTCAGCAAGCTTTACTTTTTGTACATAATTACTCGGGAAAACAACCATAAGACCCTAACATGCATCATCCTATTATAAAGGCCTTCGTGAACCGCAGTAGAGAAAACACCACTAAGTGATGTCGAGACTACCTAGCTCAACTAAGTGCAATACATAAATGTGAGAAGCCAAGCGAGAAAAACCTCAAACAAACCCATAGAGATGAAGCATACGATTAATGGCATAGCTAGCTGATTTACCCAATAAAATAGTTCAAAAAATTCGGCAATAAACTCCATATAAAACATGCAAAACTATCCTAGGATGAATGTAGTGAAATGCAACCTAAAAAATCTAAGAAAAGTAGTAAACGTGCAAATGCAAATGCAGACGGATAAATCATGCGAGGTACTAAACTCATCCTACCAATGCTAAGCTCCAAACTAATAACATCGGATCACTTAAATCCCATATCCCCCCTCATAAAATTAACGCTAGTCCCTAGCAGTAAGAAAATGAGGAATTAAGATGTGATACTAGATGTTACCCCATGGTTTGGCCTCGGTCGGCTGAGTATGCTGCTTGTGATTTATTGGGCCTCCTCTGTGAGCTTTATAGTGTGACATCAGGTCTTCTGGTGGGTACGGTAGTTCCATTTTTAGGCCGGATAGGAACAACTCCTCTATCAGAGTCATCATTGCTCGTATGGTCTTCATTGTCACTACTGTCACCATCATCATCGTCAGTAGAGTTGCAGTGGTAGGTAGAATTCTCAAGATTAACCGTCGCTGTTATGGAATCCTCCATCATGTAGCCCTTCAATAGGATGTGAACTGTTGAAGGGGAAAGGACAGTGGTATCAGGACCTCCCCCTCCAACGTTTTACACCACGAGAAGGTTACAGTAGGCTGCTCGGATCCTCAGAAGTCTTCTACCTTTTTCTCCAATTTCGACCACTTTATCCACTGTTGCTCCGACCAATGTCTATATGATGCTCACTTTAGAGGCAGCAAGTGGCACCCCAACAAGGTGTTGGGTACCCATGTCATTACGTTTTGGAACCAAGCTAGCGCTTCGGAACCTTCGAGCAACTTCGGACTCAAGATCGAATCCGTCGCGGCAAGACTGTCCCGGTGCCTTCCTATTTACTCGAACTCTACAGTCCTCGTGATGGAGTGCTGACATAATAGTGGTTTCTGACCCTTCGGTGGTGCATGAATAGGCATAGGAGTCCTTACTCCAGGTGTATTCTAGCTCCTCCTCTCGGATAATCCACGATGTTGTTGCCAAACCCCTTGGCTCGAACGCACATCTAGCGAGATCACCTTCCTTGACATGGTTCCTCACAACAATCATACGGGAATGCTCCCTTCCCTTAGTATGGTACCTACAAACAGAGATTAGCACCTCGTACGACTCAAAACGGACTCAAATATATGCTAGTGTAAAAGCGAGACACACAAGTGATAAAATCAACAATCGAACTCCCCAAACCTCAATGTCTAGCCTAGCTACTTCATCATGCAACATATCAACGTAACTACTACATGCAATACATCACATCATGCTCTTACTAGACAACCAATAACCTTGATAACAAGGTTTCAATTCATACCATAGCAGCGCAAAAATTCTACCAGCATAAATCCTCATTCTCAACTAATAAGCATTCTATCGTTAAATCCACAAATATTACACAAATAAACATATCCATATGCTAGAAATCAAAGATAAAGACATAATGCATAACAAGATATATCATCTAATAGCAAAACACTCAAATCAACAATTCAAGCAAAATTGAACATGCAATTGATAGTAAATAACATGTCTAATCACATAAACATCATACCCATGCATCAAACAAGCATAATTGAAGCTCAAATTAGAAAACTCCCAAATTCGAAAATTAGGGTTCTTAAAGATGATACCTCAGATCTGCAAATCTAACGAATTAGGATGAAATCTGTTCGGATAGGATGATAGATCATGTAATAGGCTTCGAATTAAGCTAAAGAACACTCAATTTGGTCAAGAAACGAAGAAGTTATGAAGATTTAGAAGCAAAATTGCACTTTTCGGGTTTTTTGTGAGTATGGATGAAGAAGAATGAAGAAAATAAGGTTTTGGGGTTGAAATCTGCGTTTTTTAAGATCTGGGACCGTGGGGCGTTCGCCCCACCACGGGCGGTTCGCCCCCAAGTGGGGCGGTTCGCCCCGTGCTCCCCAATGCGGGGAGACGGGTCCCGATGTCAGAAAATGCGGTTTAAATCCCGAAACTAATTTTTTTCAAAAAACCACTCGAAAAATCTCAAAAGCACATACGACACACTTAAGAACAAATTCGCATATGAGAAGAAAATAGTTCAAGAATGAAATGCATGCAGAAAAGCAGTAAAGAAAGCGATAAAAAATTCCGGGTTGCCTCCCGGATAGCGTCATTGTTTTAAGTCTTTGACTCGACTCCTGTCTGCGCCTATCTCCTCTTTTTGCGGGTACTAGACGTCCCCTTCATTGATCTCCTCTCCATGCCACGAACCTGTGAATAAGAAAGAATATAGGCTGCAAGACCACAGTAGTGAGTAGTAATATCTGGCGCTTCTGGTGGATCAGGTATGGCTTGCAATACGTGTTGTTTGCCATCCACCTCGATGGTGCAAGTTCTTTGGTAGATATCCATCACCGAGCGTAGCTTGGTCAAGAATGTTTGCCCTAAGAGTATGACATCCCCCGTTCCAGGTGCAGACGCCGACATAACTACAAAATTGGTGTATATAGATGCTTCACCAATCTTGACCAACACATTTTTCACAACTCCCTCGGGCCTCATAAAGGATCCATCCGCCAATTGTACAATAGCCCTTTGCTCAGATAGTTTTCCTATGTTGCTCTTTTCAAACACATTCAAAGGAATTATGTTTGAGTAGGATCCCGTATCTAGTGTGGCACGAACATCTTCAAGCTCACCAATCCCTACCTTAACATCGAAACTTTTAGGGAGTGGTTCGGGATCCTCTTGCTCCTGATCACTTGTGTCTGAACTTAGGCCCTTCTCTTCTTCCTCAGCCTCTAGAAGTTCTTCCTTCATGCAACACTCGCACCTAACAACCTTCTTGATGGTGACTCCGTCAGGTACATCACCGCTAATGTAATGGCATTCGTCTTTACGGTGCTGCTAGGTAGTTTTCGATCGATCAACTCTTGCATCTTTTGATGGGCAAGCCTAGTGCTCTCTTCCAACTTATCAAGCCTTGCCCTAGTCTTCTCAGAATCTTCCTCATAACGTTTGAGAAAACTTTGTGTGTGATCAACCATCTTCTGTAAATTCTCCATCAGTAGAGCCGACTTCGACTTCGGTGGCTCTTTCGGAGCGGGGTTTTCGCGGTGATCATTACCATAGTTCAGCCTACTACGGTCTTGGTTAGGTCCATAAGTTTGGTTAGCCGGTGCATATCCTTGATTGTTGCGGTATCCTCTTCTCCAAAATCCACCTCGAGGATTTCTACCGTCTTGTCCGTAGCTAACTTCTTGAGTGCCAAACTCCGTAGCAAAAGCTTCTTCTTCTCCTCCTCGAGCCCAGTTGCCATCATCGTATGCCAGCTCCGATCTACACATATGAGCCCCATGCCCATAGTTCTTGCATATTCGGCATACTTCGTTCGAAACAGTTGTTTCGGTGGCGCTCTTGAGGACTTGCTTCAATTCGTTGGTAAAGCACTCGAATTGATCCACATTCCCCCTGTACATAGGGGCTTCTTGAGTCGGTGGAGCTTCAGGTCCACGTCTCCTAACCATTGCTCTTAGGTCCTTGAACTGCGAACCCTTGGCAAGCCTTTCGAAAACAGCCCAGACGGCTTCTGCGGTTTCCTCCCAAATATTGCCTCGACATTGGAAATCCACCACTTGTTGGTTCTCGAAGGTTAGTCCATTGTAGAAGTGTTGGACTAAGTCAAAAAGTTCAAAACCATGGTGAGGGCACTTGTTCGTGAGATCTTGGAACCTCTCGAATGCAGTGTAGATGGTCTCATCATAGTCTTGCTTGAATCCAGTGATCTGCGCCTTAAGCGCGGTAGTCAGAGTGTGTGGGAAGTATTTCTCCATGAAAGCTGAAAAAACCTTTTCCCAAGTGTCCAGCGAGCCTGCTGGAAGAGAGCTCAGCCATGACTTGGCTCTGTCGCCAAGTCCCGTAGCAAAAACCTTCATCCTCAACTCATCCGTTGTTATGTTAGCTCCGGGTCGTGGGAGTTGATTGACGAAATCATCGATATCGTTCAAGTACCCCATCACATCTTCCCTTGATAAGCCATAGAACCTCGAAAGTTGTTGGAATGCGTGGTTCTTGATCTCCAGATCTTGGGTTGCGGGCGAAAGAACAATCGCCGGTCCCCTCATACGATCCTTGGTGGGTTGTACCCATGCCTTCAGTGGTCTAGCTTCTGCCATTCCGTCGATTTCCTTGAAAAGACTAATTAGAGATTCAGAGAAATCGGTTTCCTCTATTTCCTCTAACGCGCGCCTTTCAAGTAGTCGCCTTCTCTGGTGGTAGACTCTATCGATCTCAGCAATTGAATCAGCAAGCGGTGTTCCTACAGAACGTGTATGCGGCATACACTATCTGTGACGGACTAGGAAAGGTGATTAGAAACAAACTAGGAAAGCAGAGAGAGATTAAAAATGAAAACTAAAACTAATAGTATTAGGAATCTAAAGCCGTAAATAAAAACAAATTAAATAGAAAAAAGGAGTAAAGTCCCCGGCAACGGCGCCAATTTGATGAACGGAGATTTGTCAGGTCTCGATTCAGCAAATAATATTTGTTATTTAGCCAAAGGCAATCCACAACTAAAACGAAAACCGTAGTGTAGTAGTAGAATGACTTGAGTGTCGTTCTCTCAGGACTATACTAGCTTTATCAAATCTAATTAAGAATATAAAACAACAGATAGAAAGCAATAGGGGTTTTCAAGCAGATAATGGAGATTGGTGATAGTATGGTCCTTCTTAACATAATGGGTCGATAATCATGCATAAATTCCTCGGTCTTGCATAGAGATCTTTGAATCAATCTTGTGTCCTGTTGCAAGTATTAAGCACTACGAAGATAATTTGGTCTGACTAGTCAACAACGATTGTCCTAATGTGTTCCGTAATTATTCAACACTACGAAGATAATTGGTGTGATGGTCGACTAGTGTCCATGCATGCATAATAATCAATACAACATACGAGAATTTTGGTTGCAACTGATCAACGAAATAAAGCAATGACACGAAGTATAATGCGCGATATAGCCATTAGCATGATTATCTTCCCTCGCTAAGAATTCACATACTACCACCAACGATAAGTTTAGCTACTCATAATAGGCATGCAATCAATAGCAATCATAGAAGAAAACATATTGAAAGAAGAATAAAATAAGTAGATAAAAACTGTAAGATACAAAGTTACCGAAGGTTGTCAATCTCCGGATGATTGCGTCCTACGCGCTCCAATCTGCTAAGAAAAAGTATCCCCTAAGCTACGGAACTCCCAGGACAGGCCCTGGGAAGTTCCTACCTAAAACTATAGAGAGAGGTGAGAAGTAGGCTTGGAAAGATATGATTTTCGGAGAAAAACTTGAGCTCTATATATAGGCCCCGAATTTACTCTGGGGCGGTTCGCCTCTGGCTGGGGCGGTTCGCCCCCCAGTATTTCACGGAATTTCTGCGTTTTTCGACGCGGATTTGGATTTCTTCACCTTTTCAGACTCGATTTATGACTTCTAGTAGCCTTCTAACCTCCAGATTCGGCCCCTAGACTCCAAATCCTATCCGGAAACCTTCAGATACTGCAAATAGGCTTCTGGAACACCAATTCCTTGTAGACTTCAATATAATTTCCCCGAAATCTCCGAATTTCAACCAAAACCTGTAAAATAAAAGCTACAGGGAAACGTGACACTATTCTAATAAAATGTACTAAAATATAGCTAAATTAGCATAGAGGATAGCTAAAATAGGTGAAAAAGACTCGAATGAAAGTGTAAAATACACATTCATCACACTGCCACTCTACTCACTTGATGAAACTAGCACTCTCTGAAAATCACTTATTGTATAAAGATTTCCGCACTCTATTTTTAAAGTACCAGTAAACTCGTTACTGAAAAGTAACTAGTACTTGCTGAGAAAGTTAAGTATCAGCAAACTCATTACTGAAAAGTAATAAGCACTTGATGAGAAAGATTTTAAACGACGAAAGTTTTAAAAGACTATTCACCCCCCTCTAGTCTTTTCTTGTTGTTTAAAGGGACCAACAGTGTGTATGGATACTTGAAAGCAGCTGATGCAAGGCAGTGGTGGTGGCAATGTGAAGGAGAAGGTTGGCAGTTCAGTAAAGCCAAGGACCATAAGAGGTGAGTAATTTCTTATCGTCTTCCAACTCCAGCCTGCAAATCATAAAAATCCTGCATGCTACTGTATCATTCCCTCTTTGATGATAGTTTTCTGTATAATCTAAATTTTCTAGGGCTAGGAACCTAGAATTTATGTGAACAAACAACCCTCAATATTTATTGGCATTGGTAGATATTGTAAGATTGTGTTGATTGTTCTGGTTTCTGATCTGGTACAACATTAATTTATGGGAAACAAAATCGACCTTTGGCATTCCATCTAATATTTTAAACTGGAAATATGAGTTATCTGTTTGTGCAATATGTTACAAGACATCTCTTAGTTCTTTATGGTCTTTTTGAACATGGATTATGTGTTTTTTTTTAAGTTAAAAAATCATTGTAAAATGATTACAGGTAAAAATTTGCTAGTAAACTTTAAATCTCACTCTGTCTCATAAACAACATGGTTTAGATTTCAGTTGTGTGTTGATTTTAATTTTAATTCTACAAAAAATTTGAATAACGAAATCACTATTTCAGAGGCTGAAATTGATAGGAGCCACAAGAACATAGAAAGGTGATCAGTATAGCTTCTGATCTTTCAATTCTAGGGCTGGTAGCTGATAGATTATTGGTAACAGTGACTTTCACCGCCTATTGGATTCCTCTTAACGCGCACCATACTTATTTAGGATTTGTAGGCAAGAATTATATTTGAAGACTGTAAATAAAAAAGCGCACAAATAAATCCTATGACAAATCAAGTTTCCCTTCTATTAAATATTTTCAAATATGGATTCTGTATCACAAATTGTTTTGCTAAAACTCTAGAACTTAATAAACATGTTAACAGAGTAATTAATAAACTTGTGGCAAACAACTTATTAACAGTGTAGGTAATAAACTTGTTTCCATGTTTTGTTTGTGCTAAGGTCCTCCTGCTGAGCTGAAGACTATAATCCTGGTTGGTGGTGGAAGATGGAATGTGCACCCTACTAATGGATTGTTTTATTTTAATCCTATAAATCAATATGTTCAGTGCTGCGATCCTCAAACATTCAATATGAATGAACTGCTTCGAGCTATTTTACAATCTGTAGGTGATCGCATTGCTCCTAACTGGTTTTGGCATCACAAACATGGATGTGTATTCCCCTATGGACTCACCCCAAGCCAGAGCAATAATGATGTTAGTAGAATGTGGGCTAATGTTGACGTTTTCATTCACGAGTTGCTGTTGTCTTCACTCAAGATAAGCTACTTGAAATTGACGCTACTTGGCAGAAAACTTTGTACCAAATTCCAGAGCAAGTCCCAACTTTTGATACAAACATTAAGGTATTTGAAATGTATGTTGAGGCAGCGCAGACAGATTGGATTGCAGATATGGCTGGACCGGCTGAACAATGGGAGCAAGTTACTACGGGTAAAACTTGGTACATGTCTCCATGTCCGGTGCCACAAGTTATTGGGGTCTGAATCGTTGTAAACTTTTCATTTTAATCCATGACAACTTGAAGGGTTTTATTTTTTGAAATGACAATGAATTGATCATGCTATATTCTGATCATTTTGATTATGTATAAGCCATAACGTAGCTTCCTGAATCGTGTTCCTTCTAAGAATCTTGAAAAAAGTTTATATTTAATGTTGTACTTGAATGGTCAAATTGTGTGATTCATGTATTTCAATATTTGATTCAGAAGTTCTGTTCTACTAAGCTTCCTTATTTGATCACTATATCTTAACATCAAAATGCTTATCTGAAATATTATATCGTACCAATAAAAATATAGTAGACATTAATCTAATTCAACAATCCAAGCCCTTTCATTAAAATACCAAAATACAGCATAATTGCAACTGCAAATACAAAATACTACTCTGACGGAATGCCTTAAGAACTCTAAAAAAAAGTAGAACATCAGTTTAAAAGATACCTACTTAGTTGGCCATATTAAGTAGGTGGGGATGGATTGTTGTGAACTACTAGATGATCTTTGTCATTTCCCTCCTAGATGATCTTGTTAGCCTCCTCGCGAAACTTAGCTTCTTTCTTCTGCCTATTTGCCTCAACCTTGAGATTCCAGGTGCCAGCAGACATCTCATGTAATGGACTGCTGGCACTTGATTCTCCAGGAGAACCAACAAAGTCCCAAATGATTTTCTTCCTCGCAACTTTCTTCTTGTCAGAGACCAAGCGTGATTTTTCCCACTCTGCAGATGTGATGAATGAGTATCCCGGAGAGCTGGAATCATGTGATGCAAAAATCATGGGGCGCTGGTTCATAGGGGAGGCAGCATGCACAAAAGTTAGAGCCATAGAATTGACTGGAGCAAGAGGAGATGTTGGTGAGTTTGGTTCCTCAAGATCATAAGTGTCAGTCGGTTCCATGCTGGATTCTCCCTTGTTTGCATACGAATCTGGAGCAAAGCCAAAACCAATACCCTCAAACAGGATGCCTAAGTCAATCCAGAGGGGATCTCCAGCTGCCACGTACCAGAGAACACGTTTTTTCTTCTACAAAAACACACAAATATAATATTGTAAGGATTGCGAAAAAAGTTCCAACCTAACAAAGCAAAAAGGATTTAATTAAGGAGATCAATATTAACCATACCACCATTAATCGCTCCCATACACCGTCATCTGCCATAAACTTGTTTGTGGAAGGTGACCATTGAAGTTCATCATCAGACCTCATCAAGGACATCACGTAATGTCTATCGTAGAGCATCTTGACAACCTTGACGATATCAGCTCTGTGGTAAACCACGTCAAACTTGCAATACAACTTGTTGATCATCTGGTCAATTGGCCACCAATTTTTCATTGGCCACTCCCAGACAACATGATCAATCTGGATTTTCTTGAGCCCCTGGAGCAGAAACTCAACACGTTCCTTAGGGAACTTGGCATCATAGACCACCAAGTCCTGCTGGGCAATCGCAATAGCATTAGAGTGCTTCATTGCTCAATGAAACTGGTAAATGATGTGCAAATTGTTTGTGGAGCTCTTGCTTTTTTTTAAGTTTACTTCCTTTTTCTGTATAAGTGGGGATGGATTGTTCTATTTGAGCCAAAGTGTGCCTTTTTTATAGTGAAGTTCTAGATAATAGCTGGTTCAATCTGATATTAATGCAGCCCAACTACACCTTATGTGATATTTAAAAAAAAACATAATGTATACAACAGAGTTATAAATCTTTATATGTTAATTTGAAATTTACCTACTTGTAAAGTCAGTTATTTATAATTACATAAAGTTTGGTTATTACAAAGACTAGAAGATAGGATAGTATGGCCAAAAGTAGATCATTTCAGAACCTAATATCCATATGTTTATTTCCAGCATTTCCCAAGTAATGCTTAGTAAACAGTACTACATTTTTCTGATATAGACTTATCTGTTCTTGTTTATTGGAGGTTTGTATTTAATATTGAAGATTCATATCTCAAGCACAACATGCCTGTCTAAAGTTGTCCATTTCTGAATGAATTGGAAAGCTGTGAAAATTTTAGAGCTGGACAAGAACTTCCTCATTCATGCTTGATTTCATTGATGCATTCATTATGTGCATCAGATTGAACTGAGATGATAAATGTGATAAAGAAAATACATAAAATATATGATTCACATACCTTTCCAGCAGATATGTGAAAATTAAAATTACACCTAGTCCTGCTAGGCAGTGAAGAAACTTCCTCATTCATGCTTTAATTTCATTAATGCATTCATGAATTATATACAATGAAAAGATATGTTGTCCTTAGATGAGGAAACAAATTTTAGTTGCAACTCACAGAATCATGATGATCTTCAAATATAAATCCATGAAACGTAAACATTAAGAAATAACCCCCTTAAGCCAAATATTCTAATATAAAAGTACTTCATAATATGGAACTGAAAAGTAAAACATCGTTTTAATTCGAGTCGAATACACTAGCAACTGTGCTACAACTAATGATCCATATTCTCAAACTTATACATTCTCTCATGTAGTTGAAGTACCTCCATCTCCGCAACTTATAGAATCAGGGCTAACACTAGTTCCCTCCTCATCTCTGGAAGTCAGTTTTATGTCAAAAGGACTGCTGTCAGATGTATTCTCACTTGAATCGCTATCACTCTTATCTGGTTGGCGCACCAGCGACCAACCCTCAAAGATGCTCGGTAGCTCTGCCTAGAATGGCTCTCCGTGCTTACTGTACCATCCATACCGATCATCACCCTAGCAGTTAAACAAATATAAAATATTAAAATAATTTGAAGATTAAACTTGTATAATAAGACAGTATCACCAAGTAATGGTGTTGCTTTTTTGCTTACCTTAATGATGTCTTGCCATATTTCTGGCTTAGCAGTTAGTGTGTTGGTAGTATGCTCCCACTTCATCCCATCACGACTTAGGAGATTGTTGAAGAGCACATGGCGTTTTTCCAGCATATCCACAACAACTTTCAACTGAGTACGTGTGTACGTGATACCAAGGTACCGAAAAATGTAACTTGAAACTTCATCATAAGCTATATCTGTTTTGTCTGGCCATTCCCAGATGCCCTCATCGGCAAGATCTTTCAGCTTCCTCACTATTAGCTGAACATGGCCCTTTGGAACCTTGCCTTCATACCAAGCTGTATCTTGCATCGACCATGGAGCAGTCATTGAGATTTTCCTAAAAAAAAAAGTACTACTCTATGAATTAATATACCTAAGTTCTTGCTGTTTTTTACCTTTGTTGTTTCACGTTTTAACTAAAAGGTGTAGTGCTTATATAGAAACAAGAAAAGAGTTTGTCACAATATACTGTGGTATATCTAAGTCTTTCTCGGAATTAGTAACCTTTAGGTCCGTATTTTGAAGGGTGTTCAAAAGTTACAACCTACAAAGTAAGAGGTTAAGACTTGTAAATTAAACGTTCATGATAACTGTTTGTTGTAACTTGACGTTTAGGAACTTGTATTTCAGCAACACAAGTAAATAAATATATTCCCATGATAGATACTCCAATGATCTAGTCTTGTTACTAAACAAAATATAATCATAATGAAAGATAGTACAAAATCATAGTAGGTCTAGTATATTCTCAGAATTAGACAACAGGAGTTCACCAATTAAAATCCTGGTTAAACTAACAAACAGCTGTGATGTGCAGCAAAATAGATGTCAAATGCTGAACACAAGTGGATTCATGTGGGTATTACTAAACCTGCCAAAAAGCTAGATAGAACTCATCAACTACTCCTACATTTCAGCAACCGGCATTTCGACAGCCCTCAACCAACGGAGGTACATCACATCTGTTATATTGTTGCGGAATTCAATCCACTCAGGTCTGTTAACAAAACCATGCATGTTGGGCTCCTTATAATGAGGGATGGCAACAATCTTTTCATCATTTGGATAGGCCGGATCAAGCCCAGTCATCATTGGGTTTTGTGGTATGCATCAAGTTATGGATGAGGCAACAAGAAAGTATGAATTTAATCTGTTTATCATGTTTGTAACAACTCAGGCTCCCAGATCGTAGAACTGCAAATCGACATTTTTGAAGTCCAAAAGCACGTCTGATGCTGGTAGTGGCTTCATTGTGCTTCTCATTAAAGTACTCTTTTGGCTGGATATCAAGTGGACCACCACGATCCTTCCTGCAGTTTGCTCTGTGATAAGGAGCCAAGAAACCGGTGCATTTGCAAACTGGATGTTCACCAAGTAGTAAGTGCCTGTCATTTAGTCACATAGGACAATAATAATGCAATCAGCCTGATAAGATGATCAAATGCTATTTAATATATAACTTACATGACCTCTTGCAACATAATAACTTGTGCAAATACTTAATTTGCATAATTCAATTAGCCATCAAAGAATTGAGATACAAGTATGCAATATACAATTTAAATCACATCCTCAAACAAAATAAGTTTGAGCAACTACACATGTTCCAGCGATATAGTCGTTAGAGAAATGAGAAACAATTATTCAGTGTACAATTTACTTCGCATCATCACAGGAAATAAGTTGAGCAACTACACATGTTCCAGTCATATAAAGATTTAATTTCAGACCCACAATGTGTTTATAATCATGAACATTTATTGGTATAGCAAATAAAATTGAAAACATAATGACATAACTATTAGAACATCTTGATTCAATAACCATATGAGAATGGGGTCAGAATCACATCATGTATATCAAATAAGAAGGCATTATCACATTTGATTTAAATCAGTCGTAAATTGCAATATTAGAAGTACCTATTTGAGGTTCAAGTATGTTATCTGCCCCAAGTGCTTCCCTTAGTATATGCATTGGACCCCTGGATCCATCAAGACGAGTGTTCGCGTATGTGAATCTTAGATCTTTCCCACATGCAGCCAGCATATAGTCATTAGGTCCCATCCTCATGCCATCAACCACTCCAACACAACCCTGAGATATAAGAATAATTAATATCACATTCAGTAGCAATATAAGCAATTTAACAACCACATCATATAAAGCTCAATGTAAATGGTAAAGATAACCCAACCTGAAAGTGATACCAAGGATCATCCCTGCATTCAGAATTGACTGGTACTGGCGTGCAAGTAGGAGCTCTCTCATTCCAACAACACAATCCAGAACCTCATTGAAAGACCTAGCAACAATAGAGGCCGCCCTCAAGAATGCAAATTTGAGAACACCGTGACTGGTACCATGAGCAAGAACACTGAGGAACATAAAAAATCTTCTCCCTATAGTCAACAAACTGACTACTCTGGAGCCCACCATGCCTCTCCAGCAGCTTGGAAAAGCAGTCCAGCTGAGACGAAGACATATGCACCATAAGCCGGGTGTGATTTTCATTAAGGTTCAGAAGCCGGTTCATGTAATCTCCCCTTTGCCTAGCTCTCACAGCCGCTGAAATCCTTCTGTGGAGAATAGTCTTTCCCCTTCTTCCAGCTTTTTCTTGGCACTAGCATGTGCCAAGAACCTATTTCTAAGCTGAGAAGCACTCCTTGTGATTACCACCATATCAGTCAAAACAGAATCTTAAATAAGCTCAAATCAGCATGGAAAGTTTTTATAATATAACTTACTATAACAATTACACCACAGAAAAATTAATCATATGACAATAACAGCAAACAGTAGAAGCTTGCTAAATTGTACAATTACCCAGTTGAAATATAAGCTGGTATATCAACCAATAGTATGAATAATTATAATATCAGACACTGGTTTATATACTGCGTACAATAGGAATGCAGCTTTATTTGCTCTTGAGCAATTTAATATACAACTAGTTGGGTATATAAAACTATTCCAGGTAATAAAATCAGGTTTCTAATTAATATAAATTAAATATATAGTTGATGTGTTCAAAATTACTAGAATTCTACTATTAATTCAATTAATTTGAACACCACAGGCACCGACATGGATTTTTATGAACTGAATTGACCTAATTCCCAAATTTATCCAATAGTGCACATAAAATCCTAATTTCTTAAACCCTAATTTCGATTCGAACAGCAACGAGAAACCCCCATTTGCTTCCAGTACAGTAAGCAAAGCAATATACTTACAGGCAATGTTTATGTATAATAATCAAATGAAGTAAACATTACTGAAATGGATTTATGGTTTACCTTCTGGAAGAGCCGTATCGAACTCAGGTCCGGCAAGATCTCGATCTGACAAAGAAAAAATAATAGCAAGTTAATAATGATTTAAGTTCCGACTAATTGAGAGGTAGTATGAGAACCACGGCTCACCCGAGTTTTCAAAAGATCGACGGCGCGCCAGATTGATTTTTCTTTCGTTGATACAGTGAGGGGGAAATAGTGGAAATTGGGAACCAAATTTTTATTTATACCTACCAATTAGGGCTACAGTAAAAAAACGTGATATGCTTATTAACAAGTGGATATCGGCATAGCCGTGTTTCCATTTCGCGTTTTGTATGGTAGTTATTTATTTATTTTCTTTAACCCTTTGCATAATTATAATATTGCATTATAAATTATAATATTGCAGTTTTAATTAAATTATTGCATTTTAAATTACATATTACACATAATTGTTAAAAAGATTTTTAATATGTTTTTAAAGGACAGAGGTACTTGAATACAATCGAAATTAAAATTTTTTTACAAACTAAATAAAAGGGTATAGGGCATAGTGCAAAGGTTTAGGGTTTAGGGTTTACGGTATGGGCACCCGTTGGGCATCGAGCGTTGGGTTTAAGAGTCAACGCAGAGTAGAACTTACAATATTTTAATCTTAATGCAATAATACTAAACACGAAAATTATATATGAGATATACGCAAACGCATATGTCTTTTTAAATTGTTAAAAAAAATAATATATGGTAAACCATCCGTTCTGAATAGTTGAGCAACCTTTAACCCCGATAATTATATAATTCAATTGAAAGGCGTGCAATAGTAAAATTGATCGGAGCGATTTAGTTATATGAATATACTACTTCTAATATTTTATTTTATTTTATTTTAATAGAATTTTGGTAGTGAACTACATAGGGCATATACTACTTTCATACTAATGTCAGGTTTTCCTAGCGAACAAGTTAGGGCTATTCAATATGAATGAGTAGACGTTTACATAATTAATTTTTTTATTTGACCATTTCATTAATTATATTTTATATATTTCAACCTATCCCGCTTTCGATGTTCTATATTAACTGGTGCTTATTTGTGAAATGTGAATTATTGTAATGAAATTTGTAAATTGTAAAGGTAAACGTCAATTTCGGGACAGACTTAGATTACATTTGCGTTTTAGTGGATCCAACCATGACAATTAGAATCTAGCTACATTGTACTTCTGATTTCTGACTTATAATTTGTACCTCATTTACAATTAGCATAATAAAAACCATAAAACTATTGAAACATAATTTAATACTAATCCCTAATTTGTCCATAAACATCCATTTAAGTCATAAACCTTAGACTGAGATGTATAGTGAATATCCACTTTTTTACAGGCGTGGTCTTCCAAGGAGATTAATACTAATCCGTGTCTGTCCTCTACAACATGCCACATCCTAATCCAGAAACATCTACAATGTTCGCCCTATCAGTATATAGGAAATAGAAGCAGCAGTTATGGTTCTACGAGTCCAATTAAATTGTTAAACATGCTTATAATAGTAAATTTAAATCAGGAAAAATAAATATGAAAACGAATCATCAAACAACAATCAGAAACTACAACATTTAATCCTGAATTCAGACATAGTTTGCGTTCAAATTTTCAGCATATGAGAGGTGAAACAAAAGAATGCCAATACTTGACACAATACAAAAGAAAGCAAGTGGTCAAAAGCAAGTATGCGTCCAAATGTTTAATTGTTAAGAACGCATCCAGAACTATTTGCTGGTTTCATAAGCCACTGCCAAAACCCTCCCACATGCATGGCTCCACACGTTTAAGGATTATCTAGATTAGTACCCATATCTCCCCAGACGTCTGAACCTCATTCATAACCCACTCTTCCATGTCATTGTATTCCTTAACAAGAAAGTCATCAAGCATATTATCATCATGCAGAAGCTTCTTAATCATGCAGTATTTAGCCTTTGGAGGAAGTGCGTAAAAGCTATCCATGTGACTTCTCATAGTCTGAATCTTTTCAGCCTTGTTCATCCGACCTGGGGTATTTGCAATGATTATTGGGCCGTTCATGGACTCAACAGCTTGTTTGAGAATATTACCCAGGCCAGTCATCATCGTGCTAAAGTTTGAGACCTCATTCTGACCACGGCCTACCTTTCCCTTCCTGTTACGCTTGAAGTTCTTGTTCGACTCCACTTCATCAGGAACTCGACGTTTCCGTCCAGAGTTGGCATTGATGATTGTGTATTTTACACTTTCATTTGAGTCTTTTTCACCTATTTTAGCTATCCTCTATGTTAATTTAGCTATATTTTAGTGCATTTTATTAGAATAGTATCACGTTTCCCTTTAGCTTTTATTTTACAGGTTTTGGTTGAAAAACGAGGATTTCAGGGCAATTATATTGAAGTTGACAAGGAATTAGTGTTCCAGAAGCCTATTTGGAGTATCTGAAGGTTTCCGGGTAGGATTTGGAGTCTAGGGGTCGAATCTGGAGGTTAGAAGGCCACTAGAAGTCAGAAACCGAGTCCGAAAAGGGGAAGAAATCCAAAAACGCGTCGAAAATGCGGAAATTCCGGAAAAATACTCCCGGGCGAATCGCCCGGGACGTGGGGCGAATCGCCCCACACCAGGCGACTCGCCCGGTGTGTGGGGCCCTTCGCCCTACACAAATTCGAACACTATATATAGTTGCTCAGTTTTCTCCAGTCTTTCATACTTTTCCAGACCTATTCTCTCACCTTTCTCTGTAGTTTTAGGTAGGAACTTCCCAGAGCCTGTTCTGGGGGTTCATAGCTTAGGAGATACTTTTCCATAGCAGTTTGGAGCTTGTAGGATCACGATTCTTCGGAGACTGATAACCTTCGGTAACATTGTATCTTACAGTTTTTCTACTTATTCTTATATATCTTTCAATATGTTTTCTTCTATGATTTCTGTTGATTGCATGACAACTATGAGTAGCTAAACTTCTCGTTGGTGATAGTATGTGAATTCTTAGCGAAGGGTTGATAATTATGCTAATGGCTATATCGCGCATTATACTCCGTGTTATTGCTTTATTTCTTTGATCTAGCGGAATCTATATCTTCGTATGTTGATTAATTATTGCACACAATTGGACCATAGTCTTGACCTATCAGAATCTATATCTTCGTAGTGTTGAATAATTACGGAACACAACTGGACAATAGTGTTTGACTTTTCAGAATCTATATCTTCGTAGTGTTTGATAATTACAACAGGACAATTATTGATCAAAGATCTCCATGCAAGACCGAGGAATTTACGCATGATTATTAACCCGTTATGCTTTGAAGGACCATACTATCACCAATCTCCATTATCTGTTAGAAAAACCTTTGCTATATCGTGTGTTGTTTTATATTCTTAGTTAAATTAGATAAAGCTAGTTATAGTCCTTAGAGAACGACACTCGAGGTCATTCTACTGCTACACTACGGTTTTCGTTGTAGTTGTGGATTTCCTTTGGCTAAATAACAAATTTATTTGATACGTTCGGAGCACGACATCCGCGCGTTCGTCAGATTGGCGCCGTTGTCGGGGACTATACTCCTTTTTTCTGTTTAATTTGTTTATATTTTTAGCATTCAATTCCTAATTCTATTAGTTTTAGTTTTCCTTTTTAATCTCTCTCTGATACTGCTTTCTTAGTCTGTTATATATAGTGTATGCCACATACACGATCTAGGGGAACACCGCTTGCTGATTCAATTGCTGAGATCGACAGAGTCTACCACCAGAGAAGGCGACTACTTCAAAGGCGTGAGCTAGAGGAAATAGAGGATACCGATTTCTCTGAATCTCTACACAGTCTTTTCAAGGAAATCGACGGAATGGCAGAAGCTAGACCACTGAAAGCATGGGTTCAACCCTCCAAGGATCGTATGAGGGGGCCGGCGATTGTTCTTTCGTCTGCAACTCGAGATCTGGAAATCAAGAACCACGCATTCCAACAACTTCTGAGGTTCTATGGCTTATCAAGGGAAGATGTGATGGGGTACTTGCACGATATCGATGATTTGGTCAACCAACTCCCACAACCCGGAGCTGAAATAACAACGGATGAGTTGCGGATGAAGGTTTTTGCTATGGGGCTTGGCGACAGAGCCAAGTCATGGTTGAGTTCTCTACCAGCAGGCTCGCTTGACACTTGGGAGAAGGTTTTTTCAGCTTTCATGGAAAAATACTTCCCTCACACCTTGACTACCGCGCTAAAGGCGCAAATCATTGGATTCAAACAGGACTATGATGAGACCATCTACACCGCGTTTGAGAGGTTCCAAGATCTCACGAACAAGTGCCCTCACCATGGTTTTGAGCTTTCCGACCTAGTCCAACACTTCTACAATAGACTAACCTTCGACAACCAACAAGTGGTGGATTTCCAATGCCGAGGCAATATTTGGGAGGAAACCGCAGAAGCCGTCTGGGCAGTTTTCGAAAGGCTTGCTAAGGGTTCGCAATTCAAGGACCCAAGAGCGATGGTTAGGAGACGTGGACCTGAAGCTCCACCGACTCAAGAAGCCCCTATGTATAGGGGGAATGGGGATCAATTCGAGTGCTTTACCAACGAATTGAAGCAAGTCCTCAAGAGCGCCACTGGAATGACTGTTTCGAACGAAGTTTGCCGAATATGCAAGAACTACGGGCATGGGGGCTCATATGTGTAGATCGGAGCTTGCGTATGATGATGGCAACTGGGCTCGAGGAGGCGAAGAGGAATCCTTTGCTACGGAGTTTGGTACTTAAGAAGCTAGCTACGGACAAGACGGTAGGAACCCTCGAGGTGGATTTTGGAGAAGAGGATTTCGAAACAATCAAGGATATGCACCGGCTAGCCAAACTTATGTCCCTAACCAAGACCGTAGTAGGCTTAACTATGGTAATGATCACTGCGAAAACCCCACTCCGAAAGAGCCACCGAAGTCGAAGTCGGCTCAACTAATGGAGAACTTGCAAAAGATGGTTGATCACACCCAAAGTTTTCTCAAACGTTATGAAGAAGATTCTGAGAAGACTAGGGCAAGGCTTGACAGGTTGGAAGAAAGCACTAGGCTTGCCCATCAAAAGATGCAAGAGTTGATCGACCGAGGAGCAAGTAGGGAGCAAGGCAAGCTGCCTAGCAACACTGAGAAGTCGATGTCCATTACCTTGGTGGGTGATCTACCTGTTGAAATCACCATCAAGAAGGTTGCTAAGTGCGAGAGTTGCAAGGGGGAAGTGCCCCCATAGGCTAAGGAAGAAGAGAAGGACCTTGGTTCTGACGAGAGTGAAGAGGAGCAAGAGGATCCCGAGCCACTCCCTCAAAGTTTTGATGTTAAGGTCGGGATTGGGGAACTTTAAGATGTTCGTGCCACACTAGACACGGGATCCTACTCTAATGTGCTCCCCTTGAATGTGTTCGAGAAGAGAAGCCTTGGAAAACTATCTGTGCATAAGGCTATTGTGCAACTGGCCGATGGATCCTTTGTGAGACCCGACGGCGTTGTGAAGAATGTATGGTCAAGATTGGTGAAGATTCTGTATACACCGATTTTGTAGTTATGCCGACGTCTACACCTGGGACGGGGGATGTCATTCTGTTGGGACAAACGTTCTTGACTAAGCTACGCTCCGTAATGGACATCTACCGAAGGACTTGCACTATTGAAGTAGATGGCAAGCAACATGTGTTGCGAGCCATATCTGATCCACCTGATCTACCTGATTCACACTATTGACTACAGTGGTCTTAATGTCTATGTTCATTCTTATTCACAGGTTCGAGGCATGAGGAAGAGATCCATGAAGGGGAAGTCTAGTACCCTCAAGAAGAAGAGCTAGGCGCAGACAGGAGTCGAGTCAAAGACTTTAAACAATGGCGCTATCGGGGAGGCAACCCGGAGTTTTTTATCGCTTTCTTTACCGCTTTATTGCATGCATTCATACTTGAACAATTTGCTTTCATATGTGAATTTGTTCGTCTCTGTGTCGTATGTGCTTATGTTATGTTTTAGTGAGATTTTTCGAGTGATTTTTTGAGAAAAATGGTTTTCGGGGACTAGAAACCGCATTTTTTTTCGAAACGATTGTCTCCCCACCTCAGGAGGTGGGGGGCGAATCGCCCTACGAGTCCAGAATGCGCGCGCGCGCTACGGACGCGCGGGGCGATTCGCCCCGCACGGGGTGATTCGCCCCGGGCGTGGGGCGACTCGCCCCCACGTTCTGTAGAAAGATAAATCGGGGTTCTCCCCCATTTTTCCTCATTTCACTTCATCTTCTTCTTTTAAACTCCAAAAATTCCTCCATTTTCAAAATAACTTCAAACCTTCATAACTTCGTCATATTTCCACCAAATTTTGTGTTCTTTAGCTTCAATCGAAGCCCGTTACTGCTCTTTCTTTTCATCCGAACAAATCTCTTCCTAGCTCATTCAATCTTCGGATTTGAGGTAATCTCATATGAACCCTAATTTTTCAAATTTGGGGTTTTTTTGATTTATGCTTCAATTAAGCTTGTATGATGTAAGAGTTGATGATTTATGTGATTAGAAACGTTATTCATTATCAATTGCATGTTCAATTAGGCTTGGTTTGTTGCTTTGAGATTTTTTGCTATTAGATGATATATCTTGTTAGGAAATGTATCTTTTACTTTCATTCCATGTTTAAACATGTGTTTGTTGATATGATAATGGTGGATGTAATGGTAGAATGCATGATTGATGAAGTTGAGGATTTATGTTGTTAGATTTTTGATTACTATGCTATGGATTGAACCTTGTGATTCAAGGAATTTGTTGTTTAGCAAGAGCATAGTGTGATATGTTATTGTAGTAGTTACATTGATATGTTGCGTGATGAAGTAGCTAGACTAGAGATTGGGTTTTTGAGGAGTTGGATTGTTGTAGATATTGCTCGTTTGTTTGCTCGTACATTTACATATGCATAAAATCTGTTTTGCGTCATTCAAGATACTAATTGCTGTTTGTAGGAATCATGGCTCCAAGAGGATCGAGGAGAGCTGGCTCGAGCAAAAAGGGGAAGGGAGTAGCATCAAGCTCCCAAACTTCTCACCACATGTACGAGATGTCTTTAGCTGCGATAGATGTGCGACAAAGGCTAGAAGAGGAGCTGGCCGAAGGGGGAAGATCGATCATTCCAGACAGGAGGATTGATATTCCAGAATCAGCAGCTGGAACGGTGGGGTATAGGACGCTATCCCGATTGGCATCAAGAAGGAATTGGGTTTGGTACAGTTCCAACAAGTTCAAGGGGTACGACGTGAGCCTCCTCCAAGAGTTCTACACTGGATACACTGATCTCGAGGAGAAGAATGGGGTACTAGTTCGAGGCCTTATAATACCATGGACACCAGAGTCCATTTCTTCATTCATCCATTTTGGACATCAGGAGTTCACAGGGAGCGACCATGCCTACCTGTACTCGAGGGCCTCTAGGGGGATAGGAAGACATATTACGGACGTGATCTGCAACAGGGAGTACAGATATCCAGAAATCGAGGGAGAACCTGCACGGATCCGTCAGAGCGACCTTAGCATTGAAGCTAAGGTAATGATGAAATTCTGCATCTTCAACTTGATCCCTAGGAAGAATGACACATGGATACAGCCCTACTACGCCGAGCTCCTCTACTGCTTGATAGACAGACATCGGATCGACATCGGGCACATCATGTATGAAGAGTATGAGCGCCACTGGGAAAAGAAGAAGAAGCCCTTCATCTTTCCGAGCTTCATCTCTGCCTACTGCAAATATCATGGGGTCGAGGACATTGACGAGGGGGATTACGAGGTCGCTGCCCTTTCACCCTCGACTATTGAGGTGCAGCTGGCTAGGTATCAGTTGAAGAACCCCACGGCTGCCGCTGCTGATGTGGAAGCACCTTTCCAACCGAGCGATTCCGATAATGAGAATGATCATGAGGATGCTATGGAGGCTGATGATGGCAAAGCCCCTATCCCGGATATCCCATTTGTCCATAGAGCACCGCATGCACCGCCTCGAGCACCACAGGGGTCTAGAGGATTTGACTTCTCTGAATTCCAAACCTACCTCGACGACCGTTTCGATAGAGCCGATGCTCGTACTGCAGCCTTGACCACTTCTGTCCAAGGACTGCGACAGGACCTCGATGGGCACATTGTCCAGCGCAACCGCGATTGGGAGACATTCGAGGAGCATCGCCGAGAGGATAGGCAACAAAGGTGGGAGCAGCAACAGCTCATCCAGCAGCAACAAGAGGCTCTACAGCGGTCCAATGATCTCATGTCTGACATGTGGTGGGACTTTTATGGGGATTTCCATCCTGATGATTAGTCCTTTCACATGTCCACTCTCAGCCAACCGAGGCCAAACCATTCGGTAACATCTAGTATCACTTCTTATTACTCATTCTCTTTTGCTAGGGGCTAGCTTAAGAATCATAAGGGGGATGGGATGTGAACCGCGATGTAAAGTATTGTTTGGCTTTGCGTTGATTAGTATCTTTTTCTTTGTTTGCATTTGCATTTGCCCGTTTACTGCTTTCTTAGTTTTTTAGGTTGCATTCACTGCATTCATCCTAGGATAGTCTTGCATGTTTTATATGGAGTTTATTGCCAAATTTTTTGAACTTTTCTATTGGGTAGATTAACTAACTATGCCATTAATCATATGCTTCATCTCTATGAATTTGTTTGAGGTTTTTCTCGTCTGGCTTGTCACATTTATGTATTGATCTTAGTTAAGCTTGGTAGTCTCGACATCACTTAGTGGTGTTTTCTCTACTGCGGTTCACGAAGGCCTTTATAATAGGATGATGCATGTTAGGGTCTTATGGTTGTTTTCCCGAGTAATTATGTACCTAAGAGGCAACAAGACTTACCATGCTTTGAGATTGCTAAATGCCTAGGAAGGAGGTAGTGTGAGGTTGTGTGATCCTTTGTTTATAACCTATTCTTCCGAATAGGTTTGGGGAGGGGGTTTCACCATCTTTAGACTTGTTTTTCGTTTTTCATTTCCGTATTGTGAGTTTGTTTTTCCTTTTCCGTAAATTTTGTACTCCAACCTATTCTTTCGAATAGGTTTGGGGAGGTTGTTGTGAGTCATTTTGTTTCTTTTTTTGTTATGCTACTGCTGGCAAGAAAAATCGGAAAAAAAAGAAAGCCAAATAGCAGTTTAGCAAAGTGTTAAGTGTTTTCCCTTTTTCGTAATATTCGTAATCGTGTTGTAATTTTCTATCTTTTCTTTTTGTTTGAGTGTCATCTGTTCTAGACCACCCTCGTCCTGCCATTCAGGAAGTGGTGAATAGCTTAAGACTTTGCTTGAGAGACGGGTAGAATAGGGGAGTGTTATCTTTTATAGGGAACCCTCCTTCGTTTGATGAGAGCCAATACTGGTTCGACCTCTTTGAGGAAAAGTCTTAACATGGTGAACAACAGTAAGTCCTCAGTTTCATAGGCACGGGGCAACCATTCGTATCTTAGCATGCTTCATTACGTACGTCGTCACTGACTAGGTCCAGGTAGAGAATGTTACGAGAGACTATCTTGTCTTGACATAAGTGCTTATGTGGATGTGTATGAGTCAATCGAGGTATTCTTCCACCTATATTCATGTTTTGATTTGTATGGTTTTTGTTCATATGTTTTTTGATAGATTCAGTAGATTAGTTCATTTTATTTGGCATGAGACTCCATTTTATGTGTTGCATTGTTTTTGGCATTAGAGTCTAGCTTAGTTGCTTGAGGACACGCAAAGGTTCGGTTTGGGGAGTTTGATGAATGTGTATTTTACACTTTCATTTGAGTCTTTTTCACCTATTTTAGCTATCCTCTATGTTAATTTAGCTATATTTTAGTGCATTTTATTAGATTAGTGTCACGTTTCCCTTTAGCTTTTATTTTACAGGTTTTGGTTGAAAAATGAGGATTTCAGGGCAATTATATTGAAGTTGACAAGGAATTAGTGTTCCAGAAGCCTATTTGGAGTATCTGAAGGTTTCCGGATAGGATTTGGAGTCTAGGGGTCGAATCTGGAGGTTAGAAGGCCACTAGAAGTCAGAAACCGAGTCCGAAAAGGGGAAGAAATCCAAAAACACGTCGAAAATGCGGAAATTCCGGAAAAATACTCCCGGGCGATTCGCCCGGGACGTGGGGCGAATCGCCCCACACCAGGCGACTCGCCCGGTGTGTGGGGCCCTTCGCCCCACACAAATTCGAACACTATATATAGTTACTCAGTTTTCTCTGTTTTTCATACTCTCACCTTTCTCTGTAGTTTTAGGTAGGAACTTCCCAGAGCCTGTTCTGGGGGTTCATAGCTTAGGAGATACTTTTTCATAGCAGTTTGGAGCTTGTAAGATCGCGATTCTTCGGAGACTGACAACCTTCGGTAACATTGTATCTTACAGTTTTTCTACTTATTCTTATATATCTTTCAATATGTTTTCTTCTATGATTTCTGTTGATTGCATGACAACTATGAGTAGCTAAACTTCTCGTTGGTGATAGTATGTGAAATCTTAGCGAATGGTTGATAATTATGCTAATGGCTATATCGCGCATTATACTCCGTGTTATTGCTTTATTTCTTTGATCTAGCGGAATCTATATCTTCGTATGTTGATTAATTATTGCACACAATTGGACCATAGTCTTGACCTATCAGAATCTATATCTTCGTAGTGTTGAATAATTACGGAACACAACTGGACAATAGTGTTTGACTTTTCAGAATCTATATCTTCGTAGTGTTTGATAATTACAACAGGACAATTATTGATCAAAGATCTCCATGCAAGACCGAGGAATTTACGCATGATTATTAACACGTTATGCTTTGAAGGACCATACTATCACCAATCTCCATTATCTGTTAGAAAAACCTTTGCTATATCGTCTGCTGTTTTTATATTCTTAGTTAAATTAGATAAAGCTAGTTATAGTCCTTAGAGAACGACACTCGAGGTCATTCTACTGGTACACTACGGTTTTCGTTGTAGTTGTGGATTGACTTTGGCTAAATAACAAATTTATTTGATACGTTCGGAGCACGACATCCGCGCGTTCATCAGGCATCATCATTTCCATCAGCAGTCATCGAATCATCACCACCTTCAGCAGTTTCCTCAGCATCGTCACTGAAATACTCATCATCACTAACAAGAAGCTTCTCTTTAACTTCAGCAAATCCCCTAGCACCCTCACCACGAGCCCTGTTTGTGCCATATATCTCACACAAGTCCTCAAAGAACACATATTTCTCACGTTTGATCTTGTTAAGAACCTTATGTTTCTACAAGACACACATGACATTAAGAATTTAATCAATATGAAGTACGAGCTATGAACTAATTTAACTTCATTAAAAAACAGAAAATGAACATTAATAAATGGAGATACAAACTGCCAAGAACAATATGAAATGATACCTGGCAAGCAGCACGCCATATGTCATCACTACATCCAAACTCCTTCTTGATATCACACTAGCCCATCCCAGATTTTTCACTGAGTTCCAGGACAGCCTTATGCTTGTCCCTCATGCTTCGAACACGGTTCTTAATGTGAGGTTTGATCCTCAAGTCAGTACCAGGAAAATGCTTCCTCAAGTGAACCTGCAAGTATTGGAAGCCACCTGGCTTGAAGCCTTGCGGGGACTTAAGGCCAGCAAGCTTAGCCTTCTTCATTCCCTCAATCAGACATTTCTCCTCATCATAAGTCCACGGCCTGTAGTCTCCACTTCCTTGTCCTTTCTGACTGGCATCGTGGACATCCTCTGTTCCTAGACCACTCTGTGGTAAGCTCCCGTTGTTGTCAACATTCTGTTAAAGCCGAAATGAAAATCAGAAACATATAAATGATAAAAAATAATAACATACCAATGTAGCTAATCATTTAGGTATGTTTCAATGAAAGATAGATTCACAGAAGACATTATGATATATCTCATACAGATGCAAAGGCCATTACCACGATAACTCAATCCAATTAAAAAGAACAAGAAATTTAAAGAAATTCTACAACACACCATTAATTAGCACAATCTCAGAATCACAAATATCTGAATCTAGTTTCACAAAATTCATAACATTGTCAGAGAAACTATCTCTACTGCCTATTATTTCGCTGAACACGCCAGTTCACAAACATGTCATGTGCCATATTTTGTCTCTTTTCTTTCCAAGTTGTAGTCCCTGCAACACCATGAATTGCAGGTTCATCATCCTCCATATCTGCAGGTAATTCATCCTCTGGAATGTAACCATCCATGTCAGCTTCGACCTCATCATCCTCATCAGTGAACAGATCATCTTTGCTCACATTACGAAGGAAGTTGTGAATGAGTGTGCAAGCCAAGATTATTTCATTTTGAGTCTCCAGAGGATAAAATGAAGGAGAACTTAGGATCCCAAATCTCTTCTTCAAAAGACCGAATGACCTCTCAATAATATTTCTAGCAAATGAGTGTTTCATGTTGAAATAGTCTTCAACTAGGTAATAGCAATCTGGAACAAAAACAAATCTATATGTAAATAGTTCACAAATAAAAAACATAAATCAGATATACGCAGTGAAGAGAAGATAGAAAAAAGTTTTAAACCAACACCTGATGGCACTTGGAAACCATTTTCCCTATCCATTGCATCACTTAGAACTCTGGCATCTGCTTCCGAACCCTCCCAACCAGTAAGTACGTAGACAAACTTCATTTCACGGTCACATACACCTAGCACATTAACTTTGACTTGGCCTTTCCTATTACGATACATGGCCTGCTTGTGTAAAGGTGCTAAAACCTTTATATAGGTTCCATCTAATCCTCCAAGACAACCCTGCATAAAGAAAAATACAATAAAATGATGAAACAAAAAACATATATAAGTTTATTAGAGGGTCTTAGAGGTATGAAACTCAAATAACAGATCAAGATTACAATTATATTCAATTATACCTCAAAATGCAGCCAAGGGTCGTCTTCGCAGTCTGCTATAACTGGTTGAGGGTGGGACACGAGCACATCATGCAACCTTAGGACAACTCTCAGTACTTCATGAAATGAATGACTAATTGTGTGGCCAGAACGACGGAAAGCAAACTGGATAACTCTGTATTTGAAGTGGTGACCTATAATAACAAGGAAACATGCTACTTTTTCCTGGATGGTAACATGTTTACTTTCCTTAAGACCACCCTCATTGACAAGCAGATCACAGAACTGGCGAAATGCCGACCTCTCCATTCTAAGCACGTTTTTTGTGATTGTATCATTTGTGTCTGTTAGTCTCTTAATGTATCTAAGCTGACAGCTTCTCTTACGAGTCATACTATACCTAATATGGAGTTTGCGCATACGGGACAGTCGAGGAAGCACGTGTTTTCGATAATACAACATCATTACAACCATCATTCCAGTGGTAACAACAATTATTCGCCGCAAAAACAACCTCCGGCGTAAAATCTTGAACACACAACCCGATTAAGTTAGTAAAAAATGTGGCCTACTAATTGGTAAACAGTCTTTCATCTATATTTTCCATGTCAATACAACAACGCAGCAGAAAGAGACAGAGACAAATATCAGAAAGTACATTACTGTGAAGGAGGCTAATTTAAACAGACACTTATTTTATCATGTACTAATATCATTTCAAAGATGTACAAATCTTATGAATTTATTGAATCTCAGCCCTAAACCGTAAACACAGAAACCTCAAATTTGCAACACATACAAGGTAGCACATAAGATGTACATAAAACTTCAAGTACTGGACAACAAACACAAGCACACAATTAATGGGTTCTGTACAGTCAAAACAACTACAAGTATTGTACAATAAATAGTAGAATTGAACACGATAAAACCCAGAAATCAAAGTGTGAGTCGGACTTACAGCAGCAGTTTCAGAATCCATGGTTTCCAAGCTCAAATCAACAGTGAAATTACGCAAACTGCAATAGCACAAAAAACCCCAAAATTCTCAATCGTTACTTTACCATTAGAGGAAACGAAAAGATAGAATTATAGAGGAAGGGATTCCGAGTCAGATTACTGAAATTCAGCCCAGATTACCTTCGACGACCAGAACGGCAAGATTTGGCGGCTGCTCTCGACTGCTAAAACCTAGAATGTGAAGGAAAAGATATGGCGGGAAAAATATATACACTCCTATTATCAGATTAAATTTTTGTTTTAATTTTTCAGTGGCATTCTTGTAAATAGTAGGCCCAATTTATGTGCACTTGGCCATGCACATTTTTCATACATTAGGAAGGCATGTATGAAAAAGAGGTGTGTTTTGGGCCTCCAAAACGCACGTTCCAATTTTTCCGGCCTAACCGGTCCAGCCAGAACACACATTCTAAACTTAAAAAATAAACAGCGTATTCGGCAATTTCGGTGTGTTTCGGGTGCAGTTTGAGTGCAAATACACCCGGCCAAACGGGGCATAACTATATGTATATTGGAAAATATCTCAATTTTAATTAGACAACTTCAAATTTTCTTCTAGATTTACGACTGAGTTAAATGCCCCGCGGTCTCCCAGTGGATGGAGAAGGTGGAATGCTTGATTTTCATTCCAGTGTTGGGTTCATATCTTTTTAGTGCCCTGCAAGATACCCTAATATCAGAATTGTACCCACTAGACTAACAATTACATTTTGGTACCCGATCTTGACTTTCAGCCGCTCTAACCACTGTTCAAATATTGGATTTTGGCTGAGCCAAACATCCATTATTTACTGTGTGGTAACTTTTTCACGTGGGTACCAAAATGTAATTAAATTACAATAATACAAACTTGAGTGTAATTATTTAGGTCAATTTTGGGTTTACTTCAAGCATTAATATAAAGCTTGGTCCTTCAAACCAACCCCAGTACTTATATTACATTCAATTTAGTCCCTGGTCTTTTGCAATCTTGCAATCAGGTCCTTGTAAATATTCAAAGCTTGCAACTATGTCCAACAATGGAGTTTCAACTCCGAATTCATGACCCCTATTTAATTAGTGTTCCAAACACGAATCTAACCATCAATATTCAGTTATACATAATCCCTCGATTCAAAACATCATTCAATTCGAATCAAATTCAGCAAGAGTCAACCACAAATTAAAATTTTAATCGCAAATTCCGTTCGTGATTAGAGCTCGCGATTCCCGTTCGCGGTTCCATGTGAACGAAACAATTAAAACCTTTTCAACCATCTACGGATGATGGATCTCATCTTGATTTCTATAGATTCATTCGTATTCGAGGTCGAAGCTTGTGAAGCTTCATGGTTGCCTTTAATGGCGGCTTGACCAAAATTTAACGAATCAAGAAACAAATGAGATGATGTTGAAGAGGATGAAAAACTGAGATGATTGATGATTCCCGTTCGATGAACGGAGGACAAACGGGGCCGAGCTCCGGCGAAGCTTCAAGCTTCGGCTATGGCTCCCAGTTTGTTTCGTAGCACTAGTCAAGTACAAACATATAAATTAATGCATTGATTTATTTTTGTGATCCACTACCCCTACTAGACACCCCAATTACATTTAACCCCCTGTTAGTCAATCTAATACATATGGGTCCAAAATTTCAAAATTGTGTTGACCAACTTATAATTTGATGTTATTATACTCAATCCAAACATGCCCTTAGATTTTTTTTTAATTTTTATTTTCATTTTATTTTTTCCTTTTTTTTTCTTTCCTTCTGCTTTCCTCCTTTATTTCTTTTCTTCTTCTTTCTTGCACAGTTGCAGTACCCGAGCCAGTACGGCTCCGGTACCAGCTCCGTTGTTGAAACAAAAACGTATAGCAGCTTTTAGATGAAAGAATCGCGGAGATGGACATAGCTACTGCTAATCTTTTTAATTAAATTTCAAAGCCACTAACATAATAATCATTGCTTTACAATTCATTTCCTATTCTTCTTCTCCATTTTCAAGTTTTGACAGAAACATGGAGTTTGGGTATCATCACAAAGTAAGTTAAAGGTTAATGAAAATAATATTGCATAGATTTTACTTCATACAATTCATTACACCTACGATCTGTAATCGATTTGAATGGAGTTGTAGCACCTCCGACTATGTTTCTGTTTTTTTTTTAATTATTTTTTTATTTTTTATTATTTTTCAATTTATTTGGATTAATTTTGAAATATAAAAAAGTTAGTGTTTAATTTGTAATAAATTTGGGATCATTTTGAGTTGAAATTAAAAAGATTTAAGATAATTGGTAAAATTAAAATGATTTGAGGCAAATGTGTAATTAATGATAATTGAGGTTGTTTGGTTTCAGTCAAAATTTAATATTTGACCATGGGTAAAGATGTATTTTCATTGTTTTAATTTGTGTAAAGTCAAGATCGTGGGTCTACATGCAATTAAATCTATCTAACAGGGATGTTGGATGTAATTGTTTGACTAACGATAGTCTATCTGTAATAAAAAGGACTAACAGGGGTGCTATATGTAAGAAGCCCTTTTGTGATTTAATAAATCAAACAAGGTAAAACCCTAAATTTTATTTTTACTAAGGCCATGTTTGGATCAAGGCTTTAGACAAGAGGGAAATTGTGTAGTTACAACAAAGTCAACCAAAAAAATCATTTTCAAGTACTAGAATGTAATTGATGATCTAATGGGTACAATTTTGAGAATGGGGTGTCTAGTAGGATAGTATTTTGATATTATTCATTCCAGTGTTTCTTGTTATTTGGTTTGGGGATGTAACACTATTCTTTATCTCGAGCATTTCTTAACTGCTTTGACAGGATTCCCATGTTCCACAATGCTACCTCGCAAGGTCTCTAATTGTAAGGGTAATTTTCTAGTAAATCGTACGACGCTCTAATAAGTCAAAGTTCGTTACAATCCACTAATAACAAAGTACTCACTAAGTCACCATAGTCTCAAATCAAATAATAGAATCAATCTTCTTTAGGTGCACAATCAAATTCAGTACCTCTTGATGTAATTCTTATGTACCTGAGATTAACAAAGGCACGTGTGGAAGTGTGATTAATCCGGTTTGACCGGGAAGAGACTTCACTTGAAGGAGGTTGATGACTCTCCTTGTCTCAGTGTAATAAATGTGAATAGTTAATACTTGTTACCTTGACTTTGTAATTGGTGCCCTTTTATAGGTATTGGTCATTTGTAAGTCGGTCCAATCTCATGCTTCCATCTGTCGTCTTCTCCTTCTTCCACGTGTCCTCAGTAGGCCCAACGTTGACATTTATGGGCTTGGCCCAGACCCATTTAGGTGTATCTTCTCGATTCTTCTAGATTATCCTCTATTCGTCCGTATCTCTACTCTTCCGTAGCTTTAAGTCTTCTTGAACTCCACCTTAGTTTCCTAATTCAAACTCCTACATAAAGGGTAAAACGTCATTGTCATTAAGTAACATAGAAGTGGAACAACGCACCTAGTCTTTACTAGTCATATTCATAGCTCCGGATCTTCTTTTCTCCGTCCCTCCCTATGAGTTCTTCCTAACACAACTCAAGGGAAAGAGGTAAAGTAATAAAGAAGGTACGGAATAAAGTAAGATAAAAGACCATTTGACCTGAGTGACCCAAAACATGTCATATTGTCCATATCTTGACTTCTTCAGTGACCTGAGACATCCGTACCTTTCAAAAGCTCTATTTTAATATTCTGGTGACCTTGTAAAATTACTCGGTAGGTAAGGACGAGATGTCGACTCGGATGATGCATAAGTATAGCTAAGACGAAGACCCAGTCTATGTAGAGGTAAGGATGAATTTAGTTGTACTAAGAGCGTATCTACGCGTCTTAGTTCGTGTAGAAGCGTAATATATGAACTAAGACATATTTACATATCAACATATGTCCCTGTAGTTTCATAGTATCTTACCAGAAGATAGTTTGAAACTATAGTTAAGATAGAGTGGTCGAAATGCCTTATCAATCCCCTTTTTCCAAGACTTTAGCCTCTTGTCACTAATCTTCATCCTCCCCCCCCCCACTTTTTGTATTTCAACTTCCAAAGGAAGTTGTGCTATAAAATGTAGCAGCCTTTGGTATTCGAGAAGCGTATTGTCTGCATTTGTGACGGGCCTTTTACTTTTTCTTATCTACTTTGGATTTTCCTTCCATGGGTCAAGATCTTCCTTGCCTCTATCACTTTATACTAGAGCGTAATGTCCGTATCTGTGATGGGCCTTTTACTTTCTCTTATCCCGTTTGGATTTTCCTTCCGTACGTCAAGATGTTCCTTACCTCTACTGGAGCGTAATGTCCGTATTTGTGACGGGCCTTTTACTTTTTCTTATACCATTTGGATTTTTCTTCCGTGGGTCAAGATCTTCCTTGCCTCTATCACTTTATACTAGAGCATAATGTCCGTATCTGTGATGGGCCTTTTTCTCTTTCTTATCCCCTTTGGATTTTTGTTCTGTGGGTCAAGATCTTGTTTACCTCCTTATCCCCCTCTCTGTACCATGTTTGTGGCTCTGGAAACCGTTACTTTTAAGTGATTATGATGCATGTATGATCTTATCCATATCTATATGTTGGTATCCTACGTGCGTGTGTTCTTCCGTGCCTATGTGTATGCAGATGCATGTAAATTTTACCTTAACGCGTGCGGGGCTTTCACCACTAAACAAAGTAAGAGCCTTGTGATTAATCTTTGTGTTTCTTCTCGACTTTGTCAATTTTCTCGATGTGATCTATCTAACTCGAACTCCATTTTCTATGTACGTCTCTATGAGGACTACACAGTAATTTTATGTGCTGTCGCCATCTTGATCGTTGATTTTGAAATAATCGACTGTTGAGATCTTAAGTCAACGGTTGTGTCGATTGGCCTTCCCGCTTATACCCTCCTCTATATATATCCAGTCAACATCTCCTTTCATTTGCACTTTTTTAGTGAGAGAAAGTTAGAGAGATAAAGAGAAAAGTTTTATGTCTCTATTGAAGGACGTTTTCCTATTTTCTTCCTCTTTTCACTTCAAGGTACGATTTTTCTCTTATATATATATATATATATATATATATATATATATATATATATATATATATATATATATATATATATATATATATATATATATATATATATATATATATATATATATATATATATACACACACACACATATACATATGTGTATATTACAAGATGAGTAATTAAGCATTTGAGATGGTTTAGGTTCTAATATTTTTCATCGTGCGGAATCAGTGTCGTGCAAACGAATGTAATTTATGATTCATATAAATAAATCCACAAAAAAGAACTAACCACCTTTTAAAGAACTAAAAACAAAGAAAGAAAAGAAAGACACATTAAATAGTAAATTAACTAGCTAATTAGTCATGAATATAACACATGACAAGGTTGACAAAAGTCAACATAGTCAAGATATAAGTAGGACACAACCTCATTCCAATTTCCATGATAAGTCGGTTTTATACCTACTTATCACTATCTTTTTACTTGATATTTTGTATGTTTAAAAGCTATTTTTGTCCAATTTTACTTGTTTTATATTTATTTTTGTCTAGATGGTTCGAGTTGGTGATTTATAGAGATACAGGCTAAAAATGAGTTTATTTGGAGCTGATTTGATGATAATAGCTTATGGAAAAGAAGGCCCAATGGTTGGGTATGGCCCAAGGCACAATTTCTGAAGTTTCCTACTCCGTTTTGGACTTGAAAGACCCATACTTTCAGGCCTTTTTGGATTCCTGCGGGACTTTGATATATATTAGGTTAGATTAGACTTTTTGAATTATTCTAATTAGCAGAAAGGCAGAGAGAAGTCGATAGATAGGGGCAGGAGAAAACGCTTCCGGCGTTTCAAACTCCAATTTGGTTCCTTCTTTCTTTTTCTTTCCTTCGTTTGTCTTTGTCTTCTCTTGTGTGAGCATCCTTGCTCTTTTGTTTGTAGTGTTTGCTCCTGACCACCCTCGTCCTGGTATTCAGGAAGTGGTCTTTGTTTGTATTTGGTGAATAGAGTAAGTCCTTTGATTTGTGTGAGTTGTCCATAATAGTCGTCAATGACTTGGGTCAAGATTAGAGATGTATCAAGACTCCTTTATTTAACTTAGTGCATGTGTGTGGGGATGTATATGTATAAACAATAGAGGCGAGTTTCAACCTATCAACTGGTAATGTTTTGTATGAAACATGTTCATAGTTGTTGGGTTAGCTTATTAGAATGTTTTTAAAGCTTGGCAAAGCGACTTTTCATGTGTTTGTTTGTGTTTGTTTGCTCAAGGACAAGCAAATGTCTAAGTTTGGGGTAGTTGATAAGTCGGTTTTCTACCTACTTATCACTATCTTTTTACTTGATATTTTGTATGTTTAAAAGCTATTTTGTCCAATTTTACTTGTTTTATATTTATTTTGGTCTAGGTGGTTCGAGTTGGTGATTTATGGAGATACGGGCTAAAAAGGAGCTTATTTGGAGCCGATTTGATGATAAAAACTTATGGAAAAGAAGGCTCAATGGTTGGGTATGGCCCAAGGCCCAATTTCTGAAGTTCCTACTCCGTTTTGGACTTGAAAGACCCATATTTCCAGGCCTTTTTGGATTCCTGCGGAATTTTGATATATATATTAGGTTAGATTAGACTTTTTGAATTATTCTGATTAGCAGACAGATAGAGAGAAGTCGATAGATAAGGGCAGGAGAAAACGCTTCCGGCATTTCAAACTTCAATTCGGTTCCTTCTTTCTTTATCTTTCTCTTTGTTGGATTATGTCTTCATACTTCTTGATCTTTGATTCTTGGATTATGTTGAGCTAATTCCTTTTTCTAGGGTTACGATGTAGCCTAGTTATGAACATGTTTATTTGATTATTCGAAGTTAATTCATAGTTTTTCATGGTTGTTGAGTATTTTAATCCGTTCTTATTGCTTGTAATTGCTTGATCACCAATTGCATGATTTTAGGGTTTTAATTCGAGATTCGAGAGATGAGAATTAATTCTGCCAATAGATTAAAGTACCGTAAAATACTATGAGATAGAGATATCCATAGGTTTTATGCAATCGTGTGTGAGTTTCCTAGAGTTTAATGTGTTTTATTATGTGTGTTAGAGATTCAAGAGATGATAACAACATGATAGAATAGTTTCGTTAATTCTCGAGAGAGATTAGTGAATTAATTAGGGAAGCTTGATTGTCTGCAACCGGATTAACTGTGTTTAACTGAAGAATATGAGAATGCATGTGATTTACTATGGTGAAGTCGGAATCCCTAGATATCTTGTCTATTGATTTAATCAGAAGATAATATTTGTCGTTCGTAGTATTTAATTAGTGTAGAATTCTCAATTATTATTTTCCCACCTAATTTAGATCTTAGTTTAATATACGTTAGTACTTGTCAACAAATCAGTCCCTGTGGAGACGATACTCGATTTATCATTACATTACTTGTTGCGATATCGTACACTTGCGATTTTCTCCATCATTCCACACCCTCACTCTTCTCCAACACACTACTAAAAATAGAAGACAAAATTCTTTGTCCTCCCTAAGAACATATTTTCTCACTGATCTTGCATGCAAGGTAAATTCTTGAATCTACATCTCTCAAGCTTTCTAATGATACAATCAAAACTATCATCTACTCAAGAATGAAGATTTTCACAAGAAAATGAACTAACTCTTATTTTCCCAAATTATGCAAGGTAATCCACTCAAAAGCAGAGTAATCAAGAGGGTGGAACAAGAAGGAAGCAAAATACCATAAGATTTTCAACAAAGCTATCAAGAAAAGCTATGGTGGGTAAAATTCTCTACTCATCTCTTAAATCTCTCTATAATCAAACTATTATTGTATATGTATTGAAAATGTTAGTTTTTTAAATTAGTTTTTGAAAATGTTACAAACTGAAATAAATGAGTTTCAATCTTGTTGAAATCACATTTCATGTTTGAATTGAGGCTTGGATGATGAGAATTGGAAGTTTAGATAAATTCGTAGTGTAAAATGCAACAATATAATCCACTATAAATGGAAAACATGGTATATTTTAATGGAAATTTATGTGGAGGTAGAAAACACTCCGAGTGACATGATTCCTTCCATTGAAGATTCTCTCCCCCGATTTATCATGGTGGTTTGGGCAGACTACAGTTTCCAGATTCAGGCCTATTCTACGGTTTGGGATTTTATTGCATTTCCAATTTCTGTTTGGATAGATTTACATAATGCTTATCTTTCTAGAACAAAAATCCTTCCTGACCCAGGTTTTTACGTTTCTCAATCGCTTAAGGACTCTTTTCTCTTCTATTTAGATATGTTTTCTTATTCTCCTCTTTCACCTACTTTTATTTTTCTCTGTTTCCTCTCTTTGTGTTTTTACAGGCAGAGCCGGTTAGATTCTGTAACACACGAAGACTATATATTCCAGATCTATTTCATCATGGCTGACGAACTGATAGAGAAAATGAATCGACAATTACAGCTGCTTGATGATGAGGAGGAAATGGGTCAAGGCGCCTGCTGAGGCATGGGTACCAACGTGTGATGGTCGGCCGTACGTTCTCAAAGAGATCAATCCACCTCGACTCTTTCCAGAGGGTGATGCGCAATAGCTGGAATATGTTTCATGGGATGGAAATTATTAAGGTGAACGAGGAACGTCTGTTGTTCCAATTCCAACATGAACTTGATAAGACTAAGGTACTGGATAATGGCATGTGGTCCTTCGAAAAAAACTTTGTGGTCTTGGCACGAATTCAACGTGGAGAGGACCCCAAATCGGTGGATCTCAATCATGTTACCTTCCTAGTCCATATTGCTAATTTACCTCTCAGTCGTCTTAATCTGGCCATGGCAAAAGCAATAGGTGGAGGTCTGGGTACCTTTGTTGAGTTCATTCGAAGTCCTAACGGTAACTTAAGTGATCTTATAATGCGAATTAAGGTTCGTATTGATATTACTAAGCCCCTTAAACGGGCGTTTAAGGTGAGATGGGCCCCCTGGTGAGTCACTACTTGTTACCTTTACGTATGAAAGGTTACCCAATTTTTGCTATCGGTGTGGTATTATTGGACACCTCTTGAAGGATTGTCGTATACAGTTTGATTTGGAAGCTGCAAGGGGGATGTCTCTGAGCAGTCCTTGGGTTGGGGTGATTGGTTACGTGCTAACCAATACAATTCACAGAGCAACAGGTTTTTCGGTGGAGATGCTGAAGGGTCTAGAGAGATTCCTGTTTTCGTGGAGAAATTGCAGTCTCCTTTGACTGGCTCTAGTTCTGGTACAACAACCCCTGTGTCAACAACCCAAAATATCTATTCTACAGTCAGTAAGGAAATTGTCAACACTTCCACGTCAGTCCAACCTGGCGTTGACCATGCTGCAGCTAAACACAATGTAATCGGTGCCCACCAAGCGAGTTCTTCTCAGCAAGTTGCTATTCGCAGGCCTGACACCATCGATCCAAAACAATCCAATAATCCCAGTAACCCCCATCCCAATACCCTAGGCCCAGAATCACTTCCCAAATAGCCAGCCCAAGTCTTACCCAATATCCCATCTTCTAGATCCACTTCCACTAAGCCCATTACCTCATCCCCCTTCCCAACCCGCTAGCGCTTTACTACCCACTCCTCCTACCAGTCCAGTGCTTCCTAACCATCCTGCCAGCCCATTTCCCCACAACCATTTAGCCATGATACTGTATTCTGATAATCAACCACCTTATCGTAATTCCAACCCTTATGATACAACCTACCCATACTATTCAGACCCCCATCCAATGTATGTTGCACTGACCCCACCCCAACCCCCTCTTAATAATAAGAAAAACAAATGGACCCGTCATCCTAATCCGAACCCCAAACCCAATCCCCAGAAACAACAAAATACTAATGGCTCTGGTAACAAAAAATTAAGGAAATGGGGCAGACCATCCAAATCTGAGAAGAATAAGCAAATTGTTCCTATGGATACTACCTATGACACTGATGTATCGATGGAACATCAGGTAAACCAAACAAACGCCCTAACCAGGGAGTTCACTTCTTTCATATGAGACAAGAGGCGGAGGTTGCTGAGCAACCCCGCCTACATCAATGAGTCTCCTTGCTTGGAACTGCCAGGGGCTGGGGGGCCACTGGACAGTTACGGAACTTGGGGACTTGATTAGAGATTCTCACCCCCACATCATCTTCCTTATGGAGACGCGTTTGCAAAACCGTAGGGTGGATCAGTTACAACCGAAGTTTAATTTGTTTGGATTTTCAGTAGCAGCACAAGGAAAGTCAGGAGGCCTTGCTTTGTTGTGGGATAAAGAGGTAAGTGTTAATTTAAAGAGTTTTTCTAAATTTCATACTGATGCTATAGTTCAGCTTCCTAATAGTGATGTTGAGTGGCGTTTTACGGGGTTTTATGGGGAGCCAGAAGTGAGCAACATGAAGTTTACTTGGAACCTTTTAGGGTGATTTATCTACTATGCCTTGGGTTTGTATGTGAGATTTTAATGAGATACTGTCGAATAGTGAAAAATTGGGGGGGGGGGGGGGGCTACAAGTAAGTCCGTATCGAATTCGATATTTTAGGGAATGTATACAAGCTGCTGTTGGCTTATGTGACTTGGGTTATAGAGGGTATCATTATACATGGACTAATAGAAGAGTACATCCAGATACAGTTAGAATTCAATTGGATAGAGCTCTGTCGACCGATTATTGGTAAACTATCTTTCCCATTGCTTCTCTCTATCATCTCAAATGCTCTTTCTCTGACCATAATCCAATCAAACTCCAGCTCCATGATCTCATCCTCCCCGTAGACCCGCTCACTCGTTTCGAACTGATGTGGATCCGTCATGGCGAATTGGAAAAGGTTATTTCAGAGAGTTGGGATCCGACGACTGATTTCGAATCGGCTGCAGCGAATTGCAAGGTGGGTTTGAAAAATTGGAGTGGATCGAGCTTTGGATTCGTAAAGGGGCGAATTAATCAAATAAAGAAGAGATTGGGTGAGCTTCAGGAAGTCGGTCTTATTCAACAGATCAAGGCTGAAACTACTTCTCTGAAAGCTGAACTTGAGGAATTATTCGAAAGAGAGAATAGCATGTGGCAACAGTGAGCCAAAGTTTAGTGGATACAAGAGGGAGACCGCAACACACGTTTCTTTCATGCCCATGCTTCAAAACATAAGGCAAAGAATGAGATTTTGGGTTTGAGAGATGTACATGGCGATTTGGTTTCTGACCAGTCAGGTATGGGTCGGATTGTTGTTGATTATTTTCAGCACATTTTTAGTTCGAATCAGCCTTCTAAAGATGATATAAATGCAACTTTGGAATATATAGTCCCCAAAGTGTCAACGGAGCTTAATCTGGAACTCTGCCAGCCCTACACTGCCGAAAGAGGTAAAAACTTCTCTTTTTCAAATGTATCCCCTTAAGTCTCCCAGTCCCAGCCTGACAGCTTACCTGTCTTGTTTTTTCAAAAGTTTTGGTCTATTGTTGATTAGGTCTGTAACTAATTGCTGTCTGAATTTTTTGAACAATGGGATTCTCGACTCCAAGCTGAATTTTACTCATGTTATTCTCATCCCTAAGTGCAAAAACCCTGAGCTTATCACTCAATTCAGGCCTATTAGTCTCAGTAATGTAGTCTTTAAAGTGGCTTCTAAATGTATCACCAATAGACTTAAACCTCATATTAATAATTTGATAAGTGAGTCTCAGACTTAAACCTCTCCATGATCCCATAGCCTTTTCATTAGCTCTATTACTATTTTCTGCATGAATACTCTGTACGATATGATATTACTTTGGATTAGTATGATTATTATTATTATTATATGTATGGAGGATTTGGTTACATTTATTATGATTTTTTCAATTATTTTCGGTACCTTTGGTCTATAATAATTTGTGTAGCAGGTTGGTTAATTGAACAGGTCTGAATTTGATTTGGTATTCATTATTATAATAATTTTTTTTTATTTAGCACGATGGACAATCCGTCGCGCGACGGATGATGATCCGTCGCCAAATCTCCGACCGGACCACCATGTGGCAATGGAATCCGTCGCTAAAAAGTCAGCATTTCATCCGTCGCGACGATTCGTGGCTAATTCGCTAGCGACGCACGATTTAGCGACGGAACGCTCACCCGTCGCTAAATCGACCGACCCGTCGCTAGTGTTTTATAGCGACGGATCGGCATTATCCAGCGACGGATGAATCCGTCGCTGGATCTGCCAATCCTTGTTGTGATCCCGGGGCGTTTGATTACTGATAACGTCCTGGTTTCTTATGAGCTTAATCATTACCTTAAACGTAAAATGTTGGGAAAGGAAGGTTTTTTTATCTCTAAAGCTAGATTTAAGCTGATCGTGTTGAATGGCTGTTTCTGGAAAGACTTATGTAAAAGCTCGGTTTTCATGATGATTTTATAAACACTATTATGCTCTGCATTCGTACTGTCACTTATAGCCTGATCTTGAATGGAAGTGAATTTGTCCCTTTTGCACCTACATGTCGGACTCCGTCAAGGAGACCCTTTATCTCCTTATCTCTTTCTCATTTGCACGGAAGCACTGTGCTCTCTTTGCTGAGTTTACTTCACGGAGAATGATTAAGGGCATTAAGCTGAATTTTCAGGTCACTGAGATTTCTCATCTCTTATTTGTTGATGATACTATAATTTTCTGTCAAGCTGCTTCCCAAGCTGCTGAGTCCATAAAACAGATTTTACATATTTATAGCATGGGGTCTGGCCAAATCATTAATCTTGAAAAGTCAAATATTGTCTTTAGTCACAATGTCCAGGCTGATGCCAAGCTTGAAATCCAGAATATTCTTAATGTACAAATCGTTGACAAACATGAAAAGTATCTTGGCCTCCCCACCACTTTGGGACGAAGTAAAAAAGAAATATTTGATTGGCTTCGTGAAAGAGTTTGGAAAAAGATTCAGTCTTTTGATGGAAAATTTCTTTCTAAAGCAGGCAAAGAAGTTATGATAAAGTCTGTTCTCAATGCTATTCCAACTTTATGTCATATGTTGTTTTAAATTACCTGATAGCCTCTTAAAGAAATTGAGTCTTTGATTTGTAATTCTTGGTGGCGCAAGGGTAATCAAAACAACATGCATTGGCTTAAATGGGATGTGTTGTGTAAGAGTAAAAGGGATGTGGGTTTGGGTTTTTGGGACTTAAGAGCTTTTAATATTGCTTTACTTGGAAAACAGGTTTGGAGAATTTTTACGGAACCACACTCTCTCTTGAATCGCCTCTTAAAAGCTAAATATTTTCCTCATACCTCTATCTTTGATGCTACCCCTGCTAATGCTTCTTTTACTTGGAAAATTATCCTCGCTGCTAAAGAACTTGTTCAGGAAGGTATGCGTTGGAGAGTGGGTAATGGGGAAAATATTAGTATTTGGGAGGATAAATGGATTCTTGGAAATATTTCTTTTAAACCCAAAACTCCAGATTTCCTACATGAGGGTCCGATTTATGTTTCTTTTTTGATTCATCCTCAAACTCATGAATGGGACTTATCTATTCTCAACTTTCGTTTTTGGCAGGATGATGTCGAGGAGATTATGAAGATTCCTTTGGCTAATATTTTTGATAATGATGTTCTAGTTTGGCACCACACAAAATCCGGAATTTACTCTGTCAAATCAGCCTATAGGCTTGCTATGAGTATTAAATTGCGCAGGGAGGAATCTGTTTCTGGTACTACTTCTCACCCCTTGTCTCGCAATTGGAATTTTGTGTGGTCTTTACGCATTCCTCCTAAAATAAGACACTTCTTGTGGCGCACTCTTCACGTTATTTTGCCAGTGAATAATGAGCTATGTCGGAGGTACTTAATGCAAAGTCCAAACTGTGATATTTGTGGAACTGAATCAGAAACTATTATCCATTCTCTTCGTAATTGCGACTTTGCTCGTCAAGTCTGGGCGTTAGCTCACTTCCCTGCTAGCACTATTTTTATTCCTGTCGATGATGTCTGGGACTGGATAAATGGTGTGAGGCTCAGACTAGATAGCGATTAGTTGGGTGTTTTTGTTACTGTCTGTTAGAGTATTTGGCATGTGCGTAATAAGCATAAACATGAAGAGCAAAGCTGTAACCCCATAGAAACTGTGCAATTTGTTTGGAACTTTACCGATTTCCATAAGGCCAATGTCTATAGGCCGGTGGGAACTTGGATTGACAAGCGCTATACAGTCCTGGGACCTTGGCAAAAACCTGCAGAGGGCTTTATTAAAATCAATTTTGACGCTGCAGTTCCGACTGATAGTTCGCCTAGAGGGATTGCAGCTGTTTGCAGGGATTAAACCGGACTAATTCTTGTCTGGAAGCGTATGAAACTTCAGGCATGTCATGACGTAAACACGACAGAACTCCTGGCGGCCAAAATGGGTATCCAACTAGCTAAGCATATGGGCTTCGGTAAAATCATTTTGGAAGGCGATGCACTGCAAGTTGTGATGGACATAATCCAGAATAACTCACAACTCTCTACTACTGGAAACCTTCTTTCTGAAATGCACAGTATGCTGCAAGAGTTTGAGGAAGCCAAAGTCCAACATGTTAGACGTGAAGCTAATCAGTTGGCGCATAAGCTATCTCACGGCTTTGTTCAAGACGCTATGGGCTATATCGACCTCCCTTTCAGTTTTCGGAGCCTGGCTAGTACTAGTACTATTCTTTGTTTTTTAGCTGCTAGTTTTTTCCTGCCTTTGTTTGAGTACTGTTTCTCCAAGTTGGTTTTCCTTTGATAGAAAAACATTGATTAAGCTGTGTGCTCCTTGCTTTTGGTTATGAATAAAACCATTATTACTTCTAAAAAAAAAAAAAGAAAAGAAAACACTCTGTTAAAGCTCCAATCCGATCGGAGCTTTTGAAAGCTCCAAATCGGAGCTTTTAACAGCTCCAACCGGAGCTGTTCAAAGCTCCGAATCGGAGCTTTCAGAAGCTCCGATTGGAGCTTTAAACAGCTCCGATCGGAGCTGTCAAAAGCTCCGATCGGAGCTTTCAAACAGCTCCGATGAGCTGTATATTTATTTTTATTTTTGTTTTTTGTTTTGTTTTTTTTTAATTTGTTTTTTATTCTTTTATAAATAATATGGATTGAAATATGAATCAATAATTGTGTATGGATCATTTTGTTATGGTATTTAAGAACATTTTGAGATTTAGATAATTAATGGGGGTTAATTTAAATAATTTATAGTCAATTTTGTAAAATAGAAAAATTTAGAGTCAAATATGTAATAAAATAGAATTGAAGTTGTTTGGTTTTTTTTGAAAACTAAAACTTAAATGAGGGTAAAATGGTACATTCCAGGCCTTAATTCGTTAAAAGTCAAGGTCGTGGGTTAAAATGTAATTGATTTGCACTAACAGGCGGTAATGCGTAGTTGTTGAACTAGTAGGGGCCAATGTGTAATTGATGAAACTAGCAGGGGATCTTGATGCAAATTTCCCTTTTGGTTATGAATAAAACCATTATTATTCTCAAAAAAAAAAAAAAAAGAAAACACTCTGTTTTATCTCTCAGTTTTGAAAGTTTCAAAATCGGATGAATCTTGAATAAATTAAAATTCGGACAAGATTGTGATTTTGTAAAATAATGAAAACAGGGAACTCTGTTTCTAACTCACTTTTCGGTATTTTTAAGCGTCCAAATGAGTTTGAAAGTTTCTGTGATTGTAGGTGTTTAAAGTTGTTTAATTGTGACAATTGGAATTATAGTTTTAACAAGTTTTATGAATAGTGTATGAATTTATTAGTGACATTGCTCTCTGCAGGAGTGTTGAAATGAGAAAAATAATTTTACCTATATCACTAACCATAATTAGGCATATGAGTAGTCGTTAGATGAAGAAACGTATTTGTTGGTCTTAGAGAATGGAGATAAGAGTTGTTGTTTATAAAACAGTTATAAACATATAAACTAGACAAAATGATCTCAAACATTGAATTCTCGAACCTAATAATGAATAAATTGCATGCGAGCTAGACTTATGGTAAAGAACGACATGTTTAAACATTATGAAGTGCTTAAAAGTCGTTAAAATATGAATCCATGAAAGAGGGTGGCAACCTCATTAAAAATAGATCCCCACTACAACGAGGGCGACAACCTCGCTAAAAAGAGAACCTCACTACACCGAGGGCGGAAACCTCGTTAAAAAGAGATCCCCACTACACCGAAGCAGAAACCTCGCTAAAAAGAGATTCCCACTACACCGAGGACGACAACCTCGCTAAAAAGAGATCTCCACTACACCGAGGGCGACAACCTCGCTAAAACAAGATCCTTACTACACCGAGTGCGGCAACCTCGTTAAAAATAGATCCCCACTACACCGGGGGCGGCAACCTTGCTAAAAAGAGATCCCCACTACACCGAGGGTGACAACCTCGTTAAAAAGACATCCCCACTACACCGGGGGCGGCGGCAACCTCGTTAAAAAGAGATCCCCAATAAATTGAGGGCGACAATCTCGTTAAAAAGATATCCCAATTGCGTGTACCAATCTTATTTAAAGGAAACTAAATTTATCATGAATGACGAGAGTTCACGACAACCTCGTTTTGAAAGAGATTCAACTACTCGTGATAACCTTGGTTTCACAAGTGATTTCAATAAGTACGAACACTTCATCCTAATATGTATACTATTTCAGGATGTGTAAAATAATACTTGTATAATTTACTCAGATTTAGTGAAGTGGCTTAAAACCTCACAGGAACTCAATAAATATCTCAGTGAAGTTGAAGAATTGAACGTTTAAATAATCATAAGAAAGATCATTTTTCACAAGCAAACCCCTCCCCTTTAACCCACTGAGCTCGTTTGGCTCACCCCAATATTTTTAAACTTGTACAGGTAGATATGTTTTGATGAGAGTCAAGACGACTTACCAGAAAATGCTCAATGACCGCATTGGGTCCATGAAGAGTGAAGACTTCTACTCGTAAATGGAGAAAAATTTATAGTTGACAAGAATGTTGGTTCTTAGTCACTTGAATTTGTCATGTACTGTGAACTGGAGTGGTAAGTCTTATATGGCAATGAAACGTAATACCAAATGTATCTTGAATATTGTGTGCATGTTTAACACCACAAATATATAGGGTGTTACAAGTGGTATCCGAGCCTGGTCGACAACGACCGGGCTACACCAGGACAGGATCCTCTGTCTGTGGGTACCTGCATATGGCATACGCAATAAATATATTAATCAACTAATAATAATAAACATAAATAACAATAATGATAAAAATAATAACAACCCTATTTAAAAAAAAACCCACCTATAATAGTTTCTCAAAGTGTTGGTATAACCTATAAGGGAAATACCATAATTACCTTTATATCCAAGAGCATCAACAACAATTGCAATTAACGGATAAGCACAACCATCAAAATCATTCTCAAATCAAACCTTTCCACGCCAATCTTAGAACTGACATATCACTTATAGCCATATATATCTCACGCAATAACTACTTCTTGTACTATTTATCATTTTCTTCTTTAACTGCCTACTTGATGGACTAATTGTAAACATCGTACCGATATAGCACCACACCTCATTAAGGGAGAATTGAACATTAAAAGGGTATGTTGTATAATTTAGAGCTAGTTACACGTTTAGGGAATCAACATTTGACATAGGGTCTGCGAAATTATAATCTTTGGTGAAAATTTCTCTACTAACATCCAAGGACCTTGAATTGCAAATGTTGGAGAGTATGCCATTATTTCGGAATGGAGTGACTGACCCATAAACCACATTCAACTAGCAGAGGCAGGGGTTCAGTGTGATGTTGGGAAATGTTGAGGGCAAGGAGATGAAGTTTTCCGTAAGTGGTCAAGTGAGAATCTTAGATGTCCAGGACAGAAAGACTACATCATAGCTTATCTCATCAATGAACTTACATATGAAGTTCACCTTACCGAGAAGTGGAACTTACCATCACTATGATTCTAGGCATATCTCTGATTGCTATTCAGCAAGGTGCATGACACCATGTAAGCTATAAGAGCTTAAGGCACATCTACTGATTCGTAGAACAACGGTTTGTGCGCACTAACACATCTCCATGTTGTTTACTCATATTGTTTCTGAGAAAGAAAGGACGAGACCGATACATTAACTACAATTATGGAGCAGGCGCATTGTGTTTCAACTCAAATTTGTTCAACTTGTGTTCATAATCATAAAAGACATCCTAAATATGATGGGATCCCCATAAAACCAGTGGAAGGTAATAAATGTTTATGTATCAGCGAAGATGCTAAATAAAATTCATCAAATGAAAATTTTGATTGGAATGAGTTATCATCATTTGGCGCATCGTCCCTAAAGAAGGAATCGAGGTGGAACCATCTGAAGAACATACTATCTTCAGAATGAAAGAGACTGGAAAATCATACATACATGATTAGTATAAGATTCCAAGACATTTCACCCGACTCATGTAGCAAGAAGTTGAATATAACTGAAGCAAGATATCGGGACAAAGATTAATCAACCCTAACGTGATAGGAAAGGTATTCGATGTCACCGGCAAGGAAAACCCTGAGGACCAGGATGTAGTGGAAATTACAGTATATGTGATTGTTGCTTCAACTAAATTGTTAGATATATGATACAAGGACCACATACTTCTTTTAGCATCTCACTACATTAAGGGTAGAGAGGCTTGTACGGATGATACTGCATGCTTTAGTGGTAGTTATGCACACTTCAAGATGAAAAGACGAATAAGGAAAATTTCCCTCGATATCAACGTTAAGGCCTCTAGGACAAAGTCAGAGTTTGCATTGTGTATCATATGAACTAATCAGTCAACGAATGAGTAACCCATGTTGACGTTTGTTCCGAAGAACTCTCGGTGATACCATCTCAACGAGATGCCTGAATCCACAACTGAATGAATTAATACGAACTAGTGGGCACATGTGACCTGCAAGACAACAATAGCACGCAAGGGTGTGAGATCCAAATGGGACACCGGTGTGGTACCGAGCAAATTGAATCCGATGCTCAAGCCAATTAGTTCGAACTAATATAAAAGAGGTAACTGTAAGAAAATACGGTCAGAGTTACCCCTAGGGTACGCAGCGGAATTTCAAAAAATTTCTTAACATACAGGTTAATTGATTATGTATATGCCGTATATGTGTAAACACGTCAATTAGAAGACTAACCTTCCAAAGCAGCTTCCAAGTCTTCGTAATAATACGGTGTATCTTCTCCTTCGTCGAAGTCGAAGATATCTGCAATACTCTGATTATCTGCAAGACAATAAGAGTTAGTTTCCAGCTCCTAGAACCTCAACCTTGGTATCCACGGATGAACAGCCTATCGGAAGAATGCTAGGATATTCTTTGTGTGACCAAGAAGACGGGGCGGCAATTCCTCCGGTGAGGTGGCGCGCGCGTGGCTATATAGAGGAGGGGAGAGTTTTTAATTTCTCTAAGAAAACTGGGTATTCAACTGTGTGAATGTCTATTGAACTGTGTGTCAAAAAACTCTCTTATAGTCTACTATATATAGTAGTCAATAGAAGCCTAAAGCATAAGCAATTAGACTTCGTAAAGGAATAAGAATCTAATTCTTATCGCACTAGGAAACCAATATCAAGTCTAGATTCATTCCCAATCAAATTAAAACTCAATCAGGAAAATCTAACTTATCCCTTGGACTTCTAATAGAGGAAGGAGTCGAACTCCTTCCCCTATCCCAACTCGCGCGCGCGCGCACCTAGCCTAAGGGATATAGGTGGGTCCCAATTTTGGGACCCACTTATAGTTCTAAGGCAATTCAAACTCCAAGTAGATTTTGCCCATGTGCATATGTTAATTTTAAATTAACATATCCTTTCAAATCAAACCTCTATTATATTTCTAAAATATAATCTTTAATTGTATTTACATAAAATACAATTAATTAGTCAATTCAATTAATAATTCCAAATCATTAATTGAGCCACTCAATATTATAATTAATTCCAAATAAATTATAATCCATCAATCACAATTAATTCCAAATTAATTGCGATTCCATTTCAAGGATATTCTGATAAGCTGAATCACCACATAGTGTGACACATAGGGCCTCATTGTATTAAGCAAGTCCCAGACTAGGCAAAATGGATTTCCTAGACGGTTCCATTTGCAATATTAATACATGAGGACGTTTGAGTGGTTTCTCAAAGCTAACCCTTTCGTTGCGAAGTCTGTTGCGCTCAACGCGGCGATGGTAACGTCCCTTCATCTGACTGACTCGAATGCATCTAGGATCGATGAAGTGTCTATCCCAATAATACATCCACGGGTGTCTCAGGGAGTTGCTTGGTTACTAAGATATACTTATGACCATCATAATATATCAATGCACTGGCCAGTGACTTTACCAACACAACTATGCAGACTATGAGCAGTTCTCTCCTGTGCTACACTTGAGAGATGAATCATTCACAGAATCAGTTATCATCCCCATTTGTATGTAGCCATAATCCTGGATCGTGTCTTAGGTCAACTGCTTATTCAGAGCTGACATCGACGGGTCCACCAAGGATATGGGGCAACAAATGTGATGATAAAGTCCTGTAAGTCCAAAGAACGACTGGCATCACTTCGACAACTTACCGGTTCCCATAGACACTTCGGTGTAGAGTATACATCGATGGGAGTGTCCGGTGGGTACTTCTATTGTTCGATAATCCTTCTTCGAACAACTATGCACAGTTATGGGAACGTTTCTCGATTGTCCAACAATCCGTTCCGTGGCCGTGGGATCGGCTCACACTTGCTCCAACAAGTATAACCTCCACGCATACTATTCTCATCTGGTTCATTCAGACCCCTACATCCGAGATGAACCTCGACTAGGGAGAGTTTGGGATAGATGATAACTCACATAACTCCCACTATCTGTGTGATCGGTCATCTATCCGAGGGGACATGTTTAATATCAATACAGACAGAAATAGAGATATGACATGCTGCATGCCTGGTGTAATATAAATATGAAAGCGATACTCAATAGTAAAACAACAAACATATATTATATTACGTTGACCTGTGTAATAGTACATATATGCCCTCTATAAGGGCTCCATGCCCTTAATAAGGACTGTCTCTAGGACATATACACTATCAATCTCCCACTTGGACTAGAGCCAGTCACCTTTATGCCTAATACCCAGATTAGCATAATGTCTTAAGTGGACTTCCACTGATAAGACCTTGGTGAAAGGATCTGCCACGTTGTCCGTGGTAGAGACACGTTCTATACTAACTTCTCCTCTATCAATAATCTCACGTATAACGTGATATTTTCTAAGTACATGTTTGTTCTTGTTTGTAGATCTAGGCTCCCTAGCTTGAGCGACAGCGCCCGTATTGTCACAATAAATCGTTATTGGACTGGGAGCAGGAACAACCCTCAATTCCTTCAAGAACTCTGAAATTCAGACAGCTTCATTCGATGCTTCTGATGCAGCAATGTACTCGGCTTCTGTGGATGAGTCAGCAACCGTGGCTTGCTTAGAACTCTTCCAACAGACAGCTCCTCCGTTCAATTTGAATACGTATCCTGTTTGTGACTTAAAGTCATCAGGATCTGATTCAAATCCAACGTCGACATACCCAGACATCTTTAATTCTGGTTCTCCACCAAACACCAAGAACATCTCTTTAGTCCGTCGAAGGTACTTAAGAATGTTCTTTACAGTAGTCCAGTGAGGTACTCCTGGATTCTGTTGGTGTCGACAAGTGACACTAAGCGCATATGCCACATCGGGCCTTGTGCAATTCATTGCATACATTATAGACCCTACTGCCGAAGCATAGGGCACACGACTCATTGCGTTTCTTTCTTCATCAGTTTTAGGACCATCTTTAACTGATAAGATAATCCCATGCCTCTCTTTGAGTCGTCCATCTTATAACGCTTCAGTATTTTGTCGATGTAGGTAGACTGTGTCAATCCTAACATCTTCTTGGATCTATCTCTAAATATCTTGATCCCTAGGATGTAGTTCGCTTCACTCAAGTCCTTCATCGAGAAGGTACTTGATAACCAAACTTTAGTCTCTTCCAGCATAGAGACATTGTTTCCCATGATCAAAATGTGATCAACATAAATGATCATGAAAACGACTCCCTTGTCGCTGTGCCTAGCGTAGACACAGGGATCTTCCTTGCTTCTGATGAAGTCAAACGATTTGACAGCTTCATCAAAGCGGATATTCCAGCTCCTTGACGCTTGCTTTAGCCCATAGATGGATCTTTGTAATTTGCATACAGCAGTTGGCCTGGTTTTACTAATAAAACCTTCCGGCTGTACCATATAGACCTCTTCCTCAAGGTTGCCATTGAGGAAGGCAGTCTTGACATCAATCTGCCAGATCTCATAATCATAGTAGGCAGCTATTGCAAGTAGAATTCGAATGGACTTCAATTTTGCTACCGGTGAAAAGGTTTCATCGTAATCGATGCCATACCTTTGCGTGTAGCCTTTCGCCACAAGCCTAGCTTTGTGCGTTTGTACCTTGCCATCGGCATCTGTCTTTCGTTTAAAGACCCATTTGCACCCAATAGGTCTAACCCCTTGGGGCAAGTCTACCAAGTTCCAAACTTGGTTCTGGTACATGGAGTCCATTTCCAATTCCATGGCCTCTTGCCATTTGTCTGAGTCAATATCAATTATTGCCTCTTTGTAGGTCTCGGGATCTTCCCAATCTGATAAGCCGACATCAAGTTCACTGATGTCTTCTATCATAAGGCTTTGCTTCTGAGGTCCTTTTAGGATCCTCTTCGACCTACGGAGCTCGACTGGTTCTGGTGCTTTTCTTTTCTGGCTTCGTGTAACACGAACATTATCAGTGGGTACTGATGCAGCTGGTCGCGGGGCGCGACCTGCACAGGTTGGTTGACAACGGGTTCTATTGGTGTGGTTTCAACTGTTGATCTAATCACAGGACTCCCACTGACTATGACATGCCTAGCAAATGTCATATCATTACCCTTGTCTGCTTCGAAAGCTCCCACTGAACTTGAGTCCAAATCAGAAGATTTAGAGAACTCATGTTCGTGCGTGTCAAAAGTCTTGAATTTCTTCAAGTTCTATCATGTCATCTAACCTCTCCTCTTCGAGGTATTCAGCTTCTAAAAACTTGACGTTTCTAGATACGATCACCTTGTGATCTTCAACATGATAGAATTCATAGCCTCTCGTCTGACGAGGATAGCCTATGAAATATACTTTGACACCCTTGGCATCTAAGTTATCAGTGAGCATCAGTTTGACTATCGCAGGACAGCCCCAAGGTCTAAGATAGCCCAGTGAGGGCTTCTTTCCCTTCCATAACTCATAAGGAGTTTTCTCTACTGATTTAGATGGTACACGGTTCAGAATGTAGATTGCAGTTTGTAGTGCATATCCCCACAGATATTTTGGAAGAGTCGAGAATCCAATCATTGAGCTTACCATGTCTAACAGGGTTCGATTCCTCTCTCAGACACCATTTAACTGTGGTGTTCCAGGAGCAGTCCATTGCGATTGAATTCCATTTTTGTTGGTCCCTTTAAACAACAAGAAAAGACTAGAGGGGGGGGGTGAATAGTCTTTTCAAACTTTCGTCGTTTAAAACTTTCTCAGCAAGTACTTATTACTTTTCAGTAATGAGTTTGCTGATACTTAACTTTCTCAGCAAGCGTAAGTTACTTTACAGTAACTTGGTTTGCTGATACTTAAAATCAGAGAGCGGAAGTCTTTGAAACAATAAGTGTTTTTTTCAGCAAGTAAAGGTTTCAGCAAGTGAGGTGAGTGACTGTGTACAGACAGATATAATTTGCTGAAAGCTAAATACAGTAAGTAAATCACACAAACACTTTTATAGTGGTATCTGAGAGTGGCATAATCTCTCAACTAATCCACTTCGTCCTTTCTAGGACTGAATCCACTAAGATATGATTGAGGTTCCTTACAATCTCCTATCTAAAGCGATTCAACAGAAACCAAAGCACACTTGCTTTGTATCCAACCTAAACTAGAGAACTCAACCTTGTTCTCCACCAAACTTGGTACTTTTAATCAGCAAAACTATGCTCGATTAAGTTCCCCCTGAATATCACGCCTGAAAGGGTGTATTTTCAGTTAGAGAGTTTTGGGGTGAGATGACTTAATTATAACTTATCCAGTTACAACAAGTAATCTAAGAAACACAACTTGGAATACTTTGCAGTAAACAAGTTTGATTGTTTCTGGTGTCAAGACTCGTTCTTGTTCGAAAGAAAGAACACTTAGCTAATTTCTTAGCCGAGTTTGTTCTACTTCTTCACAAGTAGCTTTTTCAAGCTTTAAGTCTTGGAACGGATCAATGGCTAGTAAGAGTGTTTGATGGTTTGTGAGTTTTTAAGCACAAGTGAGAGTTTGATCACGTTGTTGACACACTTCAACTCTTTGCCGGATGACCTCTATTTATAGTGAAAGTAAGGAGCCGTTTGAATTTCAAATCCTAAGGCTTTTGTTCCTTAACATGTCACTATCTTGCTTTTTGTACTTTCAGCAGCGACTCTGTTTGTCTTCTAGTCTTCATGTCTTTCATGTGTAAGCTTTGCATTAAATGCACATTTGAATAGAATTCAAACAGTAACATTGGAGCGCAAATTCACGTACACTCAACAAGAGGTCACATATGTTTATCAGCAAGTGGTCAGTCTCAGTTTCAGCAAGCACAACCTACTCTGTCTTTCAGATTTTCACTTATGCAATGTTGTTGCTGAACATTTCACTTTCTGAACAACACGTGCCTTTGTAGATACCAGTCTTCAGCAATCTTCTAGTCTTCAGATCTTCAAATCTTCAAGTCTTCAGATCTTCAAAGGTCTTCAAGATTCTGAGCGATTTCTACTTGCTTCAATAAATTGTTTATAATAAACAAAATATATTTTCAGCAAATGCTTCAATAGGTTATTTTCTTCTCAGAAAATAAGATACATCATAAGCTAAAGTGTCAATAAGATATTTTATTTTCAGAAAATAAAATACGTCATACACAAAAGAAATAACTTAACTAACACCTAACTAAGTCATCAGCAAACGTTCCTCTTTTACAATGTCCTTAAAATTCTAAATTCCTATGGACCTTAAGAGTACTAGTTACTGGACTTTCCTTAATTTAGCATGGTAAATTGCTCATCAAAATTACAAGTTTCCTAACAAATTTCCCCCTTTTTGATGTTAGCAATCCATGGCTAAATTAATTGTTACCCTTTTAGAGGTTTCTGATGTTGAATAAATCAGTTGATTAATGCAAGCATACTTGAATAATTAAACAGTAAGCATAAATAGATTGCATAATCAAAAACCAATAAGAGTCAAAAGAATTCATTGGTGATAGTTATCATTCAGATGTTTACATGAGAAAGCATAGATAACATAAACAGAATCAGCAAACAAAAACTTTAACAAAAACTATTGCAGGGACTTAAGCTCTTTCAGAGGATTTTCTCAAAATCTCTCTTACACTCTTCTCAGCAAGTGCAGTGAATTCAACACAATCCTTTTCGTAGTTTTCCAGAAGTCTACGGACTTGTAGTTGAAGGATTCTTGCGTTTTTGCAGGCAGTATGATGATGCTTTTCAGCATTCATTTCCATGTAATTAATTACCCACAAATGCATGCCGCAATTGCTGGCATGGAGAAGCTGTGTATCTGAAATGCTTTTCGGATGAATCTTTCTTAGCCAGAGAAGATCTTCTTCTTGATCCTTAGCAGTGAGATAGAAGTACTCATAAGGAATCAATCCAAGTTTCTTCTTAGGTTTCTTTGTTACCGGGTCTGAGTAGTAAGAAATGCTAGGTGGTTTGATCAGATTTGGTTCCTGTTTGTAAGTCTTACCAATGGCAACTCTTCTTACATAGACCTCTAGATTCAACCATTTCCCAGCAACATTTCTTGGGAGGGATTCTTCCCTTGATTTCTTTGGACCTTGAGTTCAATCCATTTGAACATTTGATTCAAAATGGCTGTAGGAAAGAACTCACTTACCAGCAAGTCTTCCATCTTTCAGATCCAGCAACCATGAATGTTTCTGATTACATTCTGAGTGGTTTCCTCATTGCTGGTCTTTGTATATTCAATGCCGGAGCCAATAGCAATGCTGGCCAGCCTTTTCTCTTCCTGTCTTTGCCTTCTTCTTCTTGTTTTGGCATTGTCTTGATCTCTTGCTGAAGAGTCAGACGAAAAATGCTTGAATGGCCAGACGGAGTTACGGCTGTTAAGGGTCTAGCTCTTATGGCTTGAGCTATTGTTTGATTGTCATCATCTTCATTCAGATTGTGATGACTTTCAGTGTGACAGAAATCTTGAGTTTCAGTAGCAGTTTTTCTCTTTTCGTACTTGCTGAATTTAACTCAGATTCTGCTTCCCTTTTAGAACTTTGCTCTTTTTCAGCAAGCGGTTCTATGGGCAAAGGCGCATCAGCAACGGGAGGAGGAGGAGATTGGTTTCTCTTTCTGGATCTTTTCTTTTCTTCCCCCTTAGACATGGATTGCAACATCGGAGTGATGTGCAGAGAATAAAACTCATTGCAATTTTCAGCAAGAGTGTTGAGACTGTTATACTTCATGATGATTGCCTGTTGGTCAGAGTTCATTGTGGACAACTCTTTTTGAATATTCATCATGTTCTCTTCATGTCTTTTCTTTGTTGCGGCCTTCTCATCCATAATATGCTGAGCTTTGACAAGAGCATTCTTTGAAAGCTTGAGCGCTTGACTTACATCTTCTTCATAGCTCTTGTGATAAAGACTGATGTCTTTCTGAGCTATTGTCAAAGTTGTAGTGCGTCTCAGCACTGTAGCCAATATTTTTCCAATGTCAAGTGGGCTCTCAGCAAGCAATGCCTCATCCTCAGCTTTGCAGGCATCATGGACTTTCTTTAGTGTTAGAATTCTGGGAGTAAACTCCTCAACTCTTGGGAACGGCACTAAATGAGGGGTCAAGGAGTGAGCCTTAAGTTCAGTAGCAAACTGATCATCTTGTAAAAGCATCTCGGCTCTTAATGAATCTCCTTCATAAGTGAG
>CM051458.1:48275457-48489145 GCA_028274465.1 Plantago ovata
CTTTTCAGTGATGACAGAAATCTTGAGTTTCAGCAGCGGTTTTCTCTTTTTTGGTACTTGCTGAATTTAACTCAGTTTCTGCTTGTCTTTTAGAAACTTGCTCTCTTTCAGCAAGAGGTTCTAATGGGAAGTGGCACATCAGCAGCAGGAGTAGAGGGGTTTGATTGCTTTTCTAGTCTTCTTTTCCCCCTTAACATGGATTGCAACATCGGAGTGATGTGCAAGAATAAAACTCATTGCAATTTTCAGCAAGAGTGTTGAGACTGTTATACTTCATGATGATTGCTTGTTGGTCAGAGTTCATTGTTGCAACTCTTTTTGAAATTCATCATGTTCTCTTCATGTCTTTCTCTGTTGCGGCCTCTCATCCATAATATTCTGAGCTTTGACGAGAGCATTCTTTGCAAGAGAGGCTTGACTTACATCTTCTTCATAGCTCTTGTGATAAAGACTGATGTCTTTCTGAGCTATTGTTAAAGTTGTAGTGCGTCTCAGCACTGTAGCCAATATTTTCCAATGTCAAGTGGGCTCTCAGCAAGCAATGCCTCATCTTCAGCTTTGCAGGCATCATGGACTTGCTTTAGTGCTAGAATTCTGGGAGTAAACTCCTCAACTCTTGGGAACGGCACTAAATTAGGTGTCAAGGATGAGCCTTAAGTTCAGTAGCAAACTGATCATCTCGTAAAAGCAACTCGGCCTTAATGAATCTCCTTCAAGTGAGGTAATTAGGAGGAGGAATTGAACGACTTTTGGGTCTCGCTTGGATTTTCATCCTCATTTTCTGACAAGTCGTCATCATCCTCAGATTCATCAAGTTGAGCACTTTTGAGCCTTTGTCAGTAGCTTCACTTCCTTTTTGTTGAGTGGTTGCTGATGGCAACGCAGACTCAACGACTGGAGTTTCACCAGTAGATAGTTGTTTCAATTGAGTTTGTGGCTCAATTACTGGAGTTTCGCCAGTAGTTAGTTTTAATTGAGTAGTTGCTGAAGCAACGTTTGAGACTCAATAACTGGAGTTTCGCCAGTAGTAAGTGGAAGGGATGGAACTTCCTTTGATTTTGGTCTTGAAGATTCACCAATTTCCAGATCCTGCGTATGCCTTGCATGGATCACGAGACTGTTTTGTAGAGCTCGTTGGTAATCTTCATCTCTTCATCCTCATCTTCAAGGTTTTCTTCAGTAACCTTGGCATCAGAAACTGGACTTTTGCCATTTTTCAAGGCAGCCCTTTTTCTGGCGTATTCTTCTTCAGTATCAGCACCTTGTACAGGTGCTTGATTTTCAGCAGCAGCAGGAGGAGGTTGAGATTCTTGCTGAGATTGTTGTTGTTCAGCTTGCTGATTGTCAGATGAGTATTTTCAGCAACTGTAACTTCAATCCACCAGCACCAGGACTTGGACCTTGATTGTCATCATCGTCATCTTTCTTGTCCTTAGAATCTTTCCCTTCATCATCACTGGGATCAGTGGGAATGTTCTCATCTTCTTCTTCTTCTTCATCATCTGTCAGAATGACTAGCTCAACGTGCTTATACAAAGCAACACTTGTCACTTCCTCTTCCTCAGTTAATTGTGGGGATCAGCCACCACAGGAACAAAAAGACCTTTGAGCATCACAGCTTGTTCAGCTGGAGAGGCACTCTTAAATTTGGCCTTCATATTCTCTCTGATTTGAGCAATCAGATTTGAACTCATTTGCTGAGAATATGTCATTTCTTCAGGAAGGATGGAGTGGACAAATGTTTCGAGCTTCAAAGTGAAGATCTCTTTTTCTCATTTGAGAGATGAAGGTGAAGATCTGAGAAGTCCATTCTCCTATATCTTTGCCAGTTGCTGACGGACTTAGCAACTCTTGACAAAGTTGTCCTCTTGAAGTTCAAGTAAAGTTCTTCAGAACTTACTTGCTGATCTTCAGTGATGAGTACCACTTCAGTGGTCTCCTTTTGAGCCTGAAAAAGAATTTTATTTAGATCAGGATTGGTTTGGAGAATTGTTTTAGAGTTTAAATCTGAAACATGATTTACCTGCTGAGAGTCAGCAAGCTCATGTAGTACAATTTCCATTCCATGAGGAGCTTGAGTAGCATCCTCCATTTGTTCATCCTGAAATAAATTAAATTAGACACAAGTACTAAGCTGTCAAACTTAGTTTTTATACCAAAATTATTAACTACCTGCTGAGCAGGGAGTGTTGGTTCTGGTGCAGAGGCTTCAGCAACCATCTGACTTGCATCTTGAGAAGTCTGTAGAGAGAATAATTTTAGCAAAAGAACAATTTCAGAATTTGAAGTTTTACTGATGGTTGAATTAACTACCTGCTGAGGAAGGACAGGTTGTGGCTCAGTCCTTTCAGCATTAACAGTTTCTTCAGCTTCTTGGACTGTTTCTTCAGCAGACTTCTGATTTTGCTCTAACTGAGAAAGCTGTGCGGTTTCAGCAATCTCCCTTGTCTCTGAAATGACAAGTTGAGCAGAAGCATCTTGACCTTTAAGCTCACTGCTTGTCATGAAGAGATCAATTGACTTGTTGGATGATTCTTCAATCTCCAACTCCATTTGTTTGCTTAAATCTTCCAGTACAAGCTGGACTTTGTCAATTGAAGTCTTGGGTGAACTTGGGCCAGTATTCTCAGCATCAAGAGATGCGTCTTTGAATAATGCTTCTTGAGTTTCAGCAACTTCAGGAACTGAACCATTGCTTTTCAGCAACTGGTCCTTCAGCAAGCTGGGTTCAGCAACTTGATGAGTTGCTTGTTCAGCAACCATCTTTCAGCAGCATCAGCAAGTGCCGCTCTTTGCAGATCAGCAGCAATGTCGCTTGCTGGTTCCATGGTTGGATCATCTGGAATATCTACAATGTAGATATCTGGGACTTGGGCAGGAATTTCATTTCCACTGCCTTGTGGTCTATTCTCAGTAGAGTTATCAACGTTAAGTTGATTGTTGAAGGCTTCCGCAAACACTTCAACATTGCTGACATATGTTTCAGTAATTACTTCAGCAACATCTACTGGCAAATGCGTTTCAGCATTTGTCTGGGAATTGACTGAGGAGTCTTGGACATTAGGGACTGACTGAGAAGCCAGTGTCTTCTTTCTTTTGTTACTTGTCCGTTTCCTCTTAGGTACGGGATTTGCTGATGACGCTGCAGTCTGAGTGTCATCATCAGCTTTCCTCTTTTTCTTTTAGATTTCTCCAGTTTCCCAGAGTCATCTATTGTTGCTTTTCAGCAACGGTGTTGTACACGTACCTTGTTGATTTTCTACAGCAGTTTCATTTGTGTTACCACCATCAACAGCAGTTTCATCTCTAAGTTGCTGAGTGGTAACATCTGCAGCTGTTGTATACCTTTCTTGCTGGCTTGTGCTGACAACATTTGCAGTTGTTGTCTTCTTGTTTTCTTTCCAGCAATCTTAGGTACATTCTGCTTGTAGAAAGATCTTCCCACATTGCACACAGATTTCTTGATTGGCAATGGGTTTCTTAGCTGAATCCTGAAATGTTCAAGGATATAGCATATCTTGATTCCATACATAACTGGAAAGGAAGGTGAGACCTTGTTGTCTTCTACCTTTACCTTAAACTTAGTAACACAATCAACAAGCCTGTTGAAAATGTACTTAGCCCAGTTAAGTTCCGATTTATTTTCATAGATATGCATCAGCAATGGCCATCTTCTCAGGCCTACTTGGTCAATTCCTCCAACTTGGGAGTCAAGAACTTTTATCAGTAGCAGAGCTACTAGACCAAGTGAATGGCAGAGATGCTTTCTCTTAACGTGCTTTGTCCAAGTCACGGGAGCTATCTCGCCTTTCTTCATTTTTGCATTTCTGACGTCACTGTAGAAAGCTTCAATTTCTTCGTCAGTAGCAGTGACGTCATCTTCAGTTCCAGTGGTTGGAATCTGAAAAATCTCCGCTAAATCAGTCCATTTCAGGACGATTTGCGTGTTCTGAACATAAGTAAGGATCACTTTTTCAGTGACTCCATTACTGTCTGTAAGGGACTGGATTTCTGCATTATTGTAGACTTCCATTGTATCAATCATGCTCACTTGCTTAGTGCGAGCAGAGATAAAGTTCATGAGGCCTTGCTGCTTGATGAACTCAAGCGCCTCTTCATTTTGGTCATCAAGTTCTTGTTCATAAAAGTACCTAATGTACTTTTCTTTTGCAAACCTCCCCATTGCATCAACATCTCACACTTTGCAGTGTCAAGATATGACGGAGGCATAGGTTTTACAGTGATTCGGTCGTTTTTCAACACAACTTTCGTTGTGTCTGGGGCCAGAGTAGTCACCGGAGCAGTGCGTGTTTCAGCACTGTCAACCTTTGACGATTTTGAGGACTTAGATAACTGTCTCTTGGGAGCCATTTCTTATATAGAGCAAGAGATTGTACGAAAAGAGATAGTTTGCTTTTTGACCGGAGGTACAGTAGATTCAGGCTAGAATTGCAGAGAAAGGAAATGTGAGTTAAAGAATTTTGTCATTTCTCTAACTCCTTCTTTATATAGTGTCTCTGGTGTGTGAGAAACTCAATCGATTTGAGCTCTCAGCAAGGGTAAAACAGAGAAACACTGGAGATAGTGGAGCCTTTGCATTGAATGCGTAGTGGCCCACTAACTAAAACCGTCAGAGCACTCTCTCTCTTTGTTTTGTTAGCCGTTAGATTAGTAACTCCTTTTAATCAATGGCCACGATTGAATTTCATGTCATGATTATTGCGAGTTTATCTGTGCCAGCTTAACGTCACAAATTGATTTTACCGAGTAATAAGGGATAGATTGCTTGCTGAAATAGACAAGAATCTTTTCAGCGAGTTTGAATTAACAATCTAGATACTTGCTGAAAGTTCCCCCTTACTTAGATATCTCATATTTTCTTTAAGTTTAAAAGATATTTCTGATTTCCCGTATCAGTAAATTCTTTTGCACCTGAGACATCATTTGGTAAACTCTGAGAGATGAGCTTGCTCTTTTTCTGAGTTCCCGTCTCAGAAAATTCCTATGATACTTGAATACCTGTTTCAGTATCGTTTGATTGTCTGAGTACCCGTCTCGGCAATCCTTAATTTCTTTCTCTTACTGAGTGCCTGTCTCAGCAAGTGGTCAAGTTTCCTAACAAATACCCGTTTTGAAGGAATTACTTGCTGAATGCCTGTTTCAGCAATCACGTAGTGACTTATCATTTCTTAGAAGAAATCAGTGACTTGGTCTTTTGGACAGGAATACTTTGGCTTGCTGAATACCTGTTTCAGCATTCTGCCAAGTGTATCCTTTATTGAGGTAGTTCAATCAATCCAAGGTTATACCTTAGCATTGCGAACCTATTATCCGGTAGGGGCTTGGTAAAGATATCAGCAAGCTGATCTTCGGTGCCTACTTTCACAACCTCAATATCACCTTTTTCCACATGATCTCTAATGAAATGATGTCTAATATCAATGTGCTTGGTCCTAGAGTGAAACGTAGGATTTTGCGTAATTGCAATAGCACTTGTATTATCACAAAAGTTTGGTGTTTTCTTTGCAGAAATACCATAATCTCTTAATTGTTGCTGAATCCATAGGATTTGAGCTGTACAACAACCAGCTGCAATGTATTCAGATTCAGTAGATGAATTGGCGACACAAGTTTGCTTCTTGCTGAACCATGATATTAATCTAGTACCCAAAAACTGACAAGTTCCAGAGGTACTTTTTCTATCAAGAGTTGATCCACCATGATCAGCATCAGAATAGCCAACCAATTCAAGTCCAAAATCTTTAGGATACCATAATCCAACATTGACTGTACCTTTAACATATTTCAGTATCTTGATTGCCTTTTTGTAGTGTGATTCTCTTGGATCAGATTGAAATCTTGCACACACACAAACAGCATACTGAATGTCAGGTCTACTTGCTGTTAAATACAACAAGGAACCAATGAGCTTCCTATACTTGTGTTCTTCAACACTTTTGTCCTCTTTAGTATAGCCCAATTTGGTGCCAACACTCATAGGGATCTTATGAGCATTTCTTTCGCATACTTTGCTTGATTTATGAATATTCCATCTTTGAGTTGCTTGACTTGCAATCCTAGGAAATAATTCAATTTTCCCATCATATTCATTTCAAACTTATTTGTCGTGAGTTTGGCAAAATCATCACAAAGTTGCTTGTCCTTAGATCCAAAAATTATGTCATCCACATAAATTTGAACTAAGATTATTTTACCATCATGGTTCATGGTAAATAATGTTTTGTCAACTTCACCTTTCTTGAAACCATTTTCCAGCAAGAACTTAGCCAAGGTATCATACCATGCTCTTGGTGCTTGCTTTAGACCATATACAGCTTTCTGAAGCTTATATACCATCTTGGTTTCTGAGGGAAGTTCAAAGCCAGGGGGTTGTTCTAGGTAGACTTCTTCAGCAAGTTCACCATTTAAGAATGCACTTTTAACATCCATTTGGTAAACAATGAAGTCATTGTGAGCAGCAAAGGCCAAGAAAAGCCTAATTGCATCCAATCTTGCAACTGGAGCGTAAGACTCATCATAGTCCAATCCTTCAGTCTGACAGTAACCTTGAGCAACTAAGCGTGCTTTATTTCTTGTTACTTCACCATACTCGCTCAGCTTGTTTCTGAACACCCACTTTGTACCAATAGCTTTCTTATCTTCAGCAAGTGGCACAAGTTTCCAGACTTTGTTCCTTTCAAATTGATCCAATTCTTCTTGCATTTCCTTTATCCATTCAGAATGCTTCAAAGCTTCTTCTATGGTTTTAGGTTCAATTTCTGAAATAAAGCAAGAGAATAAAGATTCTACTTCTACGACAGTTGCTTCTTCAGCAAGTCCTTGACTAGCTTTGGATCTAGTCACTTGGCGTTTATTAATATCGCCAATCATATCCGTAGAGGGATGATCTCTAATCCATTTATTAACAGGTTTCCGGTTTGTTGGATCAGGATATGTTTGCTCATCAGCATGTGACTCTTCAGTGTGTACTTGTTCAGTACTACTGGGAATTTGTGTCTCTGCTGAGATTTGTTCGTCAGCAACTGCTTGTTCAGCATTGCTGGATTAAGGTATTTCATCAGCAGGCACTGGAGATTGCGTAATTTCAGCAACTTCCGGAGCAACCGCATCTTTTGCTGGAAATTCTTTGTCATGAACTATTTTTATCTTGTCATGACTTGGGGGAGGAGAGTCATTGTCAGAATCATCATTTAGTTCAATTGACTTGATTTGCCTAGCATCAGATTCAGTTCTTTGCTCGTGTATGATTAGCTTTTTCATACATTCTGATATTTCTTCTTCAGCAGGCACACCTTGTGACTTTTCGTAGAATACAACATGCACAGATTCTTCAATCTTTTGTGCCTTTTTGTTGTAAACTCTATAAGCTTTACTGTGCAAGGAGTAGCCAAGAAATATCACTTCGTCTACCTTTGGTTGAAATGTTCTAAGGTATTCTCTACCATTGTTAAGAACGAAACACTTGCAACCAAATACTCTTAGATGAGTGATGTTAGGAGGTCTTCCAACAAACAATTCATAAGGAGTTCTGTTGTATTCCTTAGTAATTAGACATCTATTTTGAGTATAGCAGGCGGTACTAATCGCTTCAACCCAATAAGCGTCACTTATTTCAGTGTCAGCAAACATTGTTCTTGTGGCTTCTTTAAGGGTGCGATTCTTCCGTTCAGCAACACCATTTTGCTGTGGTGTTCTTACTGAGGATAACTGATGTTGAATACCTTTTAAGGTACAATATTCATTTATGTACTGGTTTACAAACTCAGTACCATGGCTGTCCTTATGACTTTTACCTTGTCATTTTTCATGACTTCAAGCTTATTCAGCAAGTTAGGTATTTCAGTCTTGGTTTCAGATTTGTGCTTGATGAATACTACCCAAGTGAATCTTGAATAGTCATCTACCACGACTAGACCATACTTCTTACCAGCATAGCTTGTTGAAGAAGATTCAAACAAGTCCATGTGCAAGAGTTGTAAAGGTTTTGTAGTTGACGGTACTGCCTTGTTCTTGAAAGAAGATTTGGTTTGCTTTCCTTGCTGACATGCATTGCAAACACCATCCTTCTTAAAAGTAACCCTAGGTAATCCAACTACAAGTGCCTTTTTAGACAGCTTATTCAGCGTCTTGAAGTTTAGATGACTTGTTCGTTTATGCCATAACCATGCTTTTTCAGCAAGGCAATCATGATCTGAGACAAGGCATTTTTCAACGTTTGCTGAAGACCAATCAACGGTGTACAAGCCTCCTGATCTTCTTGCAATCATTATAACCTTTTTAGTCTCAAAATCTACAAGTTTACATTCATCACTTTTAATTTCGATGAAGTATCCTTTATCAGCAAATTGACTCATGCTTAAAAGGTTAAACTTAAGATTTTTGACATAAAGAACTCCAGAAATGGTTATGCATCCTAACTTCACATCACCATAGCCTTTTGTAGATCCGGAGCCTCCACCAGCAAACCTTATTGTTGGACCTTTAGACCACCGTCTATAGTTTATAAGGTTATTCTTGTTGCCCGTGATGAACGTGTCAGATTCAGTCAAATAAATTTGTAATAAGCCAAAGGCAATCCACAACTACAACGAAAACCGTAGTGTAGCAGTAGAATGACTCGAGTGTCGTTCTCTCAGGAGTATAACTAGCTTTATCTATTTAATCAAGAGAATATAAAACAGCAGATAGAAAGCAATAGGGGGTTTTCAAGCAGATAATGGAGGTTGGTGATAGTATGGTCCTTCTTAACATAATGGGTCGATAATCATGCATAAATTCCTCGGTCTTGCATAGAGATCTTTGAATGAATCTTGGGTCCTGTTGTAAGTATTGTGCACTACGAAGATAATATGGGTCTGACCTGTCAACAACTAACGTCCTATTGTGTTCCGTAATCATTCAACACTACGAAGATATTTTGGTCTGATTGGCCGACAAGTGTCCTAGTGTGCATAATGATCAATACAACATACGAGAATTTTGGTGTTCAACTCATCAACGAAATAAAGCAATGACACGGAGTATAATGCGCGATATAGCCATTAGCATGATTATCTTCCCTCGCTAAGAATTCACATACTACCACCAACGATAAATTTAGCTACTCATAATGTGCATGCAATCAATAGCAATCATAGAAGAAAACATATTGAAAGAATATAAAATAAGTAGATAAAAGTTGTAAGATACAAAGTTACCGAAGGTTGTCAATCTCTGGATGATTGCGATCCTACGCGCTCCAATCTGCTATGAAAAAGTATCCCCTAAGCTATGGAACTCCCAGGACAGGCCCCGGGGAGTTCCTACCTAAAACTATAGAGAGAGGTGAGAAAGTAGGCTTGGAAAGATCTGATTTTCGGAGAGAAAACTCGCAACTATATAGGCCCGGAAATTGCCCGCGGCGGTTCGCCCGAGGCACGGGGCGGTTCGCCCCACAGTGTAAACGCGGAATTTTCACGTTTTCGACGCGGTTTTGGATTTCTTCACCTTTTCGGACTCGGTTTATGACTTCTAGTAGCCTTCTAACCTCCAGATTCGGCCCCTAGACTCCAAATCCTATCCGGAAACCTTCAAATACTCCAAATATGCTTCTGGAACACCAATTCCTTGTAGACTTTAATATAATTTCCCGTAAATCTCCGAATTTCAACCAAAACCTGTAAAATAAAATCTAAAAGGAAACGTGACACTATTCTAATAAAATGTACTAAAATATAGCTAAATTAACATAGAGGATAGCTAAATTAGGTGAAAAAAACTCGAGTGAAAGTGTAAAATACACATTCATCAAACTCCCCAAACCGAACCTTTGCTTGTCCTCAAGCAACTAAGCTAGACTCTAATACAAAAAACATGCAAGACTCAAAAATGGAGTTTCATGCCAAATAAAATGAACTAATCTATTGAATCTATCAAATAACATATGAACAAAAACCATATAAATCAAAGCATGAATATACGTTGAAGAATACCTCGATTGACTTATACACATCCACATAAGCACTTATGTCAAGACAAGATAGTCTCCCGTAACATTCTCTACCTGGACCTAGTCAGTGACGACGTAATGAAGCATGCTAAGATACGAATGGTTGCCCCGTGCCTATGAAACTGAGGACTTACTGCTGTTCCACCATGTTAAGACTTTTCCTCAAAAGAGGTCGAACCAGTACTGGCTCTCATCAAACGAAGGAGGGTTCCCTATAAAAGATAACACTCCCCTATTCTACCCATCTCTCAAGTAAAGTCTTAAGCTATTCACCACTTCCTGAATGGCAGGACGAGGGTGGTCTAGAACAGATGACACTTAAGACAAAAAAGATAAAAAATAGAAAAACACAATTACGAACAATACGAAAAATGGAAAAGACTCAATACTTTGCTGAACTGCTTATTTGGCTTTTCTTTTTTGGACCCTTCTTTGCTTTTTTGTGGTCTTCTCTTTTTTTTCTTTTTTTCCTTTCCAGATTCTTTTTTTCATTTTCTTTTTCTTTTTTTTTTTCTGGAATTTTTCCTTTTTTTCGATTTTTTTTTCTAGCCAGCAGTAGCATAACAAAGAGAGAAACAAAAAGACTCACACGACTTCCCCAAACCTATTCGAAAGAATAGGTTAGAGTACAAAATTCACGAAAAAAAGGAAAAATAAACTCACGATACGAAGAATGAAAAACAGAAACAAGTCTATGATGGTGTAACCCCCTCCCCAAACCTATTCGGAAGAATAGGTTATAAACAAAGGATCACACAACCTCACACTACCTCCTTCCTAGGCATTTAGCAATCTCAAAGCATGGTGAAGACTTGTTGCCTCTTAGGTACATAATTACTCGGAAAAACAACCATAAGATCCTAACATGAATCATCCTATTATAAAGGCCTTCGTGAACCGCAGTAGAGAAAACACCACTAAGTGATGTCGAGACTACCTAGCTTGACTAAGTGCAATACATAAATGTGACAAGCCAAGCGAGAAAAACCTCAAACAAATTCACGATACGAAGTCTATGATGGTGTAACCCCCTCCCCAAACCTATTCGGAAGAATATGTTATAAACAAAGGATCACACAACCTCACACTACCTCCTTCCTAGGCATTTAGCAATCTCAAAGCATGGTGAAGACTTGTTTCCTCTTAGGTACATAATTACTCGGGAAAACAACCATAAGATCCTAACATGCATCATCCTATTATAAAGGCCTTCGTGAACCGCAGTAGAGAAAACACCACTAAGTGATGTCGAGACTACCTAGCTTGACTAAGTGCAATACATAAATGTGACAAGCCAAGCGAGAAAAACCTCAAACAAATTCATAGAGATGAAGCATACGATTAATGGCATAGCTAGTTGATCTACCCAATAAAAAAGTTGAAAAAATTCGGCAATAAACTCCATATAAAACATGCAAGACTATCCTAGGATGAATGCAACCTAAAAAATCTAAGAAAGCAGTAAACGTGCAAATGCAAACAAAGAACAAGATACTAATCGACACAAAACCAAACAAAACTTAACATCATGGTTCACATCCCATCCCCCTTACGATTCTCAAGATAGCCCCCTAGCAAAAGAGAATGAGTAATAAGAAGTGATACTAGATGTTACCGAAGGGTTTGGCCTCGGTCGGCTGAGAGTGGACAAGTGGAAGGACTAGTCATCGGGATGGTAGTCCCCATAAAAGTCACTCCACATGTCATTCATGAGCTCATTGGACTGTCGTAGAGCTTCCTGCTGTTGCTGGATCAGCTGTTGCTGCTCCCACATGTGCTGCCTATCCTCTCGGCGGTGCTCCTCGAATATCTCCCAATCGCGGCTGTGCTGGACAATGTGCCTATCGATGTCCTGTCGCATGGCCGCGTTGTTGGCATCAATCCTGTCGAAACGGCTGTCGAGGTAGGTACAGAATTCGGAGAAGTCAAATCCTCCATATCCCTGTGGTGCTCCAGCTGGTGCATGCGGTGCATGATGGACAAACGGAATATCCGGAATCGGGGCTTCGCCAACATCGGCCTCCATAGCATCCTCATGATCGGAATCATTCGGCTGGAATTGCCCTCCTACATCAGCAGCGACTGCTGTGGGGTTCCTCAACTGATACCTGTTGAGCTGTACCTCAATGGTCGAGGGTGAAAGGGCAGCAACCTCGCAATCACCCTCCTCAATATCATCGACCCCATGATACTTGCAGTATGCTGTGATGAAGCTCGGGAAGATGAAAGGCTTCCTCTTCTTTTCCCAGTGGCGCTCGTACTCCTCATACATAATGTGTCCAATGTCGACCTGATGTCCGTCTATGAGGCAGTAGAGGAGCTCGGTGTAGTAGGGCTGAATCCATGTGTCATTCTTCCTCGGGATCAAGTCGGAGATGCAAAATTTCATCATTACCTTAGCTTCGATGCTAAGGTCGCTATAACTGATCCGACCAGGTGCAGCCCCAACTCCAGGATATCTGTACTCCCTGTTGCAGATCACTTCGGTGACGTCTCTTCCTATCCCCCTAGCGGTCCTCGAATATAAGTAGGCGTGTGCGCTCTCTGTGAATTCAAAGTTCCCGAAGTGGATGAAGGAAGAAATGTGCTCTGGGCTCCATGGTATAATTAGGCCTCGGACTAACACCCCATTCTTCTCGTCCAAATCCTGTATACCCGGTGTAGAAATCTCGAAGGAGGCTCTCGTCGTAGCCTTTGAACTTGTCGGAACTGTACCATGCCCAATTCCTCTGTGACCCCAAACTTGAAAGTGTCCTATACCCCGCTCTATTCGCTGCAGACTCAGAAATGTCAATCCTCCTGTCGGGAATGATAGACCTTCCTCCGTCGGCCATCTCCTCCTCTAACCGTTGTCGCACCCCTATCGCAGCGGCAGACAACTCGTACAAATCGTGAGATGGTTGGGAGCTTGATGCCACTCCCTTCCCCTTTTTGCTAGAGCCGGCTCTCCTTGTCCTTGGTGCCATGATTCCTACAAACAGAAATTAGTATCTTGTACGATGCAAAACAGACCTATGCTTATGTAAATAAACGAGCGAACAAACGAGTAAAAATTTCAAAATCGAACTCCTCAAGAATCCAAAGCCTAGTCTAGCTAATTCATTACGTAACATATCAATGTACCTACTACAATAACATATCACATTATGCTTTTGCTAACAACATATGCCTTGAATCACAAGGTTCAATCCATATCATAAAAATCAATTTCTAGCATAAATCCTCAATCTCAACCATCATGCATTCTATCAATACATTCATCAATTTCATGTCATTAAATACATGTTTAAACAAGGAATGAAAGCAAGAGAGACAATTCCTAACAAGACATATATCATCCAATTAGCAGAATCTCAAATCGTCAAACCAAGCCTAATTGAACATGTAATTGGCAATGAATAATGAATCTAAACACATAAATCATCAACCCATTCATCATACAAGCCTAATTGAAGCACAAATCAAAAAATCCCCAAATTGTAAAAATTAGGGTTCATGTGATAATACCTCAAATCCGGAAATTGAATGACCTAGGAAGAAATTTGTTCAGATAGAATGATAGATCACGTTACGGGCTTCGAATGAACCTAAAGAACATACAAAATGATGGAGAGATGAAGAAGTTATGAAGATTTGAAGATATTTTGAATATGGGGGAAATTTTGGAGTTTGAAGGATGAAAATGGGTGTTTGGGGAAGAAACCCCCGATTTTGGTCTCTGGAGGTGTGGGGCGGTTCGCCCCACACCTGGGGCGGACCGTCCGTGCGGGGCGAACAGCCCCGCGCGCGGGACCGCCCCGCACGCCCAGAGCGCGCGCGCGCGCTCTGGTCGTGGGGCGATTCACCCCCACTTTTTAGGTGGGAGACGAACGTTTTTTGAAATAAAAATGCGGTTTTTAGTCCCCGAAAAAGTTTTTAGTCCCCGAAAAATCATTTTCCTCGAAAATCACTCGAAAAAATCAGCATTCGAACAAAACATAAGCACATACGACACAGAACTGAACAAATTCACATATGAGAAACAAATAGTTCAAGTATGAATGCATGCAAAAGAAACGGTAAAGAAAGCGATAAAAACCCCGGGTTGCCTCCCGGATAGCGCCATTGTTTAAGGTCTCTGACTCGACCCCTGTCTTCGCCTATCTTTTCCTTCTGTGGGTACTAGACTTCCCCGTCATGATTCTCCTTCCCGTGCTTTGATCCTGTGAATAAGAGTGAATATAGACGTTAAGACCACTGTAATCAATAGTGTTAGAAGTATCGGGTGGATCAGGTGGATCAGTTATGGCTTGCAACAAGTGTTGCTTGCCATCCACTTCGATAGTGCAAGTCCTTCGGTAGATGTCCATCACTGAGCGTATTTTGGTCAAGAATGTTCGTCCTAAAAGTATGACATCCCCCGTTCCTGGTGTTGATGCTGGCATAATTACAAAATCGATGTGGACAGAAGCTTCACCAATTTTGACTAATACATTCTTCACAACGCCTTCGGGTTTTACAAGGGATCCATCCGCCAGTTGCACAATAGCCTTATGCACAGTTAGTTCTCCAAGGTTACTCTTCTCGAAAACGTTCAAAGGGAGCACATTAGAGTAGGATCCAGTGTCTAGTGTGGCTTGGACATCTTCAAGCTCCCCAATCCCGACCTTAATATCGAAGCTTTGAGGGAGTGGCTCTGGATCCTCATGCTCCTCTTCACTCTTGTTGGTACCAAGGTACTTTCCTTCTTCTTCGGCTTGTGGAGGTAGGTCCCTCTTGCAACTCTCGCACTTAGTAGCCTTCTTGATGGTGATTTCAACAGGTAGATCACCTACTAAGTTAATGGACAATGACTTCTCAGTGTTGCTAGGCAGTTTGCCTTGTTCCCTGCTTGCTCCTCAATCGATCAACTCTTGCATCTTTTGATGGGTAAGCCTAGTGCTTTCTTCCAACCTATCGAGCCTTGCCCTAGTCTTCTCGGAATCTTCTTCATACCGTTTGAGAAAACTTTGTGTGTGATCAACCATCTTCTCCAAGTTATCCATCAGTAGGGCCGTCTTCGACTTCGGTGGCTCTTTCGGAGCGGGGTTTTCGCAGTGATCATTACCATAGTTCAGCCTACTACGGTCTTGGTTAGGTCCATAAGTTTGGTTAGCCGGTGCATATCCTTGATTGTTACGGTATCCTCTTCTCCAGAATCCACCTCGAGGATTCCTATCGTCTTGTCCGTAGCTAACTTCTTGAGTGTCAAACTCCGTAGCAAAGGCTTCTTCTTCGCCTCCTCGAGCCCAGTTGCCATCATCGTATGCCAGCTCCGATCTACACATATGAGCTTTCATGCCCATAGTTCTTGCATATTCGGCATACTTCGTTTGAAACAGTTGTTCCGGTGGCGCTCTTGAGGACTTGCTTCAATTCGTTGGTAAAGCACTCGAATTGATCCCCATTCCCCCTGTACATTGGGGCTTCTTGAGTCGGTGGAGCTTCGGGTCCACGTCTCCTAGCCATTGCTCTTGGATCCTTGAACTGCCAACCCTTAGCAAGCCTTTCGAAAACAGCCCAGACGGCTTCTGCGGTTTCCTCCCAAATATTGCCTCGGCATTGGAAATCCACCACTTGTTGGTTCTCGAAGGTTAGTCCATTGTAGAAGTGTTGGACTAGGTCGAAGAGTTCAAAACCATGGTGAGGGAACTTGTTCGTGAGATCTTGGAACCTCTCGAATGCGGTGTAGATGGTCTCATCATAGTCTTGCTTGAATCCAGTGATCTACGCCTTAAGCGCGGTAGTCAGAGTGTGTGGGAAGTATTTCTCCATGAAAGCTGAAAAAACCTTTTCCCAGGTGTCTAGTGAGCCGGCTGGTAGAGAACTCAGCCATGACTTGGCTCTGTCACCAAGTCCCATAGCAAAAACCTTCATCCTTAACTCATCCGTTGTTATGTCTGCTCCGGGTCGTGGGAGTTGATTGACGAAATCATCGATATCGTTCAAGTACCCCATCACATCTTCCCTTGATAAGCCATAGAACCTCGGAAGTTGTTGGAATGCGTGGTTCTTGATTTCCAGATCTCGGGTTGCGGGCGAAAGAACAATCGTCGGTCCCCTCATACGATCCTTGGTGGGTTGTACCCATGCCTTCAGTGGTCTAGCTTCTGCCATTCCGTCGATTTCCTTGAAAAGGAGTCGCCTTCTTTGGTGGTAGACTCTATCGATCTCAGCAATTGAATCAGCAAGCGGTATTCCTACAGAACGTGTATGCGGCATACACAATCTATGACAGACTAGGTAAAGTAATTAGAAACAAATAGGAAAGTAGAGAGAGATTAAAAAGGAAAACTAAAACTAAAAGAATTAGGAATCTAAAGCTGTAAATAAAAACAAATTAAATAGAAAAAAAGAGTATAGTCCCCAGCAACGGCGCCAATTTGATGAACGTGTCAGATTCAGTCAAATAAATTTGTAATAAGCCAAAGGCAATCCACAACTACAACGAAAACCGTAGTGTAGCAGTAGAATGACTCGAGTGTCGTTCTCTTAGGACTATAACTAGCTTTATCTATTTAATCAAGAGAATATAAAACAGCAGATAGAAAGCAATAGGGGGTTTTCAAGCAGATAATGGAGGTTGGTGATAGTATGGTCCTTCTTAACATAATGGGTCGATAATCATGCATAAATTCCTCGGTCTTGCATAGAGATCTTTGAATGAATCTTGGGTCCTGTTGTAAGTATTGTGCACTACGAAGATAATATGGGTCTGACCTGTCAACAACTAACGTCCTATTGTGTTCCGTAATCATTCAACACTACGAAGATATTTTGGTCTGATTGGCCGACAAGTGTCCTAGTGTGCATAATGATCAATACAACATACGAGAATTTTGGTGTTCAACTCATCAACGAAATAAAGCAATGACACGGAGTATAATGCGCGATTTAGCCATTAGCATGATTATCTTCCCTCGCTAAGAATTCACATACTACCACCAACGATAAATTTAGCTACTCATAATGTGCATGCAATCAATAGCAATCATAGAAGAAAACATATTGAAAGAATATAAAATAAGTAGATAAAAGTTGTAAGATACAAAGTTACCGAAGGTTGTCAATCTCCGGATGATTGCGATCCTACGCGCTCCAATCTGCTATGAAAAAGTATCCCCTAAGCTATGGAACTCCCAGGACAGGCCCCGGGGAGTTCCTACCTAAAACTATAGAGAGAGGTGAGAAAGTAGGCTTGGAAAGATCTGATTTTCGGAGAGAAACCTCGCAACTATATATAGGCCCGGAAATTGCCCGCGGCGGTTTGCCCGAGGCACGGGGCGGTTCGCCCCACAGTGTAAACGCGGAATTTTTGCGTTTTCGACGCGATTTTAGACTTCTTCACCTTTTCGGACTCGGTTTATGACTTCTAGTAGCCTTCTAACCTCCAGATTCGGCCCCTAGACTCCAAATCCTATCCGGAAACCTTCAGATACTCCAAATATGCTTCTGGAACACCAATTCCTTGTAGACTTTAATATAATTGCCCGTAAATCTCCGAATTTCAACCAAAACCTGTAAAATAAAATCTAAAAGGAAACGTGACACTATTCTAATAAAATGTACTAAAATATAGCTAAATTAACATAGAGGATAGCTAAATTAGGTGAAAAAGACTCGAGTGAAAGTGTAAAATACACATTCATCAGCCCGTCATGTGCTTTCCACAACCACTATCAAAGTGCCAGATTGCATCGTTTGTCTCCGTGGCTGCAGTCTGCACAATCAAGAGCAAACAAGTTAATTATCCAATGATGGATGTCCATTAACATGTTCAAGAATGCGTCCAGTGGAAACCCAAGTCTGAAGTTTTTCAACTTTGACTTGTTTTCTACTTGCTGAGGAACTAGGAGGTTTTGAGCTGAAAGACTTTTGACTCGTGCTGGTCAAATACACTTTCTGATGTGGTGTCTTGCTCTGTTGACCTTTTTGCTGAACATACTTTTCAGTAAGTTCTTTTCTAGCAAGGTTCCTTCTAGTCCTAGCATTAGGAGTCTTTTTAGAACTCTTAGGCTTGGTTTTCTTCATCTCTTTGAAGTATCTTTGCTGACTTTGCTTATACTCATGAAAGAGTTGACTTTGCTTGGTTTGAAACCGAGTCCACTCTTTGGAGAATGCTGAGCTTTAGCTTCAGCAACCTTACTTGATTCAGGTTTGTCAGCAAAGGACTTCTGATTACTTTTAGTAATCTTGCCTTTAATCTTAACAACTTTCTTTCCAGCAACTTGTTTGGCGGAATGCTTCACAGCATTCTTCTTCTTTCTAGTTTGCTTTTCAGCAACCTGTTTTCCTTTTAAAGTCTTGTTACTTTGAGTAGCAACAGCGGGCCTTATGGTCATAGGTACTTGATTGCATGTTTCATCAACCTTAGTTTGACCAAACTGATAGATTACTGGAGGACTACTATCAGTAGCACGTACAAAGGAGATAGGTGATTTATCTTTTCTCAAGATTTCTACGTTATCACCTTCACACGTTGCTCCTAAACCTTCTTTTTGAGATGGATCTCTCAAATAAGAGTTTAGCTCAGTCAGCGTATTACTTGCTTCCACGTAGGATTTGAAATTGACTTTCATCTTTTTCATTTCTTGGATTTCAGCACGTAACTTTAGAATTGAGGACTGATACTCTTCCAATTCTAATGCCATTTGAGAATTTTTCTCTGCAGACTCAGCAATCAACTTCTTAAGACGCCTTATTTCAGCATCTTTTTCTTCTGTCTCTTCCTTCAGCAAAACGTACTTTTCAGTAGTCTGCTTGGTCAGAGTTTCAGCAAGTTGTAGTCTCTTTTGCTGAGAGTATTCTTAAATCTTTCGATTTCTCCTTGAATCTTGTCAAGGTCAATCTCGTCTTCACTTTCTGAGTCTGAGTCAGAGGTAGAGTTGTTTACCTGACCGGCCATGAGGCAGAATTCGTAGTTAGACACATCTGGATAAGCTTCCATAGCTATTCCACAAACTTCCTTGCCGATCTCCACGTCTAGAGTGGCTTCTTCATTGTCGGTGTCCGAACTTTCATCCTCACTGTCTTCGGAGCTAGTATCAATGCACAATGCATCGATTTTTGCTTGAAGCTTCTTCTTTTCTTCAGCAATAAAAGCTCTTTTGAACTTCTTCTTCTTTTCAGCAGATTTGCCTTTCAGCAAAGGGCAATTAGCTTTGAAGTGTCCAGGCTTTTTGCAGTAAAAACATAGATCATTTCCAACTGCTGGCTCTTCTGATGAAGTAGCTTGCTGAGCTTGCTTGTTCAGCGAGCTAGTATCATTCTTGTACTTATGGTAATTGTTACCAAGATGCTTTTTCAGCTTCTCTTTTGCTTTTCGCCTTTCAAGTTCCTTACTGATGAACTTCTTCATGTTTTTGACAACTAAAGCATTTTCATCAGTAGGCTCTTTATCATTCTTCTTTTCAGAAAATGACGGCTTTGCAGCAAGAGCAATGTTTTGCGATTTTTCAGCAAACAAATTTTCTCTTTGCTTTGTCTCATAATTGACAGTAGCAAGATGAGAGAACAACTCTGTTGGTGTAATGTCAGGCATTCCTTGATTATAATAGAAATTCTGAGTGTGGATCCATTCTTGATTCAAACTTCTGATGATAGTTTTCACTTTCTCAGAATCTGAATAAAGGTTTCCAACACCCAGCGCTGCCATTTCACTAACAAGAGTTGTGAATCTGAAGTCCAAGTCTTCCAGTGACTCGTTTGTACCTTGCTTAAAGTTTTGAAACTTTAGCTTAAGTACTTCAAGTTTGTTTTCCTTGGTCTTGTCAGATCCAGCACAAAGATCTTGAACCATTTTCCAAGCCTCCTTTGCAGTCTTAGCACCCCACAGTTTGCACTGTATGGTATCCGGAGTTGATCTGATGATGATATTTCTTGCTTGGCCATCAAGACGGAATCTCTTAGCTTCGTCAGAAGTCCATTCCTCTCTTGGTTTGGCACAACCGTATCTGATGGTTCGCCAAGGATGGTTTCCTTCCCAGCTTCAGTGGTCTTGTGAGGGAAACTCCTTTCAATCTTAGTGATCTTGATAGGTCCATCATTAATTACGGTGACCATCTCATCACTAATGGCCTCAAGATGTAGCATCATGTTGTTTCGCCATTTCTCGTAATTTTCCAGCTTCAGCAAGGGAGCATCTCCTAAAGACATCCTGTCAGCAAAGCACTACCAAACTGATCAAGTGAGAGTGATTTACGAAAAGCACTTAAGGGGATCTAGGTTCAGTGCAGAAGGCTAAAGAACCTCCTGCTCTAATACCATTTGTTGGTCCCTTTAAACAACAAGAAAAGACTAGAGGGGGGGGGGTGAATAGTCTTTTCAAACTTTCGTCGTTTAAAACTTTCTCAGCAAGTACTTATTACTTTTCAGTAATGAGTTTGCTGATACTTAACTTTCTCAGCAAGCGTAAGTTACTTTACAGTAACTTGGTTTGCTGATACTTAAAATCAGAGAGCGGAAGTCTTTGAAACAAGAAGTGTTTTTTTCAGCAAGTAAAGGTTTCAGCAAGTGAGGTGAGTGACTGTTTACAGACAGATATAATTTGCTGAAAGCTAAATATAGTAAGTAAATCACACAAACAGTTTTATAGTGGTATCTGAGAGTGGCGTAATCTCTCAACTAATCCTCTTCGTCCTTTCTAGGACTGAATCCACTAAGATATGATTGAGGTTCCTTACAATCTCCTATCTAAAGCGATTTAACAGAAACCAAATCACACTTGCTTTGTATCCAACCTAAACTAGAGAACTCAACCTTGTTCTCCACCAAACTTGGTACTTTTAATCAGCAAAACTATGCTCGATTAAGTTCCCCCTGAATATCACGGCTGAAAGGGTGTATTTTCAGTTAGAGAGTTTTTGGGTGAGATGACTTAATTATAACTTATTCAGTTACAACAAGTAATCTAAGAAACACAACTTGGAATACTTTGCAGTGAACAAGTTTGATTGTTTCTGGTGTCAAGACTCGTTCTTGTTCGAAAGAAAGAACACTTAACTAATTTCTTAGCCGAGTTTGTTCTACTTCTTCACAAGTAGCTTTTTCAAGCTTTAAGTCTTGGAACGGATCAATGGCAGTAAGAGTGTTTGAAGGTTTGTGAGTTTTTAAGCACAAGTGAGAGTTTGATCACGTTGTTGACACACTTCAACTCTTTGCCGGATGACCTCTATTTATAGTGCAAGTAAGAAGCCGTTTGAATTTCAAATCCTAAGGCTTTTGTTCCATAACATGTCACTATCTTGCTTTTTGTACTTTCAGCAGCGACTCTGTTTGTCTTCTAGTCTTCATGTCCTTCGTGTGTAAGCTTTGCATTAAATGCACATTTGAATAGAATTCAAACAGTAACATTGGAGCGCAAATTCACGTATATTCAGCAAGAGGTCACATATGTTTATCAGCAAGTGGTCAGTCTCAGTTTCAGCAAGCACAACCTACTCTGTCTTTCAGATTTTCACTTATGCAATGCTGTTGCTGAACATTTCACTTTCTGAACAACACGTGCCTTTGTAGATACCAGTCTTCAGCAATCTTCTAGTCTTCAGATCTTCAAATCTTCAAGTCTTCAGATCTTCAAAGGTCTTCAAGATTCTGAGCGATTTCTACTTGCTTCAATAAATTGTTTATAATAAACAAAATATATTTTCAGCAAATGCTTCAATAGGTTATTTTCTTCTCAGAAAATAAGATACATCATAAGCTAAAGTGTCAATATGATATTTTCTTTAAAGAAAATAAAATACGTCATACACAAAAGAAATAACTTAACTAACACCTAACTAAGTCATCAGCAAACGTTCCTCTTTTACAATGTCCTTAAAATTCTAAATTCCTATGGACCTTAAGAGTACTAGTTACTGGACTTTCCTTAATTTAGCATGGTAAATTGCTCATCAAAATTACAAGTTTCCTAACAATTTTCCTTCAAGTAGTCGATAAATTCTTCACTAAGGTATTCACCTCCTCGATCTGATCGAAGAGTGACTATCCTTAGGTTCAATTCATTCTCGATCTCATTCCTAAACTTCTTGAATTTCCCAAAGGTCTCGGATTTATTCTTCATAAGATAAATATATCCATACCTTTAGAAATCGTCAGTAAAGGTAACGCAGTAAGGATAACCCCTACGCGCATGGACTTTAAAAGGTCCACATACATCGGTATGTATGAGCTCTAAGCAGCGAGTGGCACGAACACCTTGTCCAACAAAAGGCTTGTTCGTCATCTTACCCTTAACACATGATTCGCATGTGCCATATGATTCAAAATCAAATGGTTCTAAGTAGTCCAACTTCCTTAGCCTTTGAATCCGTGTTTCATTGATATGGCCTAGTCGACAATGTCATAGATAAGATGGATTATTCTTCCTACTTGAAGACGGTTGTTTGTTATGTATTTGAAATAAAGGTAGATTACTTTGCAAAATATATAAACCATTCACTAAACGAGCCTTTCCATAATACTGATCATTTAATGAAAAATAACAAGTATTATTCGCAAATCGAAAGGAAAAACCCATATTGTCTAACAATGGAATGGAAATAATATTTCTGACAATGGATGGAACAAAATAAACATTATCAAGTTCTAAACATTGCCCCGAAGGTAAATCTATCTTGCAGCGTCCAACGCGTTTGGCTTCAACTGGATTGTCGTTCCAAACATGCAAGTCGATTTCACCTTGCTTGACTAGCCTGTGATCAATTAGCCCCTGCACATTATTACAAATATGTGAGCCACAGGCTGTATCTAATACCCAACCATTGTAGTCAAAAGTAGTCATGTTCATTTCAATAACAAACATACCTGAGCCAGAAGCCGGTGGCTTCTTAGCTTGATCTGCCCTAAGCTAATTAGGGCAAACTTTCTTCCAATGTCCTTTCTGCTTACAGAAAAGACATTCATCTATGCGCACCCTTCCGCTTCTATTGAACTTCCTTTTTTGGTTCGGACGCTTAGGCTTATCACTCCAAGTGTTAGCCTTGGCTCCCGACTTTCCCTTACCCTTAGCACCTTTGTTTCTCGGGTTTGGGTTAGACGGTTACGCAACAAGCATGATCGACTTTTCCTTCTTAGGAAGAGTTTGATCATATGTCTTCAGCAGATTATGAAGTTCAGGTAGTGTTACTTCTTTCGCATTCATCGTGTAGTTAATGATGAACTGCGAATACGAACTCGGCAATGATTGAAGGACAAAGATCACCATGATTTCTCTAGCTTAACGCCGGCATCGGCAAGCTTTTCAAAGAGACCAATCATTTTGAGAACATGCTCAGACATGTTCCCTCCTTCACTGAGCTTGCATCTGTGTATCTCTTTGATCAAATCAAATTCAACACTTCTAGTTGTCGTCTTAAAGAGCGACTCAAGATGCTTCAGCATCTCATACGGCAACAAGCTTTCATGTTGCCTCTGCAGCTCATTGCTCATTGCCGCCAGCATAATACTGATGAACGCGGATGTCGTGCTCCGGATTCAGTCAAATAAATTTGTAATTTAGCCAAAGGCAATCCACAACTACAACGAAAACCGTAGTGTAGCAGTAGAATGACTCGAGTGTCGTTCTCTCAGGACTATAACTAGCTTTATCTATTTAACAAGAGAATATAAAACAACAGACAGATAGCAATATGGGGTTTCTAGCAGATAATGGAGATTGGTGATAGTATGGTCTTTCTTAACATAACTGGTCGATAATCATGCATAAATTCCTCGGTCTTGCATAGAGATCTTTGAATCAATCTAGTGTCCTGTTGCAAGTATTAAGCACTACGAAGATAATTTGGTCTGACTAGTCAATCACGATTGTCCTAATGTGTTCCGTAATTATTCAACACTACGAAGATAATTGGTTTGATGGTCGACTAGTGTCCAATTGTGCATAATAATCAATACAACATACGAGAATTTTGGTTACAACTGATCAACGAAATAAAGCAATGACACGGAGTATAATGCGCGATATAGCCATTAGCATGATTATCTTCCCTTCGCTAAGAATTCACATACTACCACCAACGATAAGTTTAGTTACTCATAATAAGCATGCAATCAACAGAAATCATAGAAGAAAACATGTTGAAAGAATATAAAATAAGTAGAATAAAACTGTAAGATACAAAGTTACCGAAGGTTGTCAATCTCCGGATCGTTGCGGTCCTACGAGCTCCAAACTGCTATGAAAAAGTATCCCCTAAGCTATAGAACTCCCAGGACAGGCCCCGGGAAGTTCCTACCTAAAACTATAGAGAGAGGTGAGAGAGAAGGTCTGGAAAGATATGATTTTCGGAGAAAAACTGAGCACTATATATAGGCCCCGAAAAAATACAGGGCGGTTCGCACCATGGTGCGGCGGTTCGCCCTAGAGATTTCTCGCGGAATTTCCGCGTTTTTGGATTTCTTCACCTTTTCGGACTCGGTTTCTGACTTCTAGTAGCCTTCTAACCTCGAGATTCGGCCCCTAGACTTCAAATCCTATCCGGAAACCTTCAGATACTCCAAATAGGCTTCTGGAACACCAATTCCTTGTCAACTTCAATATAATTGCCCGGAAATCCCCGAATTTCAACCAAAACCTGTAAAATAAAATCTAAAGGGAAACGTGACACTATTCTAATAAAATGTACTAAAATATAGCTAAATTAACATAGAGGATAGCTAAAATAGGTGAAAAAGACTCGAATGAAAGTGTAAAATACACATTCATCAAACTCCCCAAACCGAACCTTTGCTTGTCCTCAAGCAACTAAGCTAGACTCTAATACAAAAAACATGCAAGACACAAAATGGAGTCTCGTGCCAAAAAATGAACTAATCTACTTAATCTATCAAATAACATATGAACAAAAACCATATAAATCAAAGCATGAATATAGGTTGAAGAATACCTCGATTGACTTATACACATCCACATAAGCGCTTATGTCAAGACAAGATAGTCTCTCGTAACATTCTCTACCTGGACCTATTCAGTGACGACGTAATGAAGCATGCTAAGATACGAATGGTTGCCCCGTGCCTATGAAACTGAGGACTTACTGCTGTTCCACCATGTTAAGACTTTTCCTCAAAAGAGGTCGAACCAGTACTGGCTCTCATCAAACGAAGGAGGGTTCCCTATAAAAGATAACTCTCCCCTATTCTACCCATCTCTCAAGTAAAGTCTTAAGCTATTGACCACTTCCTGAATGGCAGGACGATGGTGGTCTAGAACAAATGACACTCAAGACAAAAAAAAAAGAAGATAAAAAATAGAAAAACACGATTACGAATATTACGAAAAATGGAAAACACTTAACACTTTGCTAAACTGCTATTTGGCTTTCTTTTTTTTTTGGACCCTTCTTTGCTTTTTTGGGGTCTTTTCTTTTTTCTCTTTTTTTTTTTTTCTTTTCCAGATTCTTTTTTTTTTTCTTTTTCTCTTTTTTCTGGAATTTTTTCTTTTTTTTTCGATTTTTTTTTCTAGCCAGCAGTAGCATAACAAAGAGAGAAACAAAATGACCCACACGACTTCCCCAAACCTATTTGAAAGAATAGGTTGGAGTACAAAATTTACGGAAAAGGAAAATAAACTCACAATACGAAAATGAAAAACAGAAACAAGTCTAATGATGGTGTAACCCCCTCCCGAAACCTATTCGGAAAAATAGGTTATAAACAAAGGATCACACAACCTCACACTACCTCCTTCCTAGGCATTTAGCAATCTCAAAGCATGGTGAAGACTTGTTGCCTCTTAGGTACATAATTACTCGGGAAAACAACCATAAGACCCTAACATGCCTCATCCTATTATAAAGGCCTTCGTGAACCGCAGTAGAGAAAACACCACTAAGTGATGTCGAGACTACCATGCTTAACTAAGTGCAATACATAAATGTGACAAGCCAAGCGAGAAAAACCTCAAACAAATTCATAGAGATGAAGCATACGATTAATGGCATAGTTGGTTGATCTACCCAATAAAAAAGTTCAAAAAATTCGGCAATAAACTCCATATAAAACATGCAAGACTATCCTAGGAAAGCAGTAAACGTGCAAATGCAAAAAAAAATTCACGAGTTTATCATAAGCAAGATAAGTATAGAGATAACCAGCGATAGCCTCCTCCCCAAACCTGAACGTCGTCGCTCGTCCCGAACGTCGAAAGTGGATCCGAGGTGAGAGCTAATGCTTGTATAAGTGACCTATAATACTCAATCAAACTCGTGAGATAAAATCTAAAGCGGTAAAGAAAGCGATAAAAATTCCGGGTTGCCTCCCGGATAGCGTCATTGTTTAAAGTCTTTGACTCGACTCCTGTCTGCGCCTATCTCTTCTTTTTGCGGGTACTAGACTTCCCCTTCATCGATCTCCTTTCCATGCCACGAACCTGTGAATAAGAAAGAATATAGGCTGCATGACCACAGTAGTGAGTAGTAATATCAGGCGGTTCAGGTGGATCAGGTAAGGCTTTCAACACGTGTTGCTTGCCATTTACTTCAATAGTGCAAGTTCTTTGGTAGATGTCCATCACGGAGCTTAGTTTAGTCAAGAATGTTTGCCCTAAGAGTATGACATCCCTCGTCCCAGGTGCAGATGCCAGCATAACTACGAAATTGGTGTATATAGATGCTTCACCAATCTTGACCAACACATTTTTCACAACGCCCTCGGGTCTCATAAAGGATCAATCCGCCAGACGCACAATAGCCCTTTTCTCAGATAGTTTTCCAAGGTTGCTCTTTTCAAACACGTTCAAAGGGATTATATTTGAGTAGGATCACGTGTCTAGTGTGGCACGGACATCTTCAAGCTCACCAATCCCTACCTTAACATCGAAACTTTTAGGGAGTGGTTCGGGATCCTCTTGCTCCTCATCACTTGTGTCAGAACCAAGGTCCTCCTCTTCTTCCTCAGCTTGTAGAAGTTCTTCCTTCATGCAACACTCGCACCTAACGACCTTCCTGATGGTGATTTCGTCAGTTACATCACCAGCCAATTTCGACTTCACAGTGTTGCTAGGCAGTTTGCCTTGTTCTCTTCTTGCTCCTCGGTCGATCAACTCTTGCAACTTTTGATGGGCAAGCCTAGTGATCTCTTCCAACCTATCAAGTCTTGTCCTAGTCTTCTCGGAATCTTCTTCATAACGTTTGAGAAAACTTTGTGTGTGATCAACCATCTTCTGCAAGTTCTCCATGAGTTGAGCCGACTTCGACTTCGGTGGCTCTTTCGGAGCGGGGTTTTCGCAGTGATCATTACCATAGTTTAGCCTACTACGGTCTTGGTTAGGTCCATAAGTTTGGTTAGCCGGTGCATATCCTTGATTGTTACGGTATCCTCTTCTCCAGAATCCACCTCGAGGATTCCTACCGTCTTGTCCGTAGCTAACTTCTTGAGTACCAAACTCCGTAGCAAAGGCTTCTTCTTCGCCTCCTCGAGCCCAGTTGCCATCATCGTATGCCAGCTCCGATCTACACATATGAGCCCCATGCCCATAGTTCTTGCATATTCGGCATACTTCATTCGAAACACTTGTTCCGGTGGCGCTCTTTAGGACTTGCTTCAATTCGTTGGTAAAGCACTCGAATTGATCCCCGTTCCCCCTGTACATAGGGGCTTCTTGAGTCGGTGGAGCTTCTGATCCACGTCTCCTAACCATTGCTCTTGGGTCCTTGAACTGCGAACCCTTAGCAAGCCTTTCGAAAACTGCCCAGACGGCTTCTGCGGTTTCCTCCCAAATATTGCCTCGGCATTGGAAATACACTACTTGTTGGTTCTCGAAGGTTAGTCCATTGTAGAAGTGTTGGACTAGGTCGGAAAGTTCAAAACCATGGTGAGGGCACTTGTTCGTGAGATCTTGGAACCTCTCGAACGCGGTGTAGATGGTCTCATCATAGTCCTGTCTGAATCCAGTGATTTGCGCCTTTAGCGCGGTAGTCAAGGTGTGAGGGAAGTATTTCTCCATGAAAGCTGAAAAAACCTTTTCCCAAGTGTCCAGCGAGCCGGCTGATAGAGAACTCAGCCACGACTTGGCTCTGTCGCCAAGTCCCATAGCAAAAACCTTCATCCTCAACTCATCCGTTGTTATGTCAGCTCCGGGTCGTGGGAGTTGGTTGACGAAATCATCGATATCGTGCAAGTACCCCATCACATCTTCCCTTGATAAGCCATAGAACCTCGGACGTTGTTGGAATGCGTGGTTCTTGATCTCCAGATCTCGGGTTGCAGACGAAAGAACAATCGCCTGTCCCCTCATACGATCTTTGGTGGGTTGAACCCATGCCTTCAGTGGTCTAGCTTCTGCCATTCCGTCGATTTCCTTGAAAAGACTAAGTAGAGATTCAGAGAAATCGGTTTCCTCTATTTCCTCTAGTGCGCGCCTTTCAAGTAGTCGCCTTCTTTGGTGGTAGACTCTATCGATCTCAGCAATTGAATCAGCAAGCGGTGTTCCTGCAGAACGTGTATGCGGCATACACAATCTGTAACAGGCTAGGAAAGGTGATTAGAAACAAACTAGGAAAGCAGTATCAGAGAGAGATTAAAAAGGAAAAACTAAAACTAATAGAATTAGGAATCTAAGCTGTAAATATAAACAAATTAAACAGAAAAAAGGAGTATAGTCCCCGACAACGGCGCCAATTTGATGAACGCGGATGTCGTGCTCCGGATTCAGTCAATAAATTTGTAATTTAGCCAAAGGCAATCCACAACTACAACGAAAACCGTAGTGTAGCAGTAGAATGACTCGAGTGTCATTCTCTCAGAACTATAACTAGCTTTATCTATTTAACAAGAGAATATAAAACAGCAGACAGATAGCAATAGGGGGTTTCTAGCAGATAATGGAGATTGGTGATAGTATGGTCCTTCTTAACATAACGGGTCGATAATCATGCATAAATTCCTCGGTCTTGCATAGAGATCTTTGAATCAATCTAGTGTCATGTTGCAAGTATTAAGCACTACGAAGATAATTTGGTCTGACTAGTCAATCACGATTGTCCTAATGTGTTCCGTAATTATTCAACACTACGAAGATAATTGGTCTGATGGTCGACTAGTGTCCAATTGTGCATAATAATCAATACAACATACGAGAATTTTGGTTACAACTGATCAACGAAATAAAGCAATGACACGGAGTATAATGCGCGATATAGCCATTAGCATGATTATCTTCCCTTCGCTAAGAATTCACATACTACCACCAACGATAAGTTTAGCTACTCATAATAAGCATGCAATCAACATAAATCATAGAAGAAAACATGTTGAAAGAATATAAAATAAGTAGAATAAAACTGTAAGATACAAAGTTACCGAAGGTTGTCAATCTCCGGATGATTGCGGTCCTACGAGCTCCAAACTGCTATGAAAAAGTATCCCCTAAGCTACAGAACTCCCAGGACAGGCCCCGGGAAGTTCCTACCTAAAACTATAGAGAGAGGTGAGAGAGAAGGTCTGGAAAGATATGATTTTCGGAGAAAAACTGAGCACTATATATAGGCCCCAAAAAACTACGGGGCGGTTCGCCCCAGAGATTTCTCGCGGAATTTCCGCGTTTTCGATGCGTTTTTGGATTTCTTCACCTTTTCGGACTCGGTTTCTGACTTCTAGTAGCCTTCTAACCTCCAGATTCGGCCCCTAGACTTCAAATCCTATCCGGAAACCTTCAGATACTCCAAATAGGCTTCTGGAACACCAATTCCTTGTCAACTTCAATATAATTGCCGGAAATCCCCGAATTTCAACCAAAACGTGTAAAATAAAATCTAAAGGGAAACGTGACACTATTCTAATAAAATGTACTAAAATATAGCTAAATTAACATAGAGGATAGCTAAAATAGGTGAAAAAGACTCGAATGAAAGTGTAAAATACACATTCATCAAATACACTGCGCGGATCTAGCATCCTCAAGATGCTTATCAGACTTTGCCTTGTTGGCTTGATTCCAAGCAGCAACCTGATCGGCAGTCTAATTTTTGGGGCACACGGGAATGACCTCGTCCAAGACGTACTAAATCTTTTCGTACCTCAGCACCAAACGTATATTCCTGATCCAATCTAGGAACTTTGGTTCGGTCAAAATTTGCTTCTCTAAGACAGCACGGAGCGAGATACTAGCCATTTCTAATATCCTAAGGAGAAATAATATAGAACGAAAATAATAAATTAACTATTGAAATATTATTTCTAAATACACAGTCAACATAACTAAACAACAAGGTCCTTTAGTTGTTTAGCTCCCACTATTTTCACATATGCTTGCCCCCAGAACAAACATATGGGTAATATCTAACAAGTTACCGTAGTGGCCAAGATCCAAATCCATACTATGCTATACTCCAACGGGGGCTGGTCGCATAGCATAATATGACCGGTAGGACTATCCAATTGCGTCACGCAACTCTTGGTTGTTAAATCTAATTTAACCCGATGCCCTACATATTGTACCTATCGAGGTCGCTAGATACAATATGCAGTAAGTCATAACCATAGGCTTACTCTAATCTGACGATCACTGCGAGTCTGTAAGACGAGGTCGCCAATACAAGAAAACGCAATGAAAGTTCAGAATTAAAGCACCCTATAGAAAGCATCTCAGAAATACATACATATATATATTTCTGTACTTATATTGGTTGGGGCTTGTCGCTTGAGGGTTGTTATCAGTCATCTACAAATAAATAAGGGCGCCGCCTACCCATCATGCATGAGCGGTCTACGCGTAATGGATGTCGCCTATCCATTCTAGTTCTAAACGCGGTCAAGCACATAATGGGTGCCACCTACCCATACATAAAGTATGCGGTCCGACATATAAGAGGGCGCCGCCTACCCTCGCATGCATAGAGGTCGAACGGAAAGTAAAATACTTGGTATTTAAATATGCATTGTCAAACAATAGCATATCGAGCAAACAAAACAAGTAGTAGCCTATGTGGATGCCAAATGACTTCATAATTTCATTATGAAAATTATAATCCCATACTTATAATCTCTATGAAATAACTGAAAATTTGAACTAGATTGAAAAATCAAAAAGTTTATTGACCAAGTAGCAATTTTCGAAAACCCGAAGGACTTAATTGTAATTTTTGAAACCTTGGAGGTGTTAAATCTAAAATTCAAAAGTAGAAGGACTAATTTGCAATAAACAATAAATTGATAAATTACAAATAAACCCTTTAACTTTATACTAATTAAATTTAACCCCTTTAGTTAAAAACAATTACAATTAAATCATATTTATATTCCAAATATAAATTTCAATCCTCAAAATTTTCAAAATTTTCAAAATTCGATTTTCAAAATATATATATATTCCGGGTTGGACCCAACAAATATATATATAATTTTTTTTTTTTGAAAAATATAAATTCTAAATATATATAAAAACAAAATTTTTGAAAATTGAATTAATCATAGAATCAATTGCATCCACATAACTACAAAATCATACAATATATATACGTATATACGTAATCAATTTAACATGGCTCTGATACCACTGTAAGAAAATACGGTCAGAGTTACCCCTAGGGTACGCAGCGGAATTTCAAAAAATTTCTTAACATACAGGTTAATTGATTATGTATATGCCGTATATATGTAAACACGTAAATTAGAAGACTAACCTTACTTCCAAAGCAGCTTCCAAGTCTTCGTAATAATCCGGTGTATCTTCTCCTTCGCCGAAGTCGAAGATATCATCAATACTCTGATTATCTGCAAGACAATAAGAGTTAGTTTCAAGCTCCTAGAACCTCAACCTTGGTATCCACGGATGAAGAGCCTGTCGGAAGAATGCTAGGATATTCTTTGTGTGACCAAGAAGACGGGGCGGCGGTTTTCCTCCGGCAAGGGTGGCGCGCGCGTGTGGCTTATAGAGGAGGGGAGAGCTTTTTATTTTCTCTAAGAAAACTGGCTATTGAACTGTGTGTAAAACTATGTCCAAAGCTCTACTATATATAGTAGTCAATAGAAGCCTAAAGCATAAGCAATTAAACTTCATAGAGGAATAAAGCATAAGCAGTTAGACTTCATAAAGGAATAAGAATCTAATTCTTATCGCACTAGGAAACCAATATCAAGTCTAGATTCATTCCAAATTAAATTAAAACTCAATTAGGAAAATCTAACTTATCCCTTGGACTTCTAATAAAGGAAGGAGTCGAACTTCTTCCCCTATCGGATCTACGCGCGGGCGAGCTCTCCCAGGGGTAATAGGTGGGTCCCGATTTTGGGACTCACTTATAGTTCTAAGGCAATTCAAACTTCAAGTAGATTTTGCCCATGTGCATATGTTAATTCTAAATTAACATATCCTTTCAAATCAAACCTCTATTATATTTCTAAAATATAATCTTTAATTGTATTTACATAAAATACAATTAATTAGCCAATTCAATTAATAATTCCAAATCATTAATTGAGCCACTATATATTATAATTAATTCCAAATAAATTATAATCCATCAATCACAATTAATTCCAAATTAATTGCGATTCCATCTTCAAGGATATTCTGATAAGCTGAATCACCACATAGTGTGACCCATAGGGCCTCACTGTATTAAGCAAGTCCTAGACTAGGCAAAATGGAATTCCTAGACGGTTCCATTTGCAATATTAATACATGAGGACGTTTGAGAGATTTCTCAAAGCAAACCCTTTCGTTGCGAAGTCTGTTGCGCTCAACGCGGCGAGGGTAACGTCCCTTCATCTGACTGACTCGAATGCATCAAGGATCGATGATGTGTCTATCCCAATAACTAATCCATGGGCGTCTCAGGGAGTTGCTTGGTTATTAAGATATACTTATGACCATCATAATATATCTATGCACTGGCCAGTGACTTTACCAACACAACTATGAAAACTATGAGCAGTACTCTCCCGTGCTACACATGAGAGATGAATCCTTCACAGAAACACTTATCATCCCCATTTGTATGTAGCCATAATCCTGGATCGTGTCTTAGGTCAACTTCTTATTCAGAGCTGATATCGACGGGTCCACCAAGGATATGGGGCAACAAATGTGATGATAAAGTCCTGTAAGTCCAAAGGACGACTGGCATCACTTCGACAACTTATCGGTTCCCATAGACACTTCGGTGTAGAGTATACATCGATGGGAGTGTCCGGTGGGTACTTCCATTGTTCGATAATCATTCTTCGAACAACTATGCGCAGTTATGGGAACGTTTCTCGATTGTCCAACAATCCGTTCCGTGGGCGTGGGATCGGCTCACACTTGCTCCAACAAGTATAACCTCCACGCATACTAGTCTCATCTGGTTCATTCAGACCCCTACATCCGAGATGAACCTCGACTAGGGAGAGTTTGGGATAGATGCTAATTCACATAGCTTCCACTATCTGTGTCATCGGTCATCTATCCGAGGGGACATGTTTAATATCAATACAGACATAAATAGATATATGACATGCTGCATGCCTGGTGTAATATAAATATGAAAGCGATACTCAATAGTAAAATAAAAAACATATATTATATTACGTTGACCTGTGTAATAGTACATATATGCCCTCTATAAGGGCTCCATGCCCTTAATAAGGACTGTCTCTAGGACATATACACTATCATTACATACAAGAGTAAGTAAACTCTCTTAGCAGATTCCTTCCCAGACTGATATATGCAACTGTCATAAGCACTCCTTAAAATTCCAATCTCAGACATGTAGCTATCAAACTTCAAGTACCACTGTCTTGGACTCTGCTTAAGACCATATAATGATTTCTTCAGCAAACATGCTCTCTTATGCTTCGTGTCAACAACAACTCCCTCTGGTACTGTCATGTATATCTCTTCTTCCAATTCTCCATGTAGAAATGCAGTTTTCACATCCATTTGGTGAATAAACATGTCATACTGAGTAGCAATAGCTACGATTACCTTGATAGATGTGTGCCTGACCACTGGTGAGAATATCTCATTGTAGTCCACTCCTTCTCTTTGAGTAAATCCTCTAGCAACCAATCTAGCCTTGTACCTTATGTATTCTGTACCCTTGAGCTCCACCTTCTTCTTGAAGATCCATTTACAGCTGACAAGCTTCTATCCATCAGGAACTTTCACAATCTTCCATGTATCATTCTTCTCAAGTGACATTAGCTCTTCATGAATAGCTCCAATCCACTTTGCACTTTCAGAACATGTAATTGCTTCCTGATAACTCTATGGTTCAAATGAATCCACTCCTTCTGTACAAAGAGCATAAGCAAGATATGTCTTGCTAACCCTGCCAAAACCATACATATATGGTGCTTTCCTCTGCTGCCTTTTACTTCTTTCTCTTGCAAGCTGATAGTTTGAAGTTTCACCAACTTCCTCATCAAGTCGATCATCACCATCTGATTTTGAGCTACTACTAGACTCATCATTCACTGGTAATATAGGCTCAGCATCCGCAACATCATCCTCCACTGTGGGCTCCACCTGAGAGTGAGCTCTCTCATCTTCTAACTCAATTCTGGTATTTTCTGTAGCGTCGAGGTTGAGTGCGGGATTCGGTAACCCCCTCTATCAACACATGTTTGCTTGTCCTTCAGAGGTAACACATATCTTAATTAAACTGGACATCCTTGCTTATAATACACTTCCCCTTTCCAGGTTCTATGCACCAAAGCTTATATCCTTTAACTCCCTTTGGATAACAAATAAAGATACACCTCAATGCTCTAGCTTCCAACTCATCTTGCTTGATATGTGCTAAATCCAAGCAACAAAACACCTTGAGTTTTGAATAGTCCCCAGTTGTTCCAGTCTACACTTGATCCGATGTCTTAAACTCCAAAGACACAGCTGGACTCTTATTGATAATTATTGTTGCTGTAACCATAGCTTCTCCCCTTTGCTTACCCAAGAACTCAGTAGCATACACCTAGCTCTCTCCAATAGAGTTCTATTCATCCTCTCTACAACTCCATTCTGTTGTGGTGTACCTGCAACTGTTCTATGTCTAGTAATACCATTCTCTTTACAGAAATTAGTAAACTCAGTAGATAAGAACTTCAATCCATTATCAGTCCTGAGATACTTCAATGATCTTCCTGATTGATACTCTACCTCAGCTAACCATTCCTTGAACTGATTAAATGCTTAATCCTTAGACTTCACAATATAAACCCAGACCTTCCTTGAAGAACCATCTATGAATGAGATAAAATATTTTCCTCCACCTTGAGTGAGTGTCCTGGATGGTCCCCATAAATATGAATGCACATAATCCAAGTTAGCTTTAGTAGTATGCCTCCTTGTGTTGAAACTAGACTTGTGCGCCTTCCCCATCACACATGTCTCACAGAATGGTAACTTAGTGAACTTGTCTCCTCCAAGTAATCCCTGCTTGGTAAGTTCTTTCAATCCTTTTTCTCCTAGATGACCAAGCCTCTTGTGCCATAGATATGTGTTTTCATTCCCATGATCTGATGCACTTTCTCCAGCTACTGTGTTACCAGATAAATAGTAAAGACCATTCTTCTTAACACCTTCTAACAAGGTTGTTTGAGGTGTTGACCCAACACCTGCCTGAACCTCGTGCATAATCCGCAGAACACCATGACTACAGCTCCATGAATATCCCATAACATCAAATTGACCAAGTGAGATCAGATTCCTCCTCAAATCAGGAATGTACCTTACACTAGTTAACAATCTTACAGTTCCATCATGCAACTTCAATTTAACATCACCAATGCCTTTGACCATGCATGATTGATTGTTCCCCAAAAGTACCCATATTTGAAGTTTGTAAACCATTCTTTAACCGGACTCATGTGAAAAGAGCACCCAGAATCAAGAATCCAGGATAAGTCTATATTAGAAGTAGAGATTGTAAGTACCTCTGAGATGTCAAAATATTGTGTAGCCTATGCCAAATCAACTGTTCCTGTCCCCCTTGCAGGTTGCCTTTACTTCCTATTGTCGGGTTCAGGGCAATCCCTCCGTAGATGTCCCTTTCTGTGACAGTTATAGCACTTCCTCTTCTCTACAAACTCTGACAGCTCCTTACTCTCTTTATTCTTATATTTCTCCTTTGGTAACATTTCCCTTGCAGAACCCTTCTTGGAACCATGGTTCTTCATAGCAAGACTCTCAGCTGAATGTCCACCTTCCTGCAGATTATTCTGTTTATGGAACTCCCTGGTCTTTAATGATTCCCTTACCAAATCCAATGTCACTGCAACATTACCAAACATCAACAAATCTCTGAAGTTCTCATAGGTGTTGGGCAGGGAGTTCTGCAACACCATAGCCTTGTCCGGGTCTGTTGTCTTGTCACCAACATTCTCCAAGTGAGTTTTGATCTTATCAAACTCTGCTAATTGCTCCAATATCGACCTCCCTTCAACCATCCTAAATCCAAGAAACTTCTGCTTGAGATACATCATCTGGGTTGATGATTTCCCCATATAAACTTCTTGAAGTTTATCCCAGATACCCTTTGCATCAGTACACTTGATAACCTCCCTTAATGCTTCGTCACTCAATGAGTGAATCAGTGTATTATATGCCTTCTTCTTGATTTCCTTCTTCTTTGCATCGTCTTTAATCTCCTTAAGGCCTTCATCCCCCAACAGGGCATCATCAGCTCCATAATCTAATAGCAAGGCCTTAACCCTCAGTTTCCACAGGTTGAAATCTGTGTGTTTAGTGAGCTTGTCAATCTCGATTTAGTTGACGACATTGCTTATATCAAGCTTTGGATTCTCCCGGTAAATTCCTTCGACCTTTCCCACAGACTATTTAGTTGTCAATTTGTGTAGCAGGTTGGTTAATTGAACATGTTTGAATTTGATTTTGGTATTCATTATTATAATAAAAAAAAATTATTTAGCGACGGATGGTGACGGATGGACCATCCGTCACAGTGCGACGGATGACAATCCGTCGCCAAATCTCCGACCAGATCACCATGTGGCAATGGACACCGCGACGCCGTCGCTAAAAAGTCAACATTTCATCCGTCGCTAATTCACGACGGATGAACGATTCGTGGCTAATTCGCTAGCGACGCACGATTTAGCAACGGAACACTCATCCGTCGCTAAATCGACCGATCCGTCGCTAGTGTTTTATAGCGACGGATTGGCATTATCCAGCGACGGATTTGCCAATCCTTGTAGTGATCCCGGGGCATTTGATAACTGATAACGTCCTGGTTTCTTATGAGCTTAATCATTACCTTAAACGTAAAACGTCGGGAAAGGAAGGTTTTTTTATCTCTAAAGCTAGATTTAAGCAAGGCCTATGATCGTGTTGAATGGTTGTTTCTGGAAAGACTTATGTAAAAGCTCGGTTTTCATGATAATTTTATAAACACTATTATGCTTTGCATTCGTACTGTCACTTATAGCCTGATCTTGAATGGAAGTGAATTTGTCCCTTTTGCACCTACACGTGGACTCCGTCAAGGAGACCCTTTATCTCCTTATCTCTTTATCTTTTGCACGGAAGAACTGTGCTCTCTCTTTGCTGAGTTTACTTCACGGAGAATGATTAAGGGCATTAAGCTGAATTTTCAAGCCATTGAGATTTCTCATCTCTTATTTGTTGATGATACTATGATTTTCTGTCAAGCTGCTTCCCAAGCTGCTGAGTCCATAAAACAGATTTTACATATTTATAGCATGGGGTCTGGCCAAATCATTAATCTTGAAAAGTCAAATATTGTCTTTAGTCACAATGTCCAGGCTGATGCCAAGCTTGAAATCCAGAATATTCTTAATGTACAAATCGTTGACAAACATGAAAAGTATCTTGGCCTCCCCACCACTTTGGGACGAAGTAAAAAAGAAATTTTTTATTGGCTTCGTGAAAGAGTTTGGAAAAAGATTCAGTCTTTTGATGGAAAATTTCTTTCTAAAGCAGGCAAAGAAGTTTTGATAAAGTCTGTTCTCAATGCTATTCCAACTTATGTCATGTGTTGTTTTAAATTACCTGATAGCCTTCTTAAAGAAATTGAGTCTTTGATTTGTAATTTTTGGTGGCGCAACCGTAATCAAAACAACATGCATTGGCTTAACTGGGATGTGTTGTGTAAGAGTAAAAGGGATGTGGATTTGGGTTTTCGGGACTTAAGAGCTTTTAATCTTGCTTTACTTGGAAAACAGGTTTGGAGAGTTTTTACGGAACCACACTCTCTCTTGAGTCGCCTCTTAAAAGCTAAATATTTTCCTCATACCTCTCTTTGATGCTACCCCTAATGCTAATGCTTCTTTTACTTGGAAAAGTATCCTCGCTGCTAAAGAACTTGTTCAGGAAGGTATGCGTTAGAGAGTGGGTAATGGGAAAAATATTAGTATTTGGGAGGATAAATGGATTCCTGGAAATATTTCTTTTAAACCCAAAACTCCAGATTTGCTACATGAGGGTCCGATTTATGTTTCTTTTTTGATTCATCCTCAAACTCATGAATGGGACTTATCTATTCTCAACTTTCTTTTTTGGCAGGATGATGTCGAGGAGATTATGAAGATTCCTTTGGCTAATATTTCTAATAACGATGTTCTAGTTTGGCACCCACAAAATCCGGAATTTACTCTGTCAAATCAGCCTATAGGCTTGCTATGAGTATTAAATTGCGCAGGGAGGAATCTGTTTCTAGTACTACTTCTCACCCCTCACCCCTTGTCTCGCAATTGGAATTTTGTGTGGTCTTTACGCATTCCTCCTAAAATCAGACACTTCTTGTGGCGCACTCTTCACGGTATTTTGCCAGTGAATAATGAGCTATGTCGGAGGCACTTAATGCAAAGTCCAAACTGTAATATTTGTGGAACTGAATCAGAAACTATTATCCATTCTCTTCGTAATTGCCACTTTGCTCGTCAAGTCTGGGCGTTAGCTCACTTCCCTGCTAGCACTATTTTTATCCCTGTTGATGATGCCTGGGACTGGATAAATGGTGTGAGGCTCAGACTAGATAGCGATCAGTTGGGTGTTTTTGTTACTGTCTATTAGAGTATTTGGCATGTGCGTAATAAGCATAAACATGAAGAGCAAAGCTGTAACCCCATAGAAACTGTGCAATTTGATTGGAACTTTACAGATTTCCATAAGGCCAATGTCTATAGGCCGGTGGGAACTTGGATGGACAAGCGCTATACAGTCTTGGGACCTTGGCAAAAACCTGCAGAGGGCTTTATTAAAATCAATTTGACGCTGTAGTTCCGACTGATAGTTCGCCTAGAGGGATTGCAGCTGTTTGCAGGGATTATACCGGACTAATTCTTGTTTGGAAGCGTATGAAACTTCAGGCATGTCATGACGTAAACACGACAGAACTCCTGGCGGCCAAAATGGGTATCCAACTAGCTAAGCATATGGGCTTCGGTAAAATCATTTTGGAAGGCGATGCACTGCAAGTTGTGATGGACATAATCCAGAATAACTCACAACTCGCTACTACTGGAAACCTTCTTTCTGAAATGCACAGTATGCTGCAAGAGTTTGAGGAAGCCAAAGTCCAACATGTTAGACGTGAAGCTAATCAGTCGGTGCATAAGCTATCTCACGGCTTTGTTCAAGACGCTATGGGCTATATAGACCTCCCTTTCAGTTTTCGGAGCCTAGCTAGTACTAGTACTATTCTTTGTTTTTTAGCTGCTAGTTTTTTCCTACCTTTGTCTGAGTATTGTTTCTCCAAGTTGGTTTTCCTTTGATAGTAAAACATTGATTAAGCTGTGTGCTCCTTGCTTTTGGTTATGAATAAAACCATTATTACTTCTAAAAAAAAAAAAAAAAAAGAAAAAACTCTGTTTTATCTCTCAGTTTTGGAAGTTTCGAAATCGGATGAATCTTGAATAACTTAAAATTGGGACAAGATTGTGATTTAGTAAAATAACGAAAACAGGGAACTCTGTTTCTAACTCACTTTTCGGTATTTTTAAGCGTCCAAATGAGTTTGAAAGTTTTTGTGATTGTAGGTGTTCAGAGTTGTTTAATTATGACAATTGGAATTACAGTTTTAACAAGTTTTATGAATAGTGTATGAATTTATTAGTGACATTGCTCTCTGCAGGAGTGTTGAAATGACAAAAATAATTTTACCTATCTCACTAACCATAATTAGGCCTACGAGTAGTCGTTAGATGAAGAAACGTATTTGTTGGTCTTAGAGAATGGAGATAAGAGTTGTTTATAAAAGAGTTATGAACATATAAACTAGACAAAATGATCTCAAACATTGAATTCTCGAACCTAATAATGAATTGCATGCGAGCTAGACTTATGGTAAAGAACGACATGTTTAAACATATGAAGTGCTTAAAAGTCGTTAAAATATGAATCCATGAAAGAGGGTGGCAACCTCATTAAAAAGAGATCCCCACTACAACGAGGGCGGCAACCTCGCTAAAAAGAGATCCCCACTATTCCGAGGGCGGCAACCTCGTTAAAAAGAGATCCCCACTACACCGAAGCGGAAACCTCGCTAAAAAGAGATCTCCACTACACCGAGGACGGCAACCTCGCTAAAAAGAGATCCCCACTACACCGAGGGCGGCAACCTCGCTTAAACAAGATCCCCACTACATCGAGGGCGGCAACCTCGTTAAAAATTAGATCCCCACTACACCAGGGGGCGGCAACCTCGCTAAAAATAGATTCTCACTACACCGAGGGCGACAACCTCGTTAAAAAGACATCCCCACTACACCGCGGGCGGCGGCAACCTCGTTAAAAGAGATCCCCAATAAATTGAGGGTTTATGCGCACTAACACATCTCCATGTTGTTTACTCATACTGTTTCTGAGAAAGAAAGGACGAGACCGTTACATCAACTACAATTATGGAGCAGGCGCATTGTGTTTCAGCTCAACTTTGTTCAACTTGTGTTCATAATCATAAAAGACATACTAAATATGATGGTATCACCATAAAACCAGTGGAAGGTAATAAATGTTTATGTATCAGCGAAGATGCTAAATAAAATTCATCAAATGAAAGTTTTGATTGGAATGAGTTATCTTCATTTGGCACATCGTCCCTAAAGAAGGAATCGAGGTGGAACCATCTAAAGAACATACTATCTTCAGAATGAAAGAGACTGGAAAATCATACATACATGATTAGTATAAGATTCCAAGACATTTCACCCGACTCATGTAGCAAGAAGTTGAATATAACTGAAGCAAGATATCGGGACAAAGATTAATCAACCCTAACGTGATTGGAAAGGTATTCGATATCACGGGCAAGGAAAACCCTGAGGACAAGGATGTAGTGGAAATTACAGTATATGTGATTGTTGCTTCAACTAATTGTTAGATATATGATACAAGGACCACATACTTCTTTTAGCATCTCACTACATTAAGGGTAGAGAGGCTTGTACGGATGATACTGCATACTTTAGTGGTAGTTATGCACACAAAAAATAAGAACATTTTGAACGTTAGGTGTCCCTAATGAAAATTTTTAATCTCAGCTGAAGGATTTGGTGCAGGCTTGATTAAAGTGCCACTAGACAAATACGTTGTGATCATTTGGATTGATTGACTCACTCGCAATTGAGTCATGTCGTACGATATGAATAACGACGTCACGGAACATGGATAACAATGATTCAAGATGAAAAGACGAATAAGGAAAATGTCCCTCGATATCAACGTTAAGGCCTCTAAAGTGCTCTAGGACAAAGCCAGAGTTTGCATTGTGTATCATATGAACTAATCAGTCAACGAGTGAGTAACCCATGTTGACGTTTGTTCCGAAGAACTTTCGGTGATACCATCTCAACGAGATGCCTGAATCCACAACTGAATGAATTAATACGAACTAGTGGGCACATTTGACCTGCAAGACAATAATAGCACGCAAGGGTGTGAGATCCAAATGGGACACCGGTGTGGTACCGAGCAAATTGAATCCGATGCTCAAGCCAATTAGTTCGAACTAATATAAAAATGAAATAAAAGAGGTAACGAGGTCGACTTATCATTTTGTTCGGCCGTGTTTGGAAGATTAAAGCATTGAATGAAGGTTTGTGTAGATGGAGGAGTTTGAGAAGTGTGTATCTGGTTCTTGATAGAACAAGTGAGCTACATGCGTAGATGGAGGTGTTTGAGAAGTGTGTATATGGTTCTTGATAGATCAAGTGAGCTACATGGGACTATGGAGATGACCGAAGGGTGTATCTGTGTGTAAATTTGTGAAGAAACTTCTCAAAATATGCTACATGAGGCTCTCAGGGAGCCGAAAGGCTTCTATAAGTATTTAGTTATAATGTTTTACGTGTAGTAATGGGGATGAAGTGACAATTACGTTGAGAAATTGATGAACGCGGATTTGTCGGTTCCGAATTCAGCAAATAATATTTGTTATTTAGCCAAAGGCAATCCACAACTACAACGAAAACCGTAGTGTAGCGGTAGAATGACTCGAGTGTCGTTCTCTCAGGACTATAACTAGCTTTATCAAATCTAATTTGGAATATAAAAACAGCAAACAGATAGCAAAGGGGGTTCTAGCAGATAATGGAGATTGGTGATAGTATGATCCTTCTTAGCATAACGGGTCGATAATCATGCATAAATTCCTCGGTCTTGCATAGAGATCTTTGAATCAATCTAGTGTCCTATTGCAATTATTAAGCACTACGAAGATAATTGGTCTGACAAGTCAATCACTATTGTCCTAATGTGCTCCGTAATTATTCAACACTACGAAGATAAACTCGCGAATAGGTCGACGAGGGTCCAATTGTGCATAATAATTAATACAACATACGAGAATTTAGGTTGTGCCTGATCAACGAAATAAAGCAATGACACGTAGTATAATGCGCGATATAGCCATTAGCATGATTACCTTCCCTTCGCTAAGAATTCACATACTACCACCAACGACAAGTTTAGCTACTCATAATAGGCATGCAATCAATAGAAATCATAAAAGAAAACATGTTGAAAGAATATAATAAAATAAGTAGAATAAAACTGTAAGATACAAAGTTACCGAAGGTTGTCAATCTCCGGATGATTGCGATCCCACGAGCTCCAAACTTCTATGAAAAAGAGTCCCCTAAGCTACGGACCCCCAGAACAGGCTCTGGGAAGTCCTTACCTAAAACTACAGAGAGAGGTGAGAAAGTAGGTCTGGAAAGATATGATTTTCGGAGAAAACTGAGCAACTATATATAGGTTTCGAATTACTGTGGGGCGGTTCGCCCCACACACCGGGCGGTTCGCCCCACATCTGCGGCGGTTCGCCCCGGAGAAAATTCGCGGAATTCCGCGTTTTCGATGTGTTTTTGGATTTCTTCCCCTTTTCGGACTCGGTTTCTGACTTCTAGTAGCCTTCTAACCTCCAGATTCGGCCCCTAGGACTCCAAATCCTATCCGGAAACCTTCAGATACTCCAAATAGGCTTCTGGAACACCAATTCCTTGTCAACCTCAATATAATTGCCCGGAAATCCTCGAATTTCAACCAAAACCTGTAAAATAAAATCTAAAGGGAAACGTGACACTATTCTAATAAAATGCACTAGAATATAGCTAAATTGTCATAGAGGATAGCTAAAATAGGTGAAAAAGACTCGAATGAAAGTGTAAAATACACATTCATCAAACTCCCCAAACCGAACCTTTGCTTGTCCTCAAGCAACTAAGCTAGACTCTCATGCAAAAAACATGCAAGACACAAAATGGAGTCTCATGCCAAATAAAATGAACTAATCTACTGAATCTATCAAAAAACATATGAACAAAAACCATATGAATCAAAGCATGAATATAGGTTGAAGAATACCTCGATTGACTAATACACACCCACATAAGCACTTATGTTAAGACAAGATAGTCTCTCGTAACATTCTCTACCTGGACCTAGTCAGTGATGACGTAATGAAGCATGCTAAGATACGAGTGGTTGCCCCGTGCCTATGAAACTGAGGACTTACTGCTGTTCCACCATGTTAAGACTTTCCCTCAAAAGAGGTCGAACCAGTACTGGCTCTCATCAAACGAAGGAGGGTTCTCTATAAAAGTTAACACTCTCCTATTCTACCCATCTCTCAAGTAAAGTCTTAAGCTATTCACCACTTCCTGAATGGCAGGACGAGGGTGGTCTAGAACAGATGACAAAAAAGATAAAAAATAGAAAAACACAATTACGAACATTACAAGAATTGGAAAAGACTCAACACTTTGCTAAACTGCTATTTGGCTTTCTTTTTTGGACCCTTCTTTTGCTTTTTTGGGGTCTTTTCTTTTTTTCTTTTTTTTTCTCTTTCCAGATTCTTTTTTCTCTTTCTTTTTCTCTTTTTTTTCTGGAATTTTTTCTCTCTTTTTTTTCCGATTTTTCTTGCCAGCAGTAGCATAACAAAAAGAGAAACAAAGTGACTCACACGACTTCCCCAAACCTATTCGAAAGAATAGGTTGGAGTACAAAATTTACGGAAAAGGAAAAACAAACTCACGATACGAAAATGAAAAACAGAAACAAGTCTATGATGGTGTAACCCCCTCCCCAAACCTATTCGGAAGAATAGGTTATAAACAAAGGATCACACAACCTCACGCTACCTCCTTCCTAGGCATTTAGCAATCTCAAAGCATGGTGAAGACTTGTTGCCTCTTAGGTACATAATTACTCGGGAAAACAACCATAAGACCCTAACATGCATCATCCTATTATAAAGGCCTTCGTGAACCGCAGTAGAGAAAACACCACTAAGTGATGTCGAGACTACCATGCTTAACTAAGTGCAATACATAAATGTGACAAGCCAAGCGAGAAAAACCTCAAACGAATTCATAGAGATGAAGCATACGATTAATGGCATAGTTAGTTGATCTACCCAATAAAAAAGTTCAAAAAATTCGGCAATAAACGCCATATAAAACATGCAAGACTATCCTAGCATGAATGTAGTGAATGCAACCTAAAAAATCTAAGAAAGCGGTAAACGTGCAAATGCAAATGCAAACAAAGAACAAGATACTAATCAACACAAAGTCAAACAATACTTAACATCATGGTTCACATCCCATCCCCCTTACGATTCTTAAGCTAGCCCCTAGCAAAAGAGAATGAGTAATAAGAAGTGATACTAGATGTTACCGAACGGTTTGGCCTCGGTTGGCTGAGAGTGGACATGTGGAAGGACTAATCATCGGGATGGTAGTCCCCATAAAAGTCACTCCACATGTCATTCATGAGCTCATTGGACTATCGTAGAGCCTTCTGCTGTTGCTGGATGAGCTGTTGCTGCTCCCACATTTGCTGCCTATCCTCTCGGCGATGCTCCTCGAATATCTTCCAATCGCAGTTGTGCTGGACAATGTGCCTGTCGAGGTCCTATCGCATGGCCGTGTTGTTGGCATCAATTCTGTCGAACGGCCGTCGAGGTAGGTACGGAATTCAGACAAGTCAAATCCTCTAGACCCCTGTGGTGCTCGAGGTGGTGCATGCGGTGCTCGATGGACAAACGGGATATCTGGGATAGGGGCTTGGCCAACATCGGCCTCCATAACATCCTCATGATCGGAATCACTCGGCCGGAAGGGTGCTCCTACATCAGCAGCGGCAGCCGTGGAGTTCTTCAACTGATACCTATTGAGCTGCACCTCAATGGTCGAGGGTGAAAGGGCAGCGACCTCGCAATCCCCCTCCTCAATGTCTTCGACCCCATGATACTTGCAGTAGGCTGTGATGAAGCTTGGGAAGATGAATGGCTTCCTCTTCTTTTCCCAGTGGCGCTCGTACTCCTCATACATGATGTGCCCTATGTCGATCTGATGTCTCTCTATCAGGCAGTAGAGGAGCTCGGCGTAATAGGGCTGAATCCACGAGTCATTCTTCCTAGGGATCAAGTTGGAGATGCAAAATTTCATCATCACCTTAGCTTCAATGCTAAGGTCGCTATAACTGATCCATCCAGGTTCTCCCCCGAGTTCTGGATATCGGTACGCCCTGTTGCAGATCGCGTCTGTGATGTGTCTCTCTATCCCCCTAGAGGCCCTTGAATACAGGTAAGCATGGTCGCTCCCTGTGAATTCCTGATTCCCAAAATGGATGAAGGAAGAAATGTACTCTGGTGTCCACGGTATAATCAGGCCTCAGACTAGCACCCCATTCTTCTCCTCGAGATCTGTGTATCCAGTGTAGAACTCTTGGAGGAGGCTCTCGTCGTAACCTTTGAACCTGTTGGAACTGTACCATGCCCAATTCCTTTGTGACCCCAATCGTGACAGCGTCCTATATCCCACTTTATCTACTGCGGACTCGGGAATGTCAATCCTCCTATCTGGGATGATCGACCTTCCTCCGTCGGCCATCTCCGCTTCTAGCCTTTGACGCACCTCTATCGCAGCTACAGACAACTCGAACATATGGTGGGATGGTTGGGAGCTTGATGCTACTCCCTTCCCCTTTTTGCTAGAGCCGGCTCTCCTTGATCTCGGTGCCATGATTCCTACAAACAGCAATTAGTATCTTGAACGATGCTAAACAGACCTATGCATATGTAAATATACGAGTGAACAAACGAGCAATATTTTCAAAAATCCAACTCCTCAAAAACACAAAGTCTAGTCTAGCTAATTCATTACGCAACATATCAATGTAACTACTACAATAACATATCACATTATGCTCTTGCTAAACAACAAATGCCTTGAATCACAAGGTTCAATCCATACCATAAAAATCAAAAATCTAGCATAAATCCTCAATTCCATCAATCATGCATTCTACCAATACATCCATCATTATCATATCAACGAACACATGTTTAAGCATGGAATGATAGTAAGATATTTCCTAACAAGATATATATCATCTAATAGCAAAAATCTCAAATCATCAAACCAAGCCTAATTGAACATGTAGTTGATAATGAATAACGAATCTAATCACATAAAACATCAACCCATACATCATAAAAGCTTAATTCAAGCATAAATCAAAAATCCCAAAATTGTAAAAATTAGGGTTCATGTGATAATACCTCAAATCCGGAAATTGAATGAGCTAGGAAGAAATTTGTTCGGATAGAAAGATAGAGCACGTAACGGGCTTCGAATGAAGCTAAAGAACACACAAAATGATGGAAGGATGAAGAAGTTAAGAAGGTTTGAAGTTATTTTGAATATGGAGGAAAATTTGGAGTTAAGAAGATGAAAATGGAGAAAAATGAGTGTTTGGGGAAGAAACCCCCGATTTTAACATTCCGGAGTTGTGGGGCGGTTCGCCCCACACCTGGGGCGAACCGCCCGCACGTCCGGAGCGCGCGCGCGCGCTCTGGACGTGGGGCGATTCTCCCCACATGGGGGGCGATTCGCCCCCCACTCCTGAGGTGGGAGACGAACGTTTTGAAATAAAATGCGGTTTTTAGTCCCCGAAAAATCATTTTCCTCAAAAAATCACTCGAAAAGTTGCACTCGAACACAACATAAGCATATACGACACAGAACCGAACAAATTCACATATGAAAACAAATTGTTCAAGTATGAATGCATGCAATAAAGCGGTAAAGAAAGCGATAAAAACCCCGGGTTGCCTCCCGGATAGCGCCATTGTTTAAAGTCTCTGACTCGACTCCTGTCTTCGCCTATCTTTTCTTTCTGAGGGTACTAGACTTCCCCTTCACGGATCTCCTTCTCATGCCTCCACCCTGCGAATAAGAATGAACATAGACGTTAAGACCACTGTAATCAATAGTGTTAGAAGTATCAGGTGGATCGGATATGGCTTGCAACACATGTTGCTTGCCATCCACTTCAATAGTGCAAGTTCTTTGGTAGATGTCCATCACGGAGCGTAGCTTAGTCAAGAATGTACGTCCTAAGATTATGACATCCCCCGTTCCTGGTGCTGACGCCGGCATAATTACAAAATCGGTGTAGACAGAAGCTTCACCAATCTTGACTAATACATTCTTCACAACGCCTTCGGGTTTCTCAAGGGATCCATCCGCCAGTTGCACAATAGCCTTATGCACAGTTAGTTCTCCAAGGTTACTCTTCTCGAAAACATTCAAAGGGAGCACATTAGAGTAGGATCCTGTGTCTAGCGTGGCTCGAACATCTCCAAGCTCCCCAATCCCGACCTTAACATCGAAACTTTGAGGGAGTGGCTCGGGATCCTCTTGCTCCTCTTCACCCTTGTTAGTACCGAGGTCCTTCTCTTCTTCTTCGGCTGGTGGGGGCAGAGGCGGCTTCACCTGCGGTTACGAAGACGAAAGAAGGGAATGAAAAGGATGCAATGGGATGCTCCTCCCTACAATGATGGCTCTCTTGTCTTGAGTAGTGTTGAAGCTTCCTTCTTCTACAGAGTTTTCTTGGTCATCAATACGATTTCCCTCTTGCAACTCTCGCACTTAGCACCCTTCTTGATGGTGATATCAACAGGTAGATCACCCACCAAGGTGATGGACATCGACTTTTCAGTGTTGCTAGGCAACTTGCCTTGTTCCCTACTTGCTCCTCGGTCGATCAACTCCTGCATCTTTTGATGGGCAAGCCTAGTGCTTTCTTCCAACCTATCAAGCCTTGTCCTAGTCTTCTCGGAATCTTCTTCATAACGTTTGAGAAAACTTTGTGTGTGATCGACCATTTTTTGCAAGTTCTCCATCAGTTGAGCCGACTTCGACTTCGGTGGCTCTTTCGGAGCGGGGTTTTCGCAGTGATCATTACCATAGTTCAGCCTACTACGGTCTTGGTTAGGTCCATAAGTTTGGTTATCCGGTGCATATCCTTGATTGTTTCGGAATCCTCTTCTCCAAAATCCACCTCGAGGGTTCCTACCGTCTTGTCCGTAGCTAACTTCTTGAGTACCAAACTCCGTAGCAAAGGCTTCTTCTTCGCCTCCTCGAGCCCAGTTGCCATCATCATATGCCAGCTCTGATCTACACATATGAGCCCCATGCCCATAATTCTTGCAAATTCGGCATACTTCGTTCGAAACAGTTGTTCCCGTGGCGCTCTTGAGGACTTGCTTCAATTCGTTGGTAAAGCACTCGAATTGATCCCCATTCCCCCTATACATAGGGGCTTCTTGAGTCGGTGGAGCTTCAGGTCCAAGTCTCCTAACCATTGCTCTTGGGTCCTTGAACTACGAACCCTTAGCAAGCCTTTCGAAAACTGCCCAGACGGCTTCTGCGGTTTCCTCCCAAATATTGCCTCAGCATTGGAAATCCACCACTTGTTGGTTCTCGAAGGTTAGTCCATTGTAGAAGTGTTGGACTAGGTCAGAAAGTTCAAAACCATGGTGAGGGCACTTGTTCGTGAGATCTTGGAATCTCTCAAACGCGGTGTAGATGGTCTCATCATAGTCCTGCTTGAATCCAGTGATCTGCGCCTTTAGCACGGTAGTCAAGGTGTGAGGGAAGTATTTCTCCATGAAAGCTGAAAAAAACCTTTTCCCAAGTGTCCAGCGAGCCTGCTGGTAGAGAACTCAACCATGACTTGGCTCTGTCGCCAAGTCCCATAGCAAAAACCTTCATCCTCAACTCGTCCGTTGTTATTTCAGCTCTGGGTCGTGGGAGTTGGTTGACGAAATCATCGATATCGTGCAAGTACCCCATCACATCTTCCCTTGCTAAGCCATAGAACCTCGGAAGTTGTTGGAATGCGTGGTTCTTGATCTCCAGATCTCGGGTTTGCAGACGAAAGAACAATCGCCGGTCCCCTCATACGATCCTTGGTGGGTTGAACCCATGCTTTCAGTGGTCTAGCTTCTGCCATTCCGTCGATTTCCTTGAAAAGACTGAGTAGAGATTCAGAGAAATCGGTATCCTCTATTTCCTCTAGTGCGCGCCTTTCAAGTAGTCGCCTTCTTTGGTGGTAGACTCTGTCGATCTCAGCAATTAAATCAGCAAGCGGTGTTCCTACAGAACGTGTATGCGGCATACACTATCCGTAACAGACTAGGAAAGCAGTATCAGAGAATAAAAAGGAAAACTAAAGCTAATAGAATTAGGAATTGAAAGCTGAAAATATAAACAAATTAAACAGAAAAAAGGAGTATAGTCCACGGCAGCGGCGCCAATTTGATGAACGCGGATTTTTCGGTTCCGAATTCAGCAAATAATATTTGTTATTTAGCCAAAGGCAATCCACAACTACAACGAAAACCGTAGTGTAGCGGTAGAATGACTCGAGTGTCGTTCTCTCAGGACTATAACTAGCTTTATCAAATCTAATTTGGAATATAAAAACAGCAAACAGATAGCAAAGGGGGTTCTAGCAGATAATGGAGATTGGTGATAGTATGATCCTTCTTAGCATAACGGGTCGATAATCATGCATAAATTCCTCGGTCTTGCATAGAGATCTTTGAATCAATCTAGTGTCCTGTTGCAATTATTAAGCACTACGAAGATAATTGGTCTGACAAGTCAATCACTATTGTCCTAATGTGCTCCGTAATTATTCAACACTACGAAGATAAACTCGCGAATAGGTCGACGAGGTCCAATTGTGCATAATAATTAATACAACATACGAGAATTTAGGTTGTGCCTGATCAACGAAATAAAGCAATGACACGGAGTATAATGCACGATATAACCATTAGCATGATTACCTTCCCTTCGCTAAGAATTCACATACTACCACCAACGATAAGTTTAGCTACTCATAATAGGCATGCAATCAACAGAAATCATAGAAGAAAACATGTTGAAAGAATATAATAAAGTAAGTAGAATAAAACTGTAAGATACAAAGTTACCGAAGGTTGTCAATCTCCGGATGATTGCGATCCCACGAGCTCCAAACTGCTATGAAAAAGAGTCCCCTAAGCTACGGACCCCCAGAACAGGCTCTGGGAAGTCCCTACCTAAAACTACAGAGAGGTGAGAAAGTAGGTCTGGAAAGATATGATTTCGGAGAAAAACTGAGCAACTATATATAGGCTTCGAATTACTGTGGGGCGGTTCGCCCCACACACCGGGCGGTTCGCCCCACATCTGCGGCGGTTCGCCCCGGAGAAAAATTCGCGGAATTCCGCGTTTTCGACGCGTTTTTTTTGGATTTCTTCCCTTTTCGGACTCGGTTTCTGACTTCTAGTAGCCTTCTAACCTCCAGATTCGGCCCCTAGACTCCAAATCCTATCCGGAAACCTTCAGATACTCCAATAGGCTTCTGGAACACCAATTCCTTGTCAACTTCAATATAATTGTCCGGAAATCCTCGAATTTCAACCAAAACCTGTAAAATAAAATCTAAAGGGAAACGTGACACTATTCTAATAAAATGCACTAGAATATAGCTAAATTATCATAGAGGATAGCTAAAATAGGTGAAAAAGACTCGAATGAAAGTGTAAAATACACATTCATCAGAAATTAAAGTCGGGAGAGAATGCTAAAGCAAGTAAGTGAGTTTGATGGTCGTGAATTAGATTATTTTTTATAAGTGCTTAGCCTCCTTTTATAGTGTTTTGCCCCCATAGTCGTAGGTTTGTTGGGTTTTGTCATGCCCCGCATCCCAAATCGCTTAAGAGTGATTGGAATAAAGGGTATATATGTTAGACCACCACTCTCACATGGTATGAGGCCTTTTGGGTGATTCCAAAAGCAAATCCGTGCGGGCTCAGGCCCAAAGCGGACAATATCATACTGTGGAGACGTGTGTGGGTCCGTCCAGGAGTAACCACGCCGGCCGATTGGTCGGGTCGTTACAAATGGTATCAGAGCCTAGATCAACCCAAAGCCCGCACCGGGTGGACGGTTGATAAAGGTTATTGTCAGTTTGTCACCCCCACCACTTAAGGCGCTCGACGAGGACGTCGAGGCTTTAAGGGGGTAGTTTGTAATGCCCCACATCCCACATCGCTTAAGAGTGATTGAAATAAAGGGTATATATGTTAGACCACCATTCTCACATGGTATGAGTCCTTTTGGGTGATTCCAAAGCAAATCCGTGCGGGCTCAGGCCCAAAGCGGACAATATCATACTGTGGGGACGTGTGTGGATCCGTCCATGAGTAACCACGCCGGCCGGATTGGTCGGGTCGTTACAGGTTTGTTGTTATCTCACTATGACACGTTCAAGTCTTCATCCACAGTTAGAGTTTCCGCTTATCTATGATGATAGTTGGAACCTAACTGTGAAAGTCATTGGAAGTATGTTGGCAATCTGTAACTGATTGAGAGATAACTAAGTGCGTGCAGAGTTTCCAATGCAGAGGTTATAGAGTAAAGCTTCGGCTTTATGATGTAGAGAAAGGCCTCATAGCCCATATGATTGGATTGACTAAGGTTGTGCAATACCGAGGTGGACCTACTAGCTCCTTTGGTAGTAGATGATTGGGCTCTAACATACTATCTCCAATTTGAGCCTGAATGGTGGCCTGGGAGTGAATTTGAACAACATTATACTTGGCCATGTTTAGTTAATTGGACCGACTTCAGTTTATCATATAGTGGTCATATTTTTTGCCATTACACACCTCGAGTATAAGTATAATTCCATGGAGGTCACATACTACCCAAGCCATTTAGTTTTCCGGTTTGACTAATCTGAAAATTGACCGGAGTACCTAAATTGGACATGGTGTTATTGTGGAGTACCTAAATTGAACGATGACATTCTGGAGTACCTAAATTAGCGAGGTACCATTCTGGAGTACCAAAAATAATTTTTTGCCTAAGGAGCAATTATAGAGATTGATAGAGAATGATTTTGTGTGATCTAGTGCCTCCTTTTGGAATCACAATGTTATGTGTATAGGAAAAGGAGGACCAGGAAAAGTATGGAAGCAAAATCTTAACTTCACACAACACGAACTGAAATATATGAAAGAAAACATTCCTACTCATGACAACAAAGTCGAAGATACCGTATACAACCGCCTTAAGGGTGTCTAGTATCTGTATACACTTAAGGAATCAACGACGATGTTTGGAACTATTAGAGGACTACTGTTTTGAGTTGGAGTATCACATAGGAAAGACAAATTCAATCGCCAACACACTAAGCAAGAAGTGTAAGGTGGCTTCGCTATTCGACACATAAGTCTAAGACGGTTTCTATAGTCGCCTATGCAAAATGCAGGAAGTAACACAACAGAGGGTAGAAAAAGAATGATAGTATACACAGTATTACTTTTAACCGGCCAACAAAATGTTGGACAAGAATGAAAAATGTTTCATCAGTGCTCCACATGTGAATTTGGGGACTAAATTCTTATGGGGAGTGTGAAACTCTAAAAAAAAAAAAATTATTACAAGATGTGTAATTAAGCATTTGAGATGGTTTAGGTTCTAATTTTTTTCATCGTGCGGAATCAATGTTGTGCAAACGAATGTAATTTACGATTCATATAAATATATCCACAAAAAAGAACTAAACCACCTTTTAAAGAACTAAAAACAAAGATAGAAAAGAAAGACACATTAAATAGTAAATTAACTAGCTAATAAATCATGAATATAACACATGACAAGGTTGCAAAAGTCAACATAGGCAAGATATAAGTATGACACAACCTCATTCCAATTTCCACACCCTCACTCTTCTCCAACACACTACTAAAAATAGAAGACAAAATTCTTTGTCCCCCCATGAACATACACACGGTCTTCTCCAATTTCATAGCTTATTTTCTCATTGATCTTGCTTGCAATCTTGAATCTCCATCTCTCAAGCTTTCTAATGATACAATCAAAACCATCATCTACTCAAGAATGAAGATTTTCACAAGAAAATAAATTAGCTCTTATTTTCCCAAATTATGCAAGGTATTCCACTCAAAAAGTGAGTAATCAAGAGGTGGAATAAGAAGGAAGAAAAATACCATAAGATTTTCAACAAAGCTATCAAGAAAAGCTATGGTGGGTAAAATTCTCTACTCATCTCTTAAATGTCTGTATAATCAAACTATTGTTGTATACATGTATTGATCTTGGTTTCTTGAACCTTTATCCTCAAAATTAGTTTTTGAAAATGTTACAAACTGAAATAAATGAGTGTTGAAATTACATTGCATGTTTGAATTGAGGCTTGGGTGATGAGAATTGGAAGTTTAGATAAATTCGTAGTGTAAACTGCAACAATTTTATAAAATCCACTATAAATGGAAAACAGAGTATATTTTTGTTGAGTTCCTATCAACAATAGTCGATTACATGATCACAAAAGCTCAAAATAACAACTAAACCACCAAGAACCTGTTGCACCAAATCAAACAGACAACCACACGCAACCAAACTAGAAAACAGAGCAAGAACGATAAGCTTGAAAGACACAATAGTTTAACGTGGTTCGGTTCTAAATAACCTACGTCCACGGAGATCAAACTATCTTCCACTATATTATCACAATCCGCTATTACAAGTCACTAACCAATCACAAGAAAAAGATTATCTAGCTAGCACCTATAATATCGATAATATATATAACTTGTCGAAGTAGTCGAACAAGCCTTCAATGCCGTGTTGTTATGTCTCCAAGCATACAGTAATCATCTCTTTATATAGCATACAAATCACAGCTAAAACCTAAGAGAAATCGAATAGCAATAGAATCCTTAATAAGTAGAATTTCCATTTCCTGTCTGCTGTCGGACTCCGGAGGTTCACCAAGAGGTTGACCAACCCCTACATCAACACCTCCTTTCTGTTTCTGTGTTGAGATAACATCAACTTCACAAATCTCCACCTTTAGCTCAACACCATCCACTCTACAATGCTTCACTGATAATCTCTGTATCCATGAAGTTAGGACACACCCTACGCACCTCTAAGGTTAAGATGCACCCCCATACATCCCTAAGGTTGAGATGAACCCCCATATGTACCTCTAAGGTTAAGGTGCCTCCCCTTCCCGTCCCTGCGGTTGGATGAACCCCCACCTGTCTTGACACCCACAAGTTCCAGTCAAAACCTGAACTTTGGTCTTGGAAGCGCCTTAGTCATAGCATCTGATGCATTCAAAGATGTATGAATCTTCTTTATCTTCACAACCCCCTTGGCAATGATATCTCTGATGAAGAACAACCTTACATCAATGTGCTTTGTCCTTTCATGATACACATGATGTTTTGTCAACATAATAGCACACTGATTGTCACAGTGAATATTCACATGATCCTGTTGGACACCCAACTCATTCAATAATCCACCCAACCAGATAGCTTCCTTAACTCCTTCAGTGATAGCCATGAACTATGCCTCTGTTGTAGATAATGCAACCACAGACTGCTGACTTGCTTTCCAAGTAACTGCTATGCCAAACAAAGTAAACACATACCCTGTGATAGACTTTCTTCCATTCAAGTTCCCTGCAAAATCTGCATCAACATATCGAACCAATGGATTCTGCAAATCATTGCTTCTCTTGAACCTCAGTCCCATCATCCTTGTGCCACTTAAGTATCTGAGAACATACTTCACAACATCCCAATGTCGTCTCCCGGGATTCCCTATGTAATTGCTGATAACACTCACAACATATGTAAGATCAGGCCTGCAGCAAATCATAGTATACATAATACTTCCAACTGCATTTGCATAAGGTATCATTGACATAATCCTTGCTTCTGCATCATCCTTAGGAGATTGTTCCTCAGATAACTTCACCCCAGGTGCAATAGGAGTAACCACACTACTGCAATTGACATATTGAACTTGGCTAGAACCTTCATGAGATAACTAGGCTGAGATAGAAACAAATTCTTCTCCTTCTTGTCCCTAGTGATATCCATCCCAAGAATTCTACTTGCATCCCCAAGATCCTTCATCTCAAATTCTTCCCGCAACTTCTCTTAAGTTTTTCGATCTTCTCCATTGACCTGCTAGTAATCAACATATCATCCACATACAAGAGTAAGTAAACTCTCTCAGCAAATTCCTTCCCAGACTGATATATGCAACTGTCATAAGCACTCCTTAAAATTCCAATCTCAGACATGTAGCTATCAAACTTCAAGTACCATTGTCTTGGACTCTGCTTAAGACCATATAATGATTTCTTCAGCAAACATGCTCTCTTATGCTTCTTGTCAACAACAACTCCCTCTGGTACTGTCATGTATATCTCTTCTTCCAATTCTCCATGTAGAAATGCAGTTTTCACATCCATTTGGTGAAGAAACATGTCATACTGAGTAGCAAGAGCTACGATTACCCTGATAGATGTGTGCCTGACCACTGGTGAGAATATCTCATTGTAGTCCACTCCTTCTCTTTGAGTGAATCCTCTAGCAACCAATCTAGCCTTGTACCTAATGTATTATGTACCCTTGAGCTCCACCTTCTTCTTGAAGATCCATTTACAGCTGACAAGCTTCTATCCATCAGGAACTTTCACAATCTTCCATGTATCATTCTTCTCAAGTGACATTAGCTCTTCATGAATAGCTCCAATCCACTTTGCACTTTCAGAACATGTAATTGCTTCCTGATAACTCTGTGGTTCAGATGAATCCACTCCTTCTGTACTAAGAGCATAAGCAAGATATGTCTTGCTAACCCTGCCAAACCATACATATATGGTGCTTTCCTTTGCTGCCTTTTACTTCTTTCTCTTGCAAGCTGATAGTTTGAAGTTTCACCAACTTCCTCATCAAGTCGATCATCACCATCTGATCTAAGCTACTACTAGAGTCATCATTCATTGGTAATATAGGCTCAGCATCCGCAACATCATCCTCCACTGTGGGCTCCACCTGAGAGTGAGCTCTCTCATCTTCTAACTCAATTCTGGTATTTTCTGTAGCGTCGAGGTTGAGTGCGGGATTGGGTAACCCCCTCTATCAATACATGCTTGCTTGTCCTTCAGAGGTAACACATATCTTAATTAAACTGGACATCCTTGCTTATAATACACTTCCCCTTTCCAGGTTCTATGCACCAAAGCTTATATCCTTTAACTCCCTTTGGATAACCAATAAAGATACACCTCAATGCTCTAGCTTCCAACTCATCTTGCTTGATATGTGCTAAAGCCAAGCAACAAAACACCTTGAGTTTTGAATAGTCCCCAGTTGTTCTAGTCTACACTTGATCCGATGTCTTAAACTCGAAAGACACAACTGGACTCTTATTGATAATTATTGTTGCTGTAACCATAGCTTCTCCCCTTTGCTTACCCAAGAACTCAGTAGCATACACCTAGATCTCTCCAATAGAGTTCTATTCATCATCTCTGCAACTCCATTATGTTGTGGTGTACGTACCTGCAACTGTTCTATGTCTAGTAATACCATTCTCTTTACATAAATTAGTAAACTAAGTCGATAAGAACTCCAATCCATTATCAGTCCTGAGATACTTCAATGATCTTCCTGATTGATACTCTACCTCAGCTAACCATTCCTTGAACTGATTAAATGCTTAATCTAGACTTCACATATAAACCCAGATCTTCCTTGAATAATCATCTATGAATGAGATAAAATATTTTCCTCCACCTTGAGTGAGTGTCCTGGATGGTCCCCATAAATCTGAATGCACATAATCCAAGTTAGCTTTAATAGTATGCCTCCCTGTGTTGAAACTAGACTTGTACGCCTTCCCCATCACACATGTCTCACAGAATGGTAACTTAGTGAACTTGTCTACTCCAAGTAATCCCTGCTTGGTAAGTTCTTTCAATCATTTTTCTCCTAGATGGCCAAGCCTCTTATGCCATAGATATGTGTTTTCATTCCCAAGAGCTGATGCACTTTCTCCAGCTACTGTGTTACCAGATAAATAGTAAAGACCATTATTCTTAACACCTTCTAACAAGGTTGTCTGAGGTGTTGACCCAACACCTGCCTGAACCCCGTGCATAATCCGCAGAACACCATGACTACAGCTCCATGAATATCCCATAACATCAAATTGACCAAGTGAGATCAGATTCCTCCTCAAATCAGGTATGTACCTTACACCAGTTAACAATCTTACAGTTCCATCATGCAACTTCAATTTAACATCACCAATGCCTTTGACCATGCATGATTGATTGTTCCCCAAAAGTACCCATATTTGAAGTTTGTAAACCATTCTTTAACCGGACTCATGTGAAAAGAGCACCCAGAATCAAGAATCCAGGATAAGTCTATATTAGAAGTGAGATTGTAAGTACCTCTGAGATGTCAAAATATTGTGTAGCCTATGCCAAATCAACTGTTCTTGTCCCCCTTGCAGGTTGCCTTTGCTTCCTATTGTCGGGTTCAGGGCAATCCCTCCGTAGATGTCCCTTTCTGTGACAGTTATAGCACTTCCTCTTCTCTATAAACTCTGACAGCTCCTTACTCTCTTTATTCTTATATTTCTCCTTTGGTAACATTTCCCTTGCAGAACCCTTCTTGGAACCATGGTTCTTCATAGCAAGACTCTCAGCTGAATGTCCACCTTCCTGCAGATTATTTTGCTTATGGAACTCCCTAGTCTTTATGATTACCTTACCAAATCCAATGTCACTGCAACATTACCAAACATCAACAAATCTCTGAAGTTCTCATAGGTGTTGGGCAGGGAGTTCAACAACACCATAGCCTTGTCCGGGTCTGTTGTCTTGTCACCAACATTCTCCAAGTGAGTTGTGATCTTATCAAACTCTGCTAATTGCTCCAATATCGACCTCCCTTCAACCATCCTAAATCCAAGAAACTTCTCCTTGAGATACATCATCTGGGTTGATGATTTCCCCATATAAACTTCTTCAAGTTTATCCCAGATACCCTTTGCATCAGTACACTTGATAACCTCCCTTAATGCTTCGTCACTCAATGAGTGAATCAGTGTATTGTATGCCTTCTTCTTTGCATCGTCTTTAATCTCCTTAAGGCCTTCATCCCCCAACAGGGCATCATCAGCTCCATAAGCTAATAGCAAGGCCTTAACCCTCAGTTTCCACAGGCTGAAATCTGTGTGTTTTGTGAGCTTGTCAATCTCGATTTAGTTGACGACATTGCTTATATCAAGCTTTGGATTCTCCCGGTAAATTCCTTCGACCCTTCCCACAGGCGCCGCCAATTGTTGAGTTCGTATCAACAATGGTCGATTACCTGATCACGAAAACCATGAAGAACCTGATGCACCAAATCAAACACACAACAACACGCAACCAAACCAGAAAACAGAGCAAGAACGATAAGCAAGAAAGACACAAGAGTTTAATTAACGTGGTTCGGTTCTAAATAACCTACGTCCACGGAGATCAAACCAGCTTCCACTATATTATCACAATCCGCTATTACAAGTCACAAACCAATCACAAGAAACAGATTCTCTAGCTAGCACCTATAATATCGATAATATATATAACTTGTCGAAGTAGTCGAACAAGCCTTCAATGTCGTCTTGTTATGTCTCTAAGCATACAGTGATCATCTCTTTATATAGCATACAAATCGCAGCTAAAACCTAAGAGAAATCGAATAGGAATAGAATCCTTAATAAGGAGAATTTCCTTTTCCTGTCTGCTGTCGGACTCCAGAGATTCACCCAGAGATTGACCAATCCCTACATCAACACCTCCTTTCTGTTTCTGTGTTGAGATAACATCAACTTCACAATTTTAATGTAATTTATGTGGAGGTAGAAAACACTCTATTTTATCTCTCAGTTTTGGAAGTTTCGAAATCAAATGAATCTTGAATTAATTAAAATTCGGACAAGATTGTGATTCTGTAAAATGACGAAAACAGAGAACTCTGTTTCATATCATGACTTTTCAGTATTTTTAAGCGTCCAAATGAGTTTGAAAGTTTTTGTGATTGTAGGTGTTTAGAGTTGTTTAATTATGACAATTGGAATTATAGTTTTAACGAGTTTTATGAATAGTGTATGAATTTATTAGTGACATTGCTCTTTGCAGGAGTGTTGAAATGACAAAAATAATTGTACCTATCTCACTAACCATAATTAGGCCTATGAGTAGTCATTAGAAAGCTAAGAGACAGTAGTATATGAAAATAATTTTAAAATGAATTTTAAAATTCATTACATGTGCGAAATGTCTGAATAATCCTGATGTAATTTTCTGTCAAAAATAAAGAAACATATTTGTTGGTCTTAAAGAATGGAGATAAGAGTTGTTGTTTATAAAAGAGTTATGAACATATAACTAGATAAATTGATCTCAAACATTGAAGTCTTGAACCTAATAATGAATAAATTGCATGCGAGCTAGACTTATGGCAAAGAACGACAGGTTTAAACATTATGAAGTGCTTAAAATTCGTTAAAATACGAATCCATGAAAGAGGGTGGCAACCTCATTAAAAGAGATCCCCACTACACCGAGTGTGGCAACCTCGCTATAAAGAGATCCCTACTACACCGAGGACGGCCACCTCGTTAAAAAGAGATCCCCACTACACCGAGGGCGGCAACCTCGCTAAAAATAGATCCCCACTACACCGAGGGCGGAAACCTCGTTAAAAAGAGATCTCCACTACACCGAGGGAGGCAACCTCGCTAAAAGTAGATCCACACTACACCGAGGGGGGCAACCTCGTTAAAAAGCGATCCCCACTACACCGAGGGCGGCAACCTCGCTAAAAAGAGATCCCCACTACACCGAGGACGACAACCTCGTTAAAAAGAGATCCCCACTACACCGAGGGCGGCGACAACCTCGTTAAAAAGAGATCCCCAATAAATTGAAGGTGGCAACCTCGTTAAAAAGATATCCGAATTGCGTGTACCAATATCATGTAAAGGAGACTAAATTTATCATGAATGACGAGAGTTCACGACAACCTATTTTTGAGAGATATTCAACTACTCGTGATAACCTTGGTTTCACAAGTGATTTCAATAAGTACGAACACTTCATCCTAATATGTATACTATTTAAGGATGTGTAAAATAATATAATTTACTCAGTGTTAGGAAACTTGTAATTTTGATGAGCAATTAACCATGCTAAATTAAGTAAAGTCCAGTAACTAGTACTCTTAAGGTCCATAGGAATTTAGAATTTTATGGACATTGTAAAAGAGGAACGTTTGCTGAAAGACTTAGCGTAGGTACTAGTTAGGTTCTTAAGTTTGCTGATGAAGTACTTTGTTTTCACAAACAAACTATTGAAGACCTAGAACCGCTCAGAAAGTGGAAAATTCGAAGACTGAAGACTTAGAAGAATTCTGAGAAAGGTATCTACAAAGGCGCGCACATGTTGCTTGAGAAAGCAAGAATTTCAGCAACGACTTGCTAACAACTCATGTGACCTCCTTGCTGAAGAGTACTTGCATTTTGGCTCCAACGTTCATATTTGAATTCGATTCAAAAGAACATTAAATGCAAAGTAAGCACGCGAAGAACATGAAGACAAGAAGACAAATGAAGAACGTTGTTGAAAGTACAAAAGCAAGATAGTGACATCTTAAGGTACAAAGTCTTAGAATTTGAAATTCAAACGGCTCCCTTGAGACACTATAAATAGAAGACCTTAGGCTGAGTAGATGTATGTGTCAACAACGTGATCAATCTCTCACTTGTGATTTAAACACTCAAATCCTTCTCTACTCTCTACTGCCTATTGATCCGTTCCAAGACTTAAACTTGAAACAAAAGCTACTTGTGAAGAAGTAGAACATTGAAAGCAAAGAAATTAGTTAACTGTTCGTTCTTTTAAACAAGAACAAGTCTTGACACCAGAAACAACAAACTTGCTTACTGCAAAGTATTACAAGTTGTGTTTCTTTAGATAACTTGTTATAGTTGCAAAGTTATATTCAAGTCATCTCATCCCAAACCTCTCTAACTGATAAACACCCTTTTACAGGTGTGAAATTCAGGGGGAATTAATTAAGCATAGCTTTGCTGATTATAGTCCCAAGTTTGGTGGAGAACAAGGTTACAGTTCTTTAGTTTAGGTTGGAAACAAGGCAAGTGTGCTTTGGTTTCTGAGAATCTTTAGTGATAGGATTTGTAAGAACCTCATATCCTATCTGATAAAGGAAGAATGGGAAACAAGGGGTCGAAACGATTCGCCCACTATGACCCTCGAAATATGCCTACGGGATCAATAGGCCTCCGACCAAACCCAGACCAAATATTAAGGACCGTCGAACTAATAAATCAGTACCCTCGAAATGGTCAACTATCTAGCATCGTGGTACCTCGTACTGACCAACCCCCTCGATTGTCCGGATAAAGGGAACATGTCTCCAGAGCCGGGACCCGCTCCGTATCCTCTATAAATACTACTACTACATTGTTCCCACGCACACGGACATTACCAACGTTCACACACATAAATATTACATTCCACATATTTCCATATTCATTAATTTGGTGACGGCCTAACTAAGGTAGACCGTTTCACCGTTCCCCCCCCCCCTTAACCTTGTTTCCCTCTATAGGTACCGGAGTTCCCCGGAGAAGATACTCACCCCTAGTTCACTACGGAGTGAGAGATGATAGAGTAGACCCTTGGACGGTTTTTACCCTCATCATCTTGGCGCCGTCTGTGGGAACACGAGACAAGAAGCTATGGTGAAGCGGAAACAACCGGGGACCGCAGTTAAGGAAAAGGAACCCACTACAACTACTTCGGAAATTCCCAATCTTGAGGATGGATATATGCTGGAAGAAGACGAAATCCCCCTAGAGGGCTTGGACCCCACCTCTCCCCACTCGGGAGAAGGATCCGGAGAAACGGACAAACCCCCAGAACCTCAAGTTGAACCCCAAGTGTTGATCACAGAGAGCCGGCTTAAAGACCTAATGAGATCTGTCTACGACGAGGCTCATAAATCGCCGAGGGGAGAACCCCAAAAAAGCGGCTCCGTCCAAAACGAGCCCTCTCACCAACCCTCGAAGGACCATCAACCCGAGAAGAGCAAAAACGCCCGAGAATCCACCCCCCAAAGTAGCGAAAGGACTCCCACCGACAGCTCATTGATGATTCTTTGTGATCGTCGAAGGGATACAGCTAGGGAAGACCGACGAGCGGGAAAAAGGCCTCGCCAACATCACCTAGGCACGATCCAGGAGGAAAATTATCTTTCGGAGGGAGAAACGTCAAACCCCGAAAGGGAGACCCTCGAAAAGAAACTGAGGAAATATGAAAATCTGCTAAGGGAACACAACCAAAGGAAGAGAGACCCAAGGGACCACCAACCCACCCATGAAGTCGACCATTGGAGGAGAGAAGACGAGCGAGAAGCCAGAATGTATGGTTTCTCGAAGGGGAAACCAGTTCGAAAGACGGGTTTCGCACCCAATCCCCTGTCCACAAGGCTTATGAGCCATTCGATCCCACCGGATCGAAGAATCCCGAAAAACCTACCAAGGTATGCAGGAGAGACTTGCCCCCACGAACATAGGGTGAAGTTCGAAAACATGATGCAGATGCACGTCCATGACGAGAAAGCCATGGTAATAGTTTTTGCCGGAACACTCGAAGGAGTAGCTACCGAATGGTACTACAACATGCCCAGCGGATCCATTTGATCCTACACCGACCTCGTCCGGGCCTTTCTTGGGCACTTCACCGACTACAAAAAATCACGACGTGCGAGCAGCTGCCTACAGGATATCATCCAAAAAGAAGATGAGCCACTCCGACGCTGGTGGCAGCGCTTCAATGCCGTAGCTCTGCAAGTGGACGACCACCCCATGCATTTCCGGAGGCAAACTCTGTTCTCCAACACCCGAAACCGCGGGCTAGCATCCGAAGTTTCGAGGGAAGCGCCCGAAACAGCCGAGGTTCTTTCAGACATTGTGAACAAGTACATAGAAGAGGAAAGGATGAACAAGGAAGCCAAACTCGCATTCAATCCACCAACTCACAGGGACAGAACGAGATCCCCTCGAAGGGACACACCTTCGAACCCAACCAGGAACGTCCGGGAGAGAACGATTTCAACGGACGAAAGCTCCCCCGGAAGAACCCAAGGCAGGTGAAGTATCCGCAAAGAAGAGTTTTCTCCATCATCGAAAAGGAACCTTTCCCTTGATGGCCCAAGAAACACAAGGAAACTAACACTACCAGGAGCTCGGATGAGTATTGCCGATTCCATAAACAGGCGGGACACCCGAACTGAAAAGTGTATTGAACTCACGGCCGAGTTAGATCTACTCGTGGCCCAAGGGCTCGCACAAGAATACCGGGATCCAGAAGGTATCCTTACACTACGGCTGGTCGAAAAGCGAAAGTCCGAGGTCGTCCGACCCACCCCATCGAGGCCCTCTCTACCCATGCAATCCGAAGTTTTTCAAGAATCAAAAGAGTACCACCCAGAAGAAACCAATCGGGACAACAGCCCAATCTACGAGGAGATCCGATATATTGCCGGGGGGCCCACATGAGGGGACTCTCGGAAGGAAAGGGACCGAACGGCCCGAAGAATGCGCAACGCTTACACGGAAGGATCACCTACATTCAACGTGGGACAGCTCGAAACACAGAGCCATGTCTTAACTTTTGGGGAAACAGATATCCCTCACCCGAGCATGACCCGAGTCCAAGACCCCAATTTCCCATTGGTAATTTCGGTTGTGGTATCCGGTTTCCCTGTTCGAAAGGTGCTTGTGGACACCGGAAGCTCGGTGAACGTCATTACCGCGGCCACCCTTAAAAAGATGAAGATCGGAGGAGGTTTAACCGAAGTTTCGACGGAATTGTCCGGATTCGGTGGGTCGATTGTCAAACCTCTGGGGACCATTTGGCTCCTAACCACTTTAGGTGACAAACCTGCGAGGGCGACCAATCATTGCCAATACGTAGTAGTGGACGCTCCCATGGGGTTACAACATTCTCTTCGGACGACCAGGGCTCAATCAATTTCAAGCGGTGGCATCTACCTACCATTTAAAACTGAAGTTCCCTACCGAGCTGGGAGTAGGGGAAGTCCCGGGGGATTCGAAGGAAGCATGGGAATGCTATTGTGCTTCGACACGCCCTCAAAGTCCGAGGGTCGAAACCCCCCAAGAAAGTGGATCCGAAGCCTTTCTGAACCCCTCGAAGAAACAATGCATGGTCGTCGAAGACGAGAATTTCGATTTCCCACCCGATCCCCGAGACGGCAAAGAACGGTTATCCCCTTGCTCCGAGGTAAAGGACATAATCTTGTCCGAAGACGATGAAAGGAAAACTACCAAGATTGCAACCGACCTACCGGAAGAGTTGGAACTCGCATTATCCTTATTCTTGAAGAATAATTTGGATGTTTTCGCTTGGGGAACTACAGACCTTCGGGGAATCAGCCCCCACATCATGGTACACAAGCTCAACGTGAATCGAAAGGCCAAGCCCGTGAGTCAGAAACAAAGACTTTTCAGCCGAGAAAAGAATCTCATAATAGATGAGGAAATAACGAAACTCCTAAAAGCCGGACATATTCGACCCACCCAATTTTCTGATTGGCTTTGTAACTTCGTCCTTGTGGGAAAAGGGAAGGGAAAGTGGAGAATGTGCAACGATTTCACAGACTTAAACAAACATTGCCCACGGGATCCCTACCCATTGCCTCGAATCGACCAGTTGGTGGATTCCACGGCCGGAGCGGAACGACTGAGTTTCATGGACGCATTCCAAGGATATTACCAAGTTCCGATGGCCCGTGAAGATATCGACAAGACCGCCTTTGTAACCCATTCGGGCGTATTTTCCTTTCGGGTTATGCCATTCGGACTTCGAAATGCGGGGGCCACTTACCAACGGCTGATGAACATGATGTTCGAGCAAGAGATCGTGAAAACCATGGAAGTATACGTCGATGACATGCTAGTGAAAAGCCTAGACGCCAAGGACCACGTCCGAAACTTGAGAAAATGTTTCGAGATCCTACGAAAGTTCGGAATGAAGCTCAACCCCGCCAAGTGTACTTTCGGGGTCAAAGGGGAAAATTTCTCGGGTATATGGTCACCCAAAGGGGCATCGAAGCGAACCCAGATAAAATCCGAGCCCTTCTCGATTTTCCAAGTCCCCGAAACATAAATGAAGTCCAAAAACTTGTGGGTCGAATCATCGACCTAAGTCGGTTCATTTCGAGGGCGGGGGAGAAGAGCCTTCCATTCTTCAAAGTCCTAAGGAACAGCAAAAACTTCGAGTGGAGTGAAGAAACCGAAAAAGCCCTCTCAGAATTAAAGGATCATCTCTCCAAGCCCCCCTCTTAGCCAAACCCAAAGAGGGAGACACGCTCTACCTACATGTCGCCATCTCGAAAGAGGTCGTTAGTTCGGTGTTAGTGCGAATCGAAGGAGGGTTTCACCACCCGATTTACTACTTGAGCAAGGTCCTCACAAGGGCGGAAGTAAACTATTTGGATATCGAGAAATTAGCCTACTGTGTCATACTCGCGGCACGAAGACTTCGACCTTACTTCCAAAGTCACGACATTGTGGTCCTCACTTCTCAACCACTCAAGCGCATCCTTGAAAAACCCGATCTCTCCGGAGATTAGTAAGGTGGTCCGTCGAACTCATGGAGCATTCTATCGAATTCCAAGCACTCAAATCAAAGCAAGCTCAAGTAATCGCGGACTTCTTCTTAGGAACAAGAGACGAAGTCAATCCGATCCTAACCCTCGAAGAGTCCATGCAAGGCGAAAACCTTGACCCTCGATGGAACATTTACGTGGACGGATCATCCACACGAGGACAAGGGGGGTGGGTGTCCACATGACCGACCCCACCGGAACAGAAATCGACTTCGCCATCAGATTGGCCTTCCCAGCCACCAACAACGAAGCTGAATATGAGGCCGTCCTCATCGGGCTTCGACTCTCCTTAGAAGGTGGAGCAAAGCATGTCCACCTACGAACGGACTCACAACTCGTCGCCCAACAACATTCAGGAGCCTTCGAAGCTAAGGAAGAGCCCATGAATCTTTACCTAGCAGAACTCAAACACATGGTGTCGAAGTTCATGAGCGTCGAAATATCACAAATATCACGCAATCTCAACAAGACAGCGGACGGCCTAGCCAGATTCGGAAGCTCATCACAAACGATAGCTTCACGACAGGTATTAAAACCCACCATCGAAATTGTTTTTCGAAAACAAATATTTCTCGCTAAAAATAGATCCTTGAATACAGATCACCCTCATGACGGTCCAACGACCAACCATTGGTGATAACAAGCTCAAAAGACAAAGAGGCCTCGAAATAGTCACCATTGATGATAACCAAGAATGGTTAACAGACATCAAGGTAGACGCTCGAAAAATAGCCCTCGAATCTATTCCCCAGGATCAATAATCCATTCCAAAGTTTCATATGTTCATTTCGATATACGGCCGTATTGACTCGAACCAATTGTTCGAATGTTTTTACTTTGCGCAGCTTTTTAAGCAAGGAGTAATCCCCTCGGACAAAACGGAGGCCCGAAGGCTACGAAGAAGGGCACAATATTTCCTATGGAATGGCACAGAACTATACAAAGGTCGTTCGATGGACCCCACTTGAAATGCCTCGACCGAGAGGAAGCCACAAAAGTTTTGGAGGAAATTCATGCCGGCAGCTGCGGAAACCACTCCGGCGGCCGAGCACTCGCCCAAAAGGTTCGAAGGCTAGGTTTCTACTGGCCGAACATCATCAAAGACTCGAAATCAAGATTCCGAAATTGCGACGAGTGCCAAAGATTCGCTCGCGAGAGCAGGGCCTCCGGGGAACCTATGATGCCTATACCCATCTCGTGCCCTTTCGATAGGTGGGGAATAGACATTGTGGAAAAGCTAACCACCTCCACTCACCAGAAAAAATTCTTGATAGTAGCGGTAGAGTACTTTTCAAAATGGGTCGAAGCAGAGGCCGCGTCGAAAATCACCGAAGGAGCAATTCAAAGCTTCATCTGGAGAAACATAATTTGTCAATTCGGACTGCCAAGGATCCTCACATCGGACAACGGCACACAATTCACCGGGAAGAAAATACGAGCATGGTGTACCGAGTTGGGTATTAAACAAAATTTCACATCGGTAGGTCACCCACAAGACAACGGCATGACAGAAGTGACCAACAGGACCATCATACACAACCTCGAAAAACGCCTAGGGAGGTCGAAAGGGGATTGGGCCGATGAACTCCACGGAGTTCTATGGGCGTACCGGACAACACAGCGAACAGCCACACAAGAAACCCCCTTTTGCATGGTGTATGGATCCGAAGCCGTCATTCCATGTGAAATAGCCGTCGAATCATTCCGAGTCTCAGAGTACGACCCCAACACAAATGACAGAGCCAGAGCCTTGGAGTTGGATATGATCGACAACAAAAGAGAGGAAACCAGAATTCGCATTCTGAGACATCAGGCCATGATGACCAAAGCCTACAACAAGAATCTCGTTCGACGCGATCGTAACGTAGGAGACTTGGTACTAAGAAAGCCAACATTCTCGAAAATGTTGGCGAGCTCCAGGAACCATGGAAAGGCCCATTCCGGGTAACTGAAGTACTCTCGAATGGATCATACCGACTTCAAGATCTCGAAGTGAACAACCTCCTTCGGCCGTGGAACATCAAGAACCTGCGAAGATACTATTCCTAAGCACCAAGAAAGCCGGGCCCGAAACACCTTTTTGCAGACTATCCTCGAAACATACCATCTTCCAAAGATCGTCACTGAAAGAGGAAACCCTTCAAGAACCATCTAAAGATTTTTGAACCATCCTCGGAGCATACCATCCTATCAAGGATCGTCACTGAGAGGAAAGATTCCCCTGAAATATTTAGGGACACCACTCTAAGCACACCATCCTTTAGAGGATCGTCACTGGAAAGGGATCCATGTTGTAAGCGTTTATCTTTAAATCACACAAACCACCCCTCGAAGGGTTGTCAATGTGTGAAGTTATAACATTTGAATGAGGAAAAGAACGTTGTCATTTCTCGCAAGTACAGACAGAAATCTACCGGAAATGTACCAAGAGCTCCATCGAAAAATTTTTACTCGGCCAACATTCGAGGATCTATTCATATTCATTTACGGACAAGGTACGGGAAACCTACTATTACGATTCGACCCTCGAAAAAGGGTGTCGTCGAAATGGAAGGCCATCCTTTGCCATCCCGACCAGTATTTGGAAGAATATCCGAAATGATGTTATTTCGACGGAAAAACAATCCTCCGGATAATCTCCCTCCTCGAAACATGTTTTATCGAGATAAGTAATGATCTAGTAAAGATAAACGACGGTTTATACCTTACTCAGATACGTACTCGAATGCCTTTTAGGAATTTAACAACATATTAAGTTCAATAGAAGCCAGACGTGATATGAATTCGAAGCTTCTCCTCGACGGAGGAGTCTTACTGATCTATCAACGTAATCAAACAATCGAACTAAAACATTTTTTGTTTTTCTTTCGACCCATACGAGATATTTTGTTTTTCTTTCGATCCATACGAGATATGGACCAACCGCCTGACGATATGGCCTATCCTCGGAGCAATCAAACCAAGGGCTCGAAGAAATTGAAATCAACAGATTACATACGAATTACAGCAAAAGAACATATTTTATCAAAATACCTGTTTCATCAAACACGGCAAGAAGACCTACAAAGTACGGAGGTTTCGAGCCATCCAACTAAGGAGGATTCGACCAGGCCTAGAAGATGCCAAAGGCCTTAGGACGAATCCCCACTCAAAATAATACATCAATAAAGTTCGAAATCATGAATAAATATTTTGACAAAAACATAGAAATTGTTCAGAGGCAAAGCTAAATCTTAAATACATCAAGTAACCCGGCATTCCGGGGCTTCAGAAAGTACGACGGACCATCACTTCTGGGGAGGGGGCTGATTCTTCGAGAGCTGATCTCTGCTCCGGGCCGTGTCCTCCTCATCAACTCGCAACCCCAAGTAGTCTACCAAAGACCCGAAATCTCGATAGGATAGAGTGTTAAGACTTATCCCAGCCGAAAGAAGGTCTAGGTTCCCAAGTTCACACAATTGGGGCACGAAAGATGGGATAGGAGGAGAGCTTCGAGGATTGGTAGCCTCCTCCGGATGGGCTATGGAGAAAAACTCCTCCTTTTCAAGAAACTTAAACTGCTCTTCCTCGAACAACACAACATCTCCTTCAACCGAGGGCACCACGGAAGCAGCCGGAGGCTCGAACTTACCATCCAAGAAAAGATCCACCTCCTTGGCATCATCGAAATCATTAGGCAAGTGGCCTCGAAACTTCAACTGGGAGAGGACTTTGTCTTTAGTCTCCACAGAGGTATCGGCCAGGCGCTTATTCACCAAGTAATCGAATGATTGCGAGCCGAGAGAATCTCGAACCGCATTCACCCGGGTATATTTATCATTTCGGGCCACCTCCTCCCTTGTCCGCCGAAGGGCCGTTTCGAAACCGGACCTTTCCTTTCGAAGGGTCTCCACTTCCCCTTCCAGCTGGGACTTGATCTCTTCGGATTTGACCAAGGCTACCTTTCGAGCCAATTCATCCTCCCGAGCCTAGACAATTCTTTGGTTAGGCGCTCTACCTCAGCGTTTCGACCCGCCAAAGTGTCTTGCAGCTTCTGCCTGTGTTTTCGTTCCTCCTTGAACCTCCCCTCGAAGCTCCCGGAGAGAGAGGCCCTCTTGTCTAAGCGGCTCCCGATATTCTTGGCGACCGTCATTAGCTGCAAAAACGGAGTTAAGATAAGCAAAACAAAAGTAACAGAAACTAAGGAAAATAGAAAATGATTTTTACCTGCATCTGTAAAGAAGCCTCCTTCAGCTTGATCTCAGCGTCCGATAAACGGTCCAATTCGACCTGATCCACCTTCGAAGAAAGAAGGTCCCTCCACCCCAAAGCTACGTGTTCATTCCCATGAAGGAAAGAAACTTCATTGGAGTATTGTTCGACCCAAGGGGGGGGGAGTGCGGGAGTAGGCGAAGGAGCAGCACCCTTCGAAGCTTGTGGGTCAACCAAAATTACCTCGTCCGAGCGAGGCCTCTTACTCCGTTGGCCCGACACCGAACTCGTGCCTACTTCAAGTCTTCGTTGAGGGGTCCGCTCGGACCGAGCATTATCCCCGAAACCCTCAACTCTGGGGGTCGAAGGGCCGGCTTGACCTTCAGGGCCTTGCTCGATGGGCACCGAACTCTCTCCTTGGGGAGGAACGATACCGACCCCCGGAACGATGTGAGGCATAGTAGCCGGGTCGACAATAGTAGAAACATCGTGCGGGCGCTCCTCAATAAACTTCGAGGGTTGCGACGCCTTCAAAGAGCGTTCGAGGGCACGCCGCGCTAGGAACTCGTTCGATAGCCTCATCCAGTAAACTGCAAAAACAAATAAAAACGTAAGTAAGGATCGAAATTTCCATTATGCGAAGAGATATTAAACAAGTACAAAAACGTACCCAAGTCCCGGATCACCGATGCCTCCGGTGTCACCTCCGAAATCTTCCCGAGGAAGAGGATCGGCTCAACCAAGAGGCAGTACGGATTGATCTGCTTCTCGGGAACGATACCCCTATACTTCTCGGGCCACTCGCTCCGATTTTCTATATAAGGAACGTTCCTAGGACGCCTCCAAATTCGAGGGGTAGGTACGACCCTGGGGAACCGTCAGCCTTAGGAGGCATCCGAACGTATACAAACCGCCGCTTGTAGCCCGCGCCATGCGAAGACTGAAACTTGGTAAAAATTTCAAAATCTCGCATAGGAGAGAAGTAGAAGAAGCAGCCTCCGCTCGAACTCGGGTTAAGAGTAAAAAAATGAAGGAAGTTCGACGGTGTCACTTTCCGACCAACAGCCTCACACCACACACTGAAGGCGATCAAGTACCCTACCGCGTTCGATAGCAGCTGCGTCGGGCATAGTTCGAGGGCCGTCAAAATTCGAGCCACTCCATCACTAATGGGAAAACGGAACCCATGTTCCAAGGCTTGGACCGTAATCGCCACACAGTCCGAAGGTGGGTTATACATCTTATCAGAGGGACCCGGAACGATTATCTCATAATCATCAGGAATATCGAATTTGTAAGCCAAGGTTTCAGCTTCTTTCGATTTGACGGTACTCGAGTCCGTCGGCAGTCTCGCATCCAAATTTTCCTCGGTCGGAATATTATTAGCGGCTATCTCCCCGACAGGCTGAACCATAACTTCCCCGACAGGTTGAGCCATAACTTGAGGGCAGTTTGATAATACACAAGTATGACAAGCTTCACGAACCAGAGCTCTACCCTCGAAAACCTGATCCGAAGTGAAAAACTCCAACGAATCAGAAGGGATTAAGGGCTCAGCGGTTCTACCTAAAGTGGGAGAAACCCTATGGACACTAAAAGATTTCGAATCATCGCTATTGGAACAGCCACCGGCACCGGGTTGGTCAACAACCTGTTTCGACATACTCGGAAAATCCACTACCAAATACGAAAGAAACAGTTCAGTATAAACCCCAACCCGGAACCAACAAGATCGAAGACTACCGTTGTTTCGAGGGTATACTTCCCAAGTACCCATCGAAAGGGAAAATACTTGGGAAAAAACTACGAGATAATACAGAGGTACAAAACCAAATACAAAAATAATAACAAAAACCATGGAGAAGCAAACCCAGATTTCAAAAATGCATGCACATTGAGATGTCCAAAAGACGAAAAAGAAGAAAAAATCAAGGAAATTGAAGGCAAAATAAAAGGAAAAATACCTGTTTTTCTAAATCACAAACGGCGGCGAGCAGAAGTCCGAAAAGCCGGCGAGAAAAAGGCCTACGCCGACCACCGCGACGGAGCCGAGCAAGAGGAAAAAAGGAGAATTCAATACTAAAAAGCTCGAAAATAATTCAATGAGAACAGAGAGGAAAAACGGAAGCCATACCTGAACGGAAGTAACAAGCAATCGACGAAACTCCGGACAAAAATCGGCGGACGAACGTAGACGGCGACGGCACGACGCGGCGGCAACAAGAAGAAAGAAAATAGGAAGAAAGAGTGAGTGAAAATATGAGTAAAAGTGAAGGGGGAAAGAAGTTACCAAACTACTTACTGAGATGTCATTCATTACCCCTCATTATTACGCCACGGAACCCAAGGAAGTGTGCCCCAAACGCCTTAGGCAACCCGACACGTGGGAGAATACCAAACAAACCGAATAAAACGGTTCAACTTTCTCAAGATTTTTGAAGTTTCCCCAAACACATCACTAATATCTCCACCAGCATCGAAAGGACAAAAACGCATCCGATCCCGCGATGGGGTAAGAGTTTCGATAGTCTACGAACTAACGACCAAAGATGACAAGGGATGAGCCACTCAGAATCACCCACCCCTCGGGCTAGTTTTTTGCGTCGAAAGCATCTTCACTAAGAAATTTCGATGGCCTCCAAATTCATCGACCATCGCAATTTGGGGGACATGATAAGGGAAGAATGGGAAACAAGGGGTCGAAACGATTCGCCCACTATGACCCTCGAAATATGCCTACGGGATCAATAGGCCTCCGACCAAACCCAGACCAAATATTAAGGACCGTCGAACTAATAAATCGGTACCCTCGAAATGGCCAACTATCTAGGATCGTGGTACCTCGTACTGACCAACCCCCTCTATTGTCCGGATAAAGGGAACATGTCTCCAGAGCCGGGACCCGCTCCGTATCCTCTATAAATACTACTACTACATTGTTCCCACGCACACGGACATTACCAACGTTCACACACATAAATATTACATTCCACATATTTCCATATTCATTAATTTGGTGACGGCCTAACTAAGGTAGACCGTTTCACCGTCCCCCCCCCCCCCTTAACCTTGTTTCCCTCTATAGGTACCGGAGTTCCCCGAAGAAGATACTCACCCCTAGTTCACTACGGAGTGAGAGATGATAGAGTAGACCCTTGGACGGGTAGACCCTTGGACGGTTTTTACCCTCATCACTATCATAGTGGATTCAGTCATAGAAGGGACAAAGTGGATTAGTTGAGAGATTACGCCACTCTCAGATACCACTATAAAAGTGTTTGTGTGATTTAATTTCCTGCACTTAGTTTTCAGCAAGTTACTATTGTTTTATACTGTCACTCTGCTCACTTGCTGATACTAGTTTTTCTAACAAAAACACTTAATGAAAAAGACTTCCGCACTCTCTTTTTAAGTATCAGCAAACTCATTACTGAAAGGTAATAAGCACTTGCTGAGAAAGTTAAGTATCAGCAAACTCATTACTGAAAAGTAATAAGTACTTGATGAGAAAGTTTTAAACGACGAAAAGTTTGAAAATACTATTCACCCCCCCCCCCCTTAGTCTTTCTTGTTGTTTAAAGGGACCAACACTCAGATTTAGTGAAGTGGCTTAAAACCTCACAGGAACTTAATAAATATCTCAGTGAAGTTGAAGAATTGAATGTTTAAATAATCATAAGAAAGATCATTTTTCACAAACAAACCCCTCCCCTTTAACCCACTGAGTTGGCTCACCCTAATATTTTTTAACTTGTACAGGTAGATACGAAATATCTTTTGATGAGAGTCAAGACGACTTACCAGAAAATGCTCAATGATCGCATTGGGTCCACGAAGAGTGAAGACTTCTACTCGTAAATGGAGAAAAATTTATAGTTGTCAAGAATGTTGGTTCTTAGTCACTTGAATTTGTCATGTACTGTGAACTGGAGTGGTAAGTCTTATATGGCAATGAAACATAATACCAAATGTATTTTGAATATTGTGTGCATGTTTAACACCGCAAATATATAGGGTGTTAGAAGTGGTATCAGAGCCTGGTCGACAACGACCGGGCTACACCAATACAGGATCCTCTATTGTGGGTACCTGCATATGCATACGCAATAAATATATTAATCAACAAATAATAAACATAAATAACAATAATGATAAAAATAATAACAACCCTATTTTCAAAAAACACCACCTATAATAGTTTCTTAAAGTGTTGGTATAACCTATAAGGGAAATACCATAATTACCTTTATATCCAAGAGCATCAAAACCAATTGCAATTACAACTTCTTCATTTCTTCCTCTTTATCTCATCTTCAATTTGTCTGTCTTATGCGTTCTTCTTCTTTTCGTTACTATGTGTGTCTAAAATTGAGCTGCAACGTACATAAATTAACCCTCGGACTACCACTTTAAACCCTTAACCTCTGACTCTCATTTATAGGATGTCTGAGGTTAGTGATAACGACGTTGAGATGCACAAGTATAATCAAAGAGACATCGGTGATGTCTCTTCCAAATCAAATAGTGACGAATCCTCAAGCGATGGATCTTCATCTTCTTCCGAATCTGACAGTTCTTCTGATTCTGACGTGGATATTGGGGGAAACGCTCTCCCTATCCATTCTTCACGCCTTACGAATGAAGCTGGTCCGAGTTAACTGTGACCGTATCCCAAATCACTCGGATGAGGAAAATGAAGCTCTGGATGATGAGTTTCAGGAAGATGTCTTAGTGAAGGACATGTGAACAACTCATAGAATCTTGGGAACGGATATTTGCAGGGATTCATCAGAGGGAAGCTTGTTTCTATCTCAGTCCAGTTATTTATTGAAAGTTTTGACCAGGTTCAATATGAAGGATTGTGGTAGTGTGGTAATGGTGCCAGGAGAATAGTTTTCTGATGAGCAATGTTCAAAGACTCGGAAAGGGTTGGGGGTCATCATAACCTAAGGGATGGGAACGGGGAGGCATCTTGACCTTAGAGATGCAACAAGGGGGATGCATCTTAACCTTAGAGATGTGACAACGGGGACGCGTCTTAACCTTAGAGATGCAACAATGAGGATTCGTCTTAACCTTAGAGATGAGCAGCAGGGGACTGTCTTAACCTCAAAGATACAGGGACAAGGGAAGACTCTAACTTCAAGAGTTGATGAATTCATACTAAGGTGGAGAATTGTGGCGTTTTTAGTATGAATTATAGGGCTTAGGAAGATTCTGGAATCGGGCTAGCCTATTTTATTCTTATGTGCTTATGGGTTGTTATCTTGGTGCCTAAGATAGGTTGGAGAATTATGGAGGTTTCTCACTATATATATTCTCTAGAGATTTTCTCATTCACAATTTGGCTAGACAAAAATCAGAGAGAGTCTAGAGAGAGGAGGGGCGGCGGAATTCCATAGGGGAGAGGACACCGGCGAGATGAGCTAGAGAGGGAGCGAACGAGGCTCTGTTCGCCATACACGGTTGAGGAGTACTTGTAAGTTATTGTATTCTTCTTGATATAGTGGAAAGATCTCTGACCTCCGTGGACGTAGGATATTCAAATCCGAACCACGTAAATTGCTTGTTTTCTTTTACTGTTTTGATTGTTATTGCTAGATTTAAATTAGGGTTGTATGATTGTTCGATTTGAGATTATTATTATTGTTTTGCACAACAGACGGAGCAGGAAGCTCAGCCATCGAATGAATTAAGCACATCCCCAGCATGGGACGCAATCAAATGATCCGCAAGCGTTGTTTAAATTTACATGATCTAACATCTGCAAGAATTAATGCAAATGTTCCGAATCAACTTTTGATCCTTTCTCATTAAAGACTTTATTTTATTTTTCCATCTGAGGGAGGGGAGGGGTAGTTTATTTTGTTTTTAATTTTACCTCTTTATTTCACAGCTCAGTGGCATCATGTGCAGAAGATGACATCAAGCCATTTCTACACCCCCACCCCAGAAACTAACTCCTCAATGCAATCTCTCGAGTGAATATGGAAAATATACTCTGGAAAGTTACAGCAATTGAAAATCAGAAACTGTCGTACAGTTCAGACCATTCACTATAAAAAGGAGTATTTACATAGCAATATATACATTTTTTTATAATTTTCAGTCTTATGAAAAAATTTCTATACATTTTTCAAACAAAACATTTCTCTATACACATATTCAATTGATTTTGTTGACACCTTTACTTTTTTAGATACTAGATAGTAACCGGTACGACATCCTCGAACATTTTATTTTGACATCTTTCATTAATCATTTAGCTCATTTAGATTGGAGTGATGCTCCAAAACCCTCCAAACCCCAACACTTTTATCCAAACTGCCACTATACACAACCCATTGTTCGTCCCCTTCCTCTCCATCTCCCGCGGTTGTGTCTTTCTCCATCGCCAAACACTTAATAGGCCCACTGTGACCCCTTAGCACGGTCACGCACGTGTGTACTCCACCAGTATCTCTCCGCCACACGCATATGCTATTATCCGCCGATCCACTCACTACCAAGTTCCCTCCTGACGCCAAGCATAACACCGCCATCTTATGCCCCCGTAGCACACCACTATACGCCATAAAGTGGTTCTCACGCTCCCAGAACCTCACTAGCCCATCTGACGTCCCCGCATACACAGCACCTGTCCCTACACTCACTGCCAGTGACGTCACTGCATGATCTTGCTTCAACAACGTCCCCACACACCTGAGAGAACGACACCTCGAGTCAACTTCCCGCCTCCACGCCTTTACCGACCCATCAGCCGACCCAGTAAAAACCAACCCATCAAATCCTACCACCACAGAGTTAATCGAGTCTTCATGCGCGCGAATAGACCCCAAGCATTTGGAATCCGAAACTCTCCAGACTTTCAACGTCTTGTCCCAAGAACCCGAGTACAACAACCCCGAATCCGAATCAATGCTCATGCAAGAAACTGCGTCGCGGTGCTTCACCCACGGAACGTTCCTCTTTCTCTTCCTCTGAACATAGTTCCTCGGGTTAACCGACTTCACCAACAAATCCCGGGTCATGGGCAAGTTCCCCACCCGCTTATATCGACCTTCAGCGAATCTCCAGACCCTGATCTTCCCGTCATGGTGACCGGTAAAAATCCTATCCCGGAACACAGCAATCGCCTTCACAAATCCACTACCGGACTTCAACCCGGTAAAATCTTTCAGATTCTTCCAGACCCGGATGTTCTTGCTCGCCGACCCGGTGAAGAGCATATCCCCTGAAACCGCAAGCGAGTGAATATGCCCTTCCTGTCGAAAGAGTGAACTTATGAGGCTGGTTTTCGTCTCCAATTCCTCGGTGTAATACTCGTCTTCATCGCGAATCCAGGGAGATTCGGTATAGGGTGAATGATCACTTAAGGAAGAAGAAGAATTGCCACTGGTGCTTGAGATGGAAGAAGAATCGGAGGTGTTACTGGTCAAGTATTGTTCATGTTGAAGATTAATCGCCATTATGATGTGCTGTATGTTGTATAATTTTATGACTCTGTTTTTTTTTAGAAGCAAAACAGGGGAATATGAATATAATTGAGTTGGATTGAATTAAAAGATGGGAATAATGGAGGGAATTAACGGTTCAGTATATATCGACGTGGGTTAGGGGGGTGGGTTGGTGAGCTAGGAATATGGGTTAAGGACACGTAGTGGGTTTTAATAATGAATACACATTGAATGTCAACTTTCGGAAATAGTATCTGTCAATGTGTCTGCGCGTGACACATAGTTTAAGACTTTAAGTTTAATGTTCCACATGGGCACAGGGTGGTTTAAGTTTTATTAATTCCATTATTAGTGGAGGATTTGGGTCTTTAAATCTGTGCTACTGTAAAGCATCTACTGTGCATGCTATAAGTTGAAGGAAGTATTATTTAGAAACGAGTAAGGTATGATTAAGACAATGAGAAGGCTAATGTGTGATTACTGAGAAAGCACTTTGAAGTTTCAAACAAACTCTTGTTGGACTCGTCGTTCATGTTGAATCAGCAAAGTTCCAGAACGATCTGATCATGTTCATTTGCAATTAGAGTTTACCGCCTCTTTTACCTGCACTGATGAATCAGTAAGGGGCACATTGGACGAGTATTTCTATGATTAAACTTTCACGACTCAATTGTGCGCACTGCGCAATACACACACAAACACAAGACGCACTGCCGTATGCAAACAACCATGACTTGAATCCTAATTGAAAGAAGGTAGGATCAGTATAATTTGTTTTAGATACAAATTACCTCAACCAATAACGTCGATTGACTACGGGGTTCAGTGAACACCTACGTCAACCTGCAGATTAACAAACACAAACAATATATCGAATTTAAAGCACATCAGAATATAAAGAATAACTTGTGTTTGAAACTTTTCAAACAGCTTTGTAAGCTTTTGTAAGCTTGCTTGATGCCCAGTCAAGGCAGAAAATCAACTAGAAAAGATCTTGTTCGTACAACGCTGTATACTCTCAATATCTATCCTAGTAAAACAAAACACTAGTCACCTATAAGATGATATATAAACCAATCTATCTATTCTACCTTCAATACGCTGTTAGAGAAGTCTAGAATATAAACTAGTGTAAAAGACACAACGGACTAAAACTATAAGACTCTGAAACTCGATCGCCTTTGCTCTTTGTGTCGTGTCTCTCTTCAATGTCGATGCTCTCATATATATAGTGGTAGAAAGCCTTGTTCGAAATCTATTAGGAACCGTGTGGAATGAATCTGGACGCTTAAGCTTCAGTCTTCTATTAGGAAACGACTTCTTCATGTTATCTTGAATTCTGATAATTCCCATAAGCTAATAAACTTCTTGCACAAGTAAAACAACTACAGCTGTGGAAGAATTAGTGTTAGAATAGGTAAAACAATAAAAAGCGATTAAGTGCTCTGTTTCCAGTAATACGGGGTTGAGTGAACCTCCAGGTTAACCTACAGGTCAACCTCCGTAAAACAGCGACACTTACAATCTCCCCCTTTTTGCCTATTCTACACATCACTAAACCTGCACAGTTTAGATCAATGAAACATAACTAATGCATCACAACTAACTATAGTTTAGTACTTAAACACATGCAAAAATACTACTTAGCCTTAGGATTAAACTACTTGTCAGAATTATATTACAATCAATTAGAGACTTCAAGGAACATTCTCCTTGGCAAAGAAAGATTGTCCAGAAGAAAAATCAAAAGAAATCAAAAGGATAAAAGTCTTCAATCCATCATCACATCACTTCAAATAGACTTGGCCGGCGGTGGACTATCTCCCCCTAAATCTGCATCATCCCTTCTTCTCTTCCTTGATCTCCTGTGCTCTTCTCCCCCTTGAGGTGTAGATTCAGCAAAAAGAAACTCAGTACGGAGCCTCTTGAGAACATCCAACTCAGATTGCTTGACAGCAATGAGCAAATCAAATTGCTCAACAGAAGTCAGACTCCCATACACAGAACCATAATCAATGGATCCAGGAAAGCAGTAGAAGGAGCAGGAATATCAGTAGCAGCAGCAGTCTGAAGCTGGTTGGGGTAAATCTCCGGTTCAACCTCAGGGTGAATCTCCAGATTCTCAAGAGCTGCAGTAGGATCAACCCAAGGAAGATCATAATTACCAGGCTTGGTAAAATAAGTTCTCTGAGTAGTAACAACCTCAGGAGCAGTCTTGATCATCCGATCTTGAGCCACAAACTTATGATCATCATTAGCAAGCATCCCACATATCAGTCGAGCATAAGGGAGCTTCACAATAGTCCCTTTGGTCTTAACAGCAGCCATATGCCTTAGAATCTGTAACCCCAAGTTAACAGGCAATCCATCTTCAGCTTGTAGAGAAAGCAAGCAAGTTCCTTAGAGAGCTGAGTTCGATTTGAGGATGGCAGCCAATTCTGGATTGCAATGGCATGAAGACAAGTAAGCAGGGGTGTAAGCTTTGCAACTGGTGGCTTCTTCTTCTTCTCAGGCCATGTAGTCATCTGGCCAGCGGTAATAGTAGAAATCACCTCATCCATGGAAACAGATACCTCATGATCATCTACATTAGGAGCTTTCAAATATTCATTGATGAATTCTGGAGTGAAATCCACCAAAGTCTCCCTAAAGTAGGCTTGAGCATATTTTGGATGACCTTCAGTTGCAATGTTCTTGGACAAAGAACAATAAAATTGCCTAACTACCTTTAAGCTATAGGCCTGTCTATTCTGTGCAGAACCTAACCATCCCATCTTCTCAAGAAAAGCATACACAGTACACTCCTTGAAAGCAACTTCATTAATCAAACATTCAGGAATTACCTCTCTAGATTGGAACTTAGGCCAGTCTTTTTCATAATCCTTCGAATAAAATTCTACCATATACGCAGGAGCTTCAAAATCAGACACATCACCAGTAGCTACAGGAGCGAGGTTTAGGTCAACCTCCTCATCAACCGCATCATCAATCTCATCATCTTTAGAAACTTCTTTATCAGCCTTAGTGATTCTAGCATCACTATCTCTACTGTCATCATCCTCAGAAGACTCACTACTAGAGTCAGCACCAGAAAGCTCATCAGTAGGCTTATCATCATTCTCCTCAAGAATAGGAGCACTACTACCACCCGCAAAGTTCATTAACCTTATTCAACACATCAACTACTAATTCCACAGACCCAGTACTAACAGTTTTAGACGTATCCGAACTAGTAGTATACATAGAAACTTCAATATTATCAATAATATGAATAGGCCGAATAGAAGTATCCCCAATAACAGAATTATCCCCCTTATCTCGATGAGAAACAAAATACCCAGAAGTAGATGCATTCTCAACATCAATGACACGAAAAGTCGAGATTGGAGTTATCTGCAAGGCGGGAGTTTCCAAAACCCTAGGTATTGGAAGGGAGACATCATCCGTTGAAGGAGAAATCGGTCCTGGAGAAGTCGATTGAGAATCAACGGGAGTGGATTCCGCCGCCATAGCTTGAGATTGAGCAACAGTGGGCTCAATCGGTAAAATCGGAGCCGGAGACGGAGGAGCAGAGGTGTTGGTGGTTTGGGCGGTTTGGGTATGAGCAGGTGATGATTGGTGAGAGGATTCCATCGGAAAATTGACAAGGGAGCGGGAAAATTTGGCTATGGAGTCGGAGGTTGGGATGAGGGTTTCTGTAAACCGGCGAGAGTGAGAAAGCAAGAGAGTTCGAGTTGTGGAGTTGTGGGAGAGATGGACGATTTTGTTTGAAGTAAACTAACCGTTTAAGGGCATGTTTGGGTCTTTTGGTAAAGGCAAGGGCACAAGAATAACTGTCAAGATCCTCCAGAAAATTGTTTTGGTATGCTCCAAATTTTATATCTGTAAGAAGGTTAGAAACCAAAGCACAAGATATATGGTATACCAAAAAGAAGAAAAACAATTTTTTATAAAAGATTCAAGATCAAGACAGTAAAATAAACTTTAGGAATTAAACTAATGGAGGATCTTTGTATAGAGAAAATAACTTAATTAGTCACTTTAACTAAAACAAAACAAGATCCTTTATAATCCCCAATGTATATGTGCACTCCTCCTTAATGCAGACCTACATGTACACCACCACCTAGACACAACTCAGAGAGTTTACCTAGACTCAAAAAAAAAAAAAAACACATTAACAGAAATTGAAACCACATAATTTCACAAGACAGTCCAGAGGTGTTGGGTAAGGTGTTGTGCAACCTCCTAGTCAACACTCGATCAAGAAACTCAGTAATCATCAAAAGCTTCACCTGTATTTTTCCCTTTTCTATTTTTGAAGACGTTTGAAACAAGTTGTTCTCTGGTCTTTGTTTAAATCTCAGTGCAATATCCATGGGCAATTTTGCAAAAATATATTTTAAATGTTGTTCATTATTTTTAATGCAGCTTTTTGCATTTGTTTCTTTCCAAACCTTCATAGACTTGAGACCCAAAGATTGCCAGAAAACCCGAGACAAGTTTTACCTTCCTTGCCTTTGCGGCACTTGTTTAGTTACAATTAGAGAATTCAAGGCCCCTAATGTGCTCTTTCTCTTGTTAATAAGGCCTAGATATGCTCATAGGAAATTCAAGGTTCCTAGATATGAAAGACCATATTTGGCAATCACAAAAGTTTGAGTTGCTCAAGCTCCAGGAGAGGGCTTCCAATAAGTGAGCAAAAACAAGGGTCAACAGGGACTAGTAATTTTCAAAGAGTTCCTCTTTTTCATGCATTCCAAGAAATCTTACAAACAAAATTCCTTGCAACATAGTACATAGACTGACGCGAAATATACACATAGCAAGTAAATGCTATCACAGACACACAAATCGAAAATGCAGACACACGCACCACATGCAGACTACAGGTGTTGACTATGGTGTTAAGTCCATCCCTGGGACAATCCTAGTATTTAGACAGTGCAGAGACCAACAGACCTCCTAAGACTAAGAAATCTCTCAGTATCCAATGGCTTCGTGAACAAATCAGCAAGTTGGTTGGTTGTTTCTATATGTTCAATGTCTAAAACATGAGCCTCAACAAGTTCTCTCAGAAAATGGTGTATAATATCTATATGCTTAGACCTAGAATGATGTACAAGGTTATGAGACAAATGAATAGCACTCAAATTATCACATAAAAGTAACATCGAATCACACTGAAGACCATAGTCTGACAGCATAGACTTTAACCACAAGAGTTGAGTAGCCCCACTACCAGCTGCAACATATTCTGCTTCAGTTGTTGACAAAGAAACACAGTTTTGTTTTTTGCTAAACCAAAAAACTAAATTATTTCCTAGATAGAAACATCCTCCACTAGTAGACTTCCTATCATCTAAATCACCAGCCTAATCGGAATCAGAAAAATCACAAAGATTTAAAGTAGTATCTCTAGTATACCATATACCAAGTTCAATGGTTCAAGAAACATACCTTAGGATTCTCTTGACAGCATTCAAGTGGGTGATTTCGGGATCAGATTGATACCTAGCACACACACATCTGCATACATGATATCTGGTCTTGAGGCTGAAAGATATATGAGGCTACCAATCATGGATCTGTAGAGGGTTGGGTCAATACTCTCCCCAACCCCATCTCTGCTGATTTTCACAGTGGAACCCATTGGAGTTTTCAAGGGTTTTGCACTTTCTATGGGGTGTCCTGCATAAACTACATTCTGGAAACAATGGATGTCAGAATAATCAAAATTAAATATCTGCTCTAGTGTTGAGGTAGAGGTTGTGCAGCATCGCTGGTCAACTCCATCACCAAAATCATCAACATCTCCTATTGAGATAAACAAAGTAGTTGCATCCTTTGTTTCTGTTGTTCTTTTCTCTTCTTCTGGATCTATACCTTCAGTGTTAGATAAGAAACAAAAATTGACTCGCTCCCGCAAGTTGTTAGCATAATCAATAGCATAGGGTTTAGATAATAAATTTCGAAGAGAAAAATTTAGGACAGACTTCTTTTGTAAAATATTTTTGGATGGTCTTTTGAAAATAAAAACGTTCATGGAAGTATTCCTCTTCCAAAAAATATAAAATAAACCATCTTGAAGTCTTCCTTCTTTGGCTGGATCCATCTTATGTACCTAAAACAATTACTTTAAGAAAAGTAACAAGCTCTAGATGTCAATTGAAAGAATGTAGGATCGGTATAACTTGCTTTAGATACAAATTACCTCAGCCAATAATGTAGATTGACTACGGGGTTCAGTGAACACCTACGTCAACCTGCAGACTAACAAACATAGATAATATATCGAATTTAAAGCACAACGGAATATAAAGAAGAACCTGTGTTTGAAACTTTTCAAGCAGCTTTTGTAAGCTTGCTTGATGCCCAGTCAATGCAGAAAATCAACTAGAAAATATCTTGTTCGTACAGCGTTGTATACTCTCAATATCTATCCTAGTAAAACAACACTAGTCACCTATAAGATGATATAGAAACCAATCTATCTATTCTACCTTCAATACGCTGTTAGAGAAGTCTAGAATATAAATTAGTGTAAAAGACACAACGAACTAAAACAATAAAAACTATAAAACTCTGAAACTCGATCGCCTTTGCTCTCTGTGTCGTGTCTCTCTTCAATGTCGATGCTCTCGTATATATAGTGGTAGAAAGCCTTGTTCGAAATCTATTAGGAACCGTGTGCAATGAATCTGGACGCTTAAGCTTCAATCTTCTATTAGGAAACGACTTCTTCATGTTGAACTCCTTTTCCGTTTAGAACTTGATTTCCTTTTTGAGTTCTTCCTTGAATAAGTCTCTTCCATCTTAAATTATGATAATTCCCATAAGCTAATAAACTTCCTGCACAAGTAAAATAACTACAGATGTGGAACAGTTAGTGTTAGAATAGGTAAAACAATAAAAGGCGTTAAGTGCTCTGTTTCCAGTAATACGGGGGGGGGGGGGGTTGAGTGAACCTCCAGGTCAACCTCCGTAAAACAGCGACACTTACACTAATTCATATCCAAATTTGACATCCGCTAATAGGACGGCTCCAATATTTAGGGGAACCTCCCACAATACACACCCTTGATTTCTCCCCTATCCTATCCGCTATCCGCTAGAGCTATTTTCATGAACTCTGTTCGGATTTCTATCCGCACGGCCCCAGATCATGCCTAAGTCGTCGATTGGGTCCATTAGTGGCAATTATCTAGAATAGGCCTGTAATGCCCCGCATCCCACATTGCTTAAGAGTGAGTGGAATAAAGGGTATATATGTTAGACCACCACTCTCACATGGTATGAGGCCTTTTGGGTGATTCCAAAAGCAAATCCGTGCGGGCTCAGGCCCAAAACGAACAATATCATACTGTGGGGACGTGTGTGGGTCCGTCCAGGAGTAACCACACCGGTCGGATTGGTCGGGTCGTTACAAGGCCGGTATCTAGGGTTTCCTTTATGATAAAGCATGTAGATTTTGTTCTCTTATTATAGTTTTGTTTATTTTACGGTTCTAGTTACCGAAGTTTGTTATGCAATAACTATTATATATATGTCGCAGGGCGTCCGATAATTACGATTTCATGTACTTTTCAGTTAATGAATAAAGACGATTCTCCAAAAACCCCGATTCTATTTCTTTCTTGGCGCTAATTATGCTTTATTAGGCTCTGTCTTCTTTCGTTGTTCCGTTCATGCAAAACTCTACACCGCTTCCCTTTTGAGCCAACCTTGACCGGAGGACATCCGATTTGTGCTCATTAATACAAATTATCGCAGCACGATTTTGATATTTTTCAAAATTCCAACAAACTCCCATCAGTCTCGTTGAGCTCATGACTTGCATCCACCACCATCACACACCTAAGCTCATTTTAACCTGGGTTTATGAATTCATACTCTCTGATCATCACACACAACTCCTAACTACTAATTGATGAATGTGTATTTTACACTTTCATTTAAGTCTTTTTCACCTATTTTAGCTATCCTCTATGTTAATTTAGCTATATTTTAGTGCATTTTATTAGGAATTTTTTTTTAAATAAAATGCACTAAAATATAGCTAAATTAACATAGAGGATAGCTAAAATAGGTGAAAAAGACTTAAATGAAAGTGTAAAATACACATTCATCAAACTCCCCAAACCGAACCTTTGCTTGTCCTCAAGCAACTAAGCTAGACTCTAATGCAAAAAAAAAAATGCAACACATAAAATGGAATATCTCATGCCAAATAAAATGAACTAATCTACTGAATCTATCAAAAAACATATGAACAAGAACCATATAAATCAAAACATGCATATAGGTTGAAGAATGCCTCGATTGACTCATACACATCCACATAAGCACTTATGTTAAGACAAGATAGTCTCTCGTAACATTCTCTACCTGGACCTAGTCGGTGACGACGTAATGAAACATGTTAAGATACGAATGATTGTCCCGTGCCTATGAAACTGAGGACTTACTGCTGTTCACCAAGTTAAGACTTTCCCTCAAAGAGGTCGAACCAGTACTGGCTCTCATCAAACGAAGGAGGGTTCCCTATAAAAGATAACACTCCCCTATTCTACCCATGTATCAAGCAAAGCCTTAAGATATTCACCACTTCCTGAATGGCAGGACGAGGGTGGTCTAGAACAGATGACACTAAAAAACAAAAGACAAAAAATAGAAAATTACAACACGATTACGAACATTACAAGAATTGAAAAATGAGATACAACACTTTGCTAAACTGCTATTTGGCCTTTTTTTTTTTCTTTTTTGGACCCTTCTTTGCTCTTTTGGGGTCTTTTCTCTTTTTTTCATTTTTTTCTTTCCAGTTTCTTTTTTTCTTTTTTCCTGGAATTGCTTTTTTTTGATTTTTTTATCCAGCAGTAGCATAACGAAAAGAAACAAAATGACTCACACGACTTCCCCAAACCTATACAAAAGAATAGGTTGGAGTACTAAATTTACGAGAAAGGAAAAATAAACTCACAACACAGAAATGAAAAAAAAAACGAAAAACAAGTCTAATGATGGTGCAACCCCCTCCCCAAACCTATTCGGAAGAATAGGTTACAAACAAAGGATCACACAACCTCACACTACCTCCTTCCTAGGCATTTAGCAATCTCAAAGCATGGTGAAGACTTGTTGCCTCTTAGGTACATAATTACTCGGGAAAATAACCATAAGACCCTAATATGCATCATCCTATTATAAAGGCCTTCGTGAACCGCAGTAGAGAAAACACCACTAAGTGATGTCGAGACTACCAAGCCTAACTAAGTGCAATACATAAATGTGACAAGCCAAGCGAGAAAAACCTCAAACAAATTCATAGAGATGAAGCATATGATTAATGGCATAGTTAGTTGATCTACCCAATAAAAAAGTTCAAAAAATTCGGCAATAAACTCCATATAAAACATGCAAGACTATCCTAGGAAAGCAGTAAACGTGCAAACGCAAAAAATTTCACGAGTTTATCATAAGCAAGATAAGTATAGAGATAACCAGCGATAACCTCCTCCCCAAACCTGAACGTCGTCACTCGTCCCGAACGTCGAAAGTGGATTCAAGGTGAGAGCTAATGCTTGTATAAGTGACCTATAAACTCAATCAAACTCGTGAGAAAACAAAACAATAAAACACACTAACCTTCAGTGGAGGCGGTAAGGGTAAGCTCAAGGTGATCAACCTCCCTTTGATCACTAGATATCTCAAAGTATGGCTTCACTCGCTGGCCATTCACCTTGAAGGTATTGCCCGTCTTTGGATCAAAGAGTTTTACAGCTCCATGGGGAGCAACTTCGATAATTTCGTACGGTCCATCCCAACGAGTACGGAGCTTTCCAGGAAATAGTCGAAGGCGAGAATTAAATACCAAAGCTTTTTGTCCAGGAATCAATTACTTACGTACTATACCACGATCATGATACTTCTTAGTACGTTCCTTGTAAATCTTGGCATTTTCATAAGCACCTAGTCGTAATTCATCAAGCTCATCTAGTTGCAACAATCGTTCCTCGCTCAGCTTTTCCCATATCAAGATTGAGTGCCTTTATAGCCCAATATGTCTTGTGTTCCAGTTCTACGGGAAGATGTCATGCCTTCCCATACACAAGTCTGTACGGAGTGGTCCTGATCACCGTCTTGTAGCTAGTCCTGTATGCCCAAAGTGCATCATTCAATTTTTCTGCCCAATCCTTCCTATTAGGCTTCACTACTCGCTCCAGGATCTTCTTAATTTGACGGTTGCTGACTTCGACCTGTCCCGATGTCTGTGGGTGATATGGTGTAGCGACATTATGGTGGACACTGTATCTCTTAAGAAGGGAGGCAAACGTTCTATTGACGAAGTGTGACCCTCCATCACTGATGATTGTCCTAGGGAACCCAAATCTAGAGAATATTACCTCCTTCAAGAACTTCATAACCACTGCGCCGTCATTTGTTTTTGTAGGAATTGCCTCCACCCATTTAGTCACATAATCCACTGCAACAAGAATGTATTCATAGCTTCCACTTGATGGAAATGGTCCCATGAAATCAATGCCCCATACATCGGGAGGTTCTACCACTAGATTCCCTTGAAGGGGCATTTCATCTTTCTTGCCAATACTACCACCTCGTTGACATGGGTCACAATTCTTCACAAAACTTCGAGCATCTTTGTATATCGTTGGCCAGAAAAATCCTGCTTGCAATACCTTGCGAGCTGTTTTCAACCCACTATAGTGTCCCCCACAATTAAGCTCATGGCAATGGCTCAGCACACTTTGTTGCTCTTCTTGTGGCACGCATCTCCTTAGAATCCCATCAGCTCCTTCTTTGAATAGATGTGGATCATCCCATATGTAAGTCCTGCAACGCTTGGCAAGAGCTCTCTTGTCTGAGGCTGAAAAGTTAGTGGGGCAAACATTCATAGTCAAATAGTTTACAATATCTGCATACCATGGCTCTTCATTAGCCTTCATTAAGTGCTCATCAGGGAGGTCCTCATTGATGGGTATCGAATCAACAGGGATATTAGGTATTCTAGATAAATGATCTGCTACTAAATTCTCCCTACCAGCTCTATCCACTATGGTCAAATCAAAGTCTTGCAGCAAAAGGACCCAACGGATTAATCTAGGCTTAGAATCTTGCTTAGCTATCAAATGTCTCAAAGCAGCATGATCAGTATGGACATTCACAGGATGGCCAATTAAATAAGACCTAAACTTTTGTAAAGCAATGACAACAGCTAAAAATTCCTTTTCAGTAGTTGTATAATTAACTTGCGCAGAGTCTAGAGTCTTACTAACATAATAAATCACACGATACTGCTTATCAACTTTTTGGCATAAAACAGCACCCATAGCAAAATTCGAAGCATCACACATAATCTCAAAAGGAAGATTCCAGTCAGGCGGCACAACAATGGGAGCAGAAACAAGCTTTTCCTTAAGGGTATTAAAAGCAACTAAGCATTCATTAGAGAAATGGAAAACCACATCTTTTGCAAGAAAGCTACTTAAAAGTTTAGCAATTTTCGAAAAATCTTTAATAAAACTCCTATGAAAACCTACATGGCCAAGAAAAGATTGCAATTCTTTCACACAAGTAGGTGGGGGAAGTTTTTCAATGATTTTGATCTTAGCCTTGTCTACCTGAATACCTCTTTCAGAAACTACATATCCTAGAACAATGCCTTCTCTAACCATATAATGACTCTTCTCCCAGCTTATGGTCAAGTTGCATTCGATGCACCTTTTCAAAACAAGATCTAATCTTTGCAAGCATTCATCAAATGAATCACCAAAAAGGGAAAAATCATCCATGAAGACTTCAACAAATTTAGTTACCATGTCAGAGAAAACAGAAAGCATGCACCTTTGAAAAGTGGCGGGAGCATTGCATAGTCCAAATGGCATCCTCCTATAGGCAAATGTTCCGAATGGGCAAGTGAATGTCGTCTTCTCCTGATCCTCCGGTGCAATCGGAATCTGGTAGAAACCTGATAAACCATCAAGAAAACAATAAAACTTCCGCCCCGCAAGGCGGTTTAGCATGTCATCTATAAATGGTAAAGGGAAGTGGTCTTTCTTAGTGGCGGCATTTAATCTTCTATAGTCAATGCACATCCGCCATCCAGTGGTCTTCCTAACCGGTACCAATTCTCCCTTCTCATTCTCTTCCACCGTGACTCCTGATTTCTTAGGAACTACATGTACCGGGCTCACCCATCGACTATCAGGAATGGCGTAGATCATATCAGCATCTAGCAACTTGATCACTTCTTTCTTTACCACCTCTTGCATGGCTGGATTTATCATTCGCTGAGGTTGCCTAACGGGTTTGGCATCTTGCTCTAGAGTGATGTTGTGCACGCACCGTGTAGGCCTAATTCCTTTGATATCACTGATCCCCCATCCTATAGCTGCGGAATTTTCCTTCAATACTTCAATCAGCTTACTTTCTTCATTGTCGGAGAGATGTGAGGAGACAATTACAGGCTTCTTCTGATTTTCTCCTAAGTACACATACTTGAGGTGCGCAGGAAGCGGTTTCAATTCTAAGCTAGGTTCTTCAGGAAACCTACTTTCTTCTTCTTCTTCATCTAAAGGTTCAAGTACCTCCTCTCCTGCGGGAATTTCTGGGGTGCTATCCATTATTTCAACTAGTTCCCTTGCTTCTTCGGTCATGTAGCACGTCTCAGTTTGCATTGTTAGTGCCTCCTCAAGTGGTTCACGATTACCATGGCAATGATGAAATTCGGGAATCACAGATTCATAGCAATCGACAAATTTTAACTCCTCCGCGACTTCCTTATCTCCGATGCTACATCCTACCAACTCAATCTTCTCGCCCATTACCTCCACGGTTATTTTCTTGCCCTTAAGTTCAAGGCATGTGTTGGTAGTTGCCATGAATGGTCTCCCAAGTAGTACTACGTGCTCACGGATATGGCTCTTTCCCTCGTCCGCGGACTTCATTACTACAAAATCAGCTCGGATTATCAATTTGTCCACCTTCACAAGGATGTCTTCTATTATCCCGACCGGCCTCTTCACACTTTGGTCCGCCATTTGGACGACCATATCAGTTGGTGTCAATTCTCCGAGTTCCAGGGCCTTGTACACCGAATAGGGCATTAAGTTAATGCTAGCTCCTAAGTCAAGCATTGCCTTCGTAGTTCGTCCATTCCCTAAGGCGATGTCGATGATGAAACTTACAGGATCCTTTTTCTTCACGGGTAATCCAGCAATTGAGTTGACCGTTTCAACCCCATTCACTTCCTTCCCTGAAGTAACCCTTTTGTTTTTGATCTCACGAAAGAATTTCGTATAAGCTGGAATGTTTTGGATTAACTCCAAGAGAGGCACATTGACTTCCACTTTTGACAGGCGTTGGAATAGGGGTGATTCTTGAATATCCTTCTTGGCTGGCTTGATCCGACTTGGAAATGGTACATGTGGCTTCGGAGGCACATATGGATTGGAAGATTTGTGAAGTTCCCCTGGCGTACTAGTTCCTACCTCGACTTCGTCATCACCTATGTCTACCTCAGATGGTCTTGGTTCATCATTCCTTCCCGGAACTTCTTGAGGTTCTTTGAAACTTTCGCTAACCTCTTGTTCTGTGCTTGGTCCTGTATTTTCGATCCCAGTAGATTCTACCCGTTTAGGACGCACGAAGTTAGGAATTTTGGTCATCTTGCCTCCTCGGAGTAGTAGATTCACCTCTTCGCACTCATTCTCCTTGGTAGTAACAGCTGGAGGTGGCTCGGAATCAGTTTTAGGTGTCTCATCGGGAGGACTGGGGTCGTCCGGTTCCCTGGAGTTGGGGGGCGATTTTCCCACTACCTCGGGTGGTTTGCTCACTACTTCCAGGGGGTGTCCTCGACTGCTTTACCGCACCTTCCGCACTTCAACAGGCTAAGCTCCTTGATAAGTTCTCAGTTACTTCGACCGCTTCAAAAGCCTTCTCGATGCGAAGATTGTTCTCAGCTTGCCCTGCGTGTGCTATATCGAAAACACTCTCAATGGCTTTAATCCCTGTGTAAAACGCAAGTTCCTCCTCCTCACTGATGTCTTCGTCCTCAGAATATCCTTCGCATAACCCGTCAGTTTCGCCTTGATTTGAATATATGTTGGTGACTTCATTCGACATTATTTTCTCGGATTGTGCGGATCCATTGGCGTACTTTTGAAAGACCTTCTCTGCCTCTTCAACTGTACACTCTTCTAAACCTCCACACATCCCATCCACTTGAAGCCTAACTTCATCACGTAGTCCTCCAACAAAAAACCAAATCAGCTCCCCATCGTTGAAACGGTGGTGGGGGCACTCACGTTTATACAGCTCAAAACATTCATAGGTGTCACAGAACCGCTCGTATTCTCCTTGCTTGAAGTGTTCGATCCGATTCCGCAGTGCAATCGTCTCATGGTAAGTCATGAAACGTGCCAAGAACTCCTCTACTACTTGGCTCTAGGTCTTCAGTGATCCTGGTGCTAACCTTGCTATCCAAATCCTTGGTTCATATCCCAGAGCAAAAGAAAATAATTTCCTGCATAATTGGTCCTCAGTGAACCCCTTTGCTGGAACTTTTGCTATTTCTTCCTCATAGGACCTGATGAAGCTTAACGGATTCATCCCCACTCCATCTTCGAACCTCGGAATCCTTCTCACTATAGAACTTGTTACCTCATATCCCGATAACTCTTCTTCCAAGTATATAGCTGACCCTCTCTTGACTTGCGAGAACGTCTGTGTCAAGCGAGCTTTTAAGGTCGTCATACCTGGAAATCTGGAACATGAGTAACTCAAAACTGAAAATTAGCCTCGTTAGAAATTTCGAAAATCGAGAAAATTTCTAGAAATCGAATACTACTAAGACTAGGAAAGGAGTATTAGAGAGAGATTAAAAAGGAAAACTAAAACTACTAGAACTAGGAATTGAATGCTGAAAATATAAACAATTAAACAGAAAAAAGGAGTATAGTCCCCGGCAACGGCGCCAATTTGATGAACGCGTTGGATGTCGTGTTCCAACGCAAATCAAATAAATTTGTTATTTAGCCAAAGGCAATTCACAACTACAACGAAAACCGTAGTGTAACAGTAGAATAACCTCGAGTGTCGATCTCTAAGGACTATAACTAGCTTTATCTTATCTAATTTAGAATATAAAACAGCAAACGATTTAGCAAAGGTTTTTCTTAACAGATAATGGAGATTGGTGATAGTATGGTCCTTCAAAGCATAACGGGTTAGTAATCATGCATAAATTCCTCGGTTTTGCATGATTATTAACCCGTTATGCTTTGAAGGACCATACTATCACCAATCTCCATTATTTGTTAAGAAAAACCTTTGCTAAATCGTCTGCTGTTTTATATTCTAAATCAGATTAGATAAAGCTAGTTATAGTCCTTAGAGATCGACACTCGAGGTTATTCTACTGCTACACTACGGTTTTCGTTGTATGGGTTCATGCCTTTTAAGTAGTCGCTTCAAAGGCGTGTACTAGCTTGCAGAAGCTAGACCACTGAAAGCATGAGTTCAACCCTCCAAGGATCGTATGAGGGGACCGGCGATTCTTCTTTCATCTGCAACTCGAGATCTGGAAATCAAGAACCACGCATTCCAACAACTTCTGAGGTTCTATGGCTTAGCAAGGGAAGATGTGATGGGGTACTTGCACGATATCGATGATTTCGTCAATCAACTCCCACGACCCGGAGCTGAAATAACAACGGATGAGTTGAGGATGAAGGTTTTTGCTATGGGGCTTGGCGACAGAGCCAAGTCATGGTTGAGTTCTCTACCAGCAGACTCGCTAGACACTTGGGAGAAGGTTTTTTCAGCTTTCATGGAAAAATACTTCCCTCACACCTTGACTACCGCGCTGATGAATGTGAAAAAAAAGAATCTGGAAAGAAAAAAGAAAAAAAAAAAGACCCTAAAAAAGCAAAGAAGGGTTCAAAAAGAAAAGCCAAATAGCAGTTTAGCAAAGTTTTGAGTCTTTTCCATTTTTCGTATTGTTTGTAATCGTGTTTTTCTATTTTTTATCTTTTTTGTCTTGAGTGTCATCTGTTCTAGACCACCCTCGTCCTGCCATTCAGGAAGTGGTGAATAGCTTAAGATTTTTACTTGAGAGATGGGTAGAATAGGGGAGAGTTATCTTTTATAGGGAACCCTCCTTCGTTTGATGAGAGCCAGTACTGGTTCGACCTCTTTTGAGGGAAAGTCTTAATATGGTGGAACAGCAGTAAGTCCTCAGTTTCATAGGCACGGGGCAACCATTCGTATCATAGCATGCATCATTACGTCGTCACTAACTAGGTCCAGGTAGAGAATGTTACGAGAGACTATCTTGACTTGACATAAGTGCTTATGTGGATGTGTATAAGTCAATCAAGGTATTCTTCAACCTATATTCATGCTTTGATTTATATGGTTTTTGTTCATATGTTATTTGGTAGATTCAGTAGATTAGTTCATTTTATTTGGCATGAAACTACATTTTTGTATCTTGCATGTTTTTTGTATTAGAGTCTAGCTTAGTTGCTTGAGGACAAGCAAAGGTTCGGTTTGGGGAGTTTGATGAATGTGTATTTTACACTTTCATTCGAGTCTTTTTCACCTATTTTAGCTATCCTCTATGTTAATTTAGCTATATTTTAGTACATTTTATTAGAATAGTGTCACGTTTCCCTTTAGATTTTATTTTACAAGTTTTGGTTGAAATTTCGAGATTTCTGGGCAAATATATTAAAGTTGACAAGGAATTGGTGTTCCAGAAGCCTATTTGGAGTATCTGAAGGTTTCCGGATAGGATTTCGAGTCTAGGGGCCGAATCTGGAGGTTAGAAGGCTACTAGAAGTCATAAACCGAGTCCGAAAAGGTGAAGAAATCCAAATCCGCGTCGAAAAACGCGGAAATTCCGCGAAATACTGGGGGCGAACCGCCCCAGAAGAATTTCGGGGCCTATATATAGAGTTCAGTTTTTCTCCGAAAATCATATCTTTCCAAGCCTACTTTCTCACCTCTCTCTATAGTTTTAGGTAGGAACTTCCCGGGGCCTGTCCTGGGAGTTCCGTAGCTTAGGGGATACTTTTTCATAGCAGATTGGAGCACGTAGGATCGCAATCATCCGGAGATTGACAACCTTCGGTAACTTTGTATCTTACAGTTTTTATCTACTTATTTTATTCTTCTTTCAATATGTTTTCTTCTATGATTGCTATTGATTGCATGCCTATTATAAGTAGCTAAATTTATCATTGGTGGTAGTATGTGAATTCTTAGCGAGGGAAGATAATCATGCTAATGGCTATATCGCGCATTATACTCCGTGTCATTGCTTTATTTCGTTGATCAGTTGCAATCAAAATCTCGTATGTTGTATTGATAATTATGCACACTTGGACACTTGTCGACCATCAGACCAATAATCTTCGTAGTGTTGAATAATTACGGAACACAATAGGACGTTAGTTGTTGACAAGTCAGACCCATATTATCTTCATAGTGCTTAATACTTGCAACAGGACACAAGATTGATTCAAAGATCTCTATCCAAGACCGAGGAATTTATGCATGATTATCGACCCATTATGTTAAGAAGGACCATACTATCACCAATCTCCATTATCTGCTTGAAAACCCCTATTGCTTTCTATTTGCTGTTTTACATTCTTAATTAGATTTGATAAAGCTAGTATAGTCCTGAGAGAACGACACTCGACTCATTCTACTACTACACTACGGTTTTCGTTGTAGTTGTGGATTGCCTTTGGCTAAATAACAAATATTATTTGCTGAATCGAGACCTGACAAATCTCGCGTTCATCACGCGCTAAAGGCGCAAATCACTGGATTCAAGAAGGACTAAGATGAGACCATCTACACCGCGTTTGAGAGGTTCCAAGATCTCACGAACAAGTGCCCTCAGCATGGCTTTGATCTTTCTGACCTAGTCCAACACTTCTACAATGGACTAACCTTCGAGAACCAACAAGTGGTGGATTTCCAATGGCGAGGCAATATTTGGGAGGAAACCGCAGAAGCCGTCTGGGCAGTTTTCGAAAGGCTTGCTAAGGGTTCGCAGTTCAAGGACCCAAGGGCAATGGTTAGGAGACGTGGACCTGAAGCTCCACCGACTCAAGAAGCCCCTATGTATATGGGGAATGGGGATCAATTCGAGTGTTTTACCAACGAACTGAAACAAGTCCTCAGGAGCGCCACTGGAACAGCTGTTTCGAACGAAGTTTGTCGAATATGCAAGAACCATGGGCATGGAGCTCAAATGTGTAGATCGGAGCTTGCGTATGATGATGGCAACTGGGTTCGAGGCGAAGAGGAAGCCTTTGCTACGGAGTTTGGTACTCAAGAAGCTAGCTACGGACAAGATGGTAGGAATCCTCGAGGTGGATTTTGGAGAAGAGGATTCCGAAACAATCAAGGATATGCACCGGCTAGCCAAACTTATGACCCTAACCAAGACCGTAGAAGACTAAACTATGGTATTGATCACTGCGAAAACCCCGCTCCAAAAGACCAACCGAAGTCGAAGTCGGCTCAACTGATGGAGAACTTGCAAAAGATGGTTGATCACACCCAAAGTTTTCTCAAACATTATGAAGAAGATTCTGAGAAGACTAGAGAGAGACTTGATAGGTTGGAAGAGAGCACTAGGCTTGCCCAACAGAAGATGCAAGAGTTGATCGACCAAGGAGCAAGTAGGGAACAAGGCAAGCTGCCTAGCAACACTGAGAAGTCAATGTCCATTACCTTGGCTGGTGATCTGCCTGTCGAAATCACCATCAAGAAGGTTGCTAAGTGCGAGTGTTGCAAGAAGGAAGAACCTCCACAGGCTAAGGAAGAAGAGAAGGACCTTGGTTCTGACGAGAGTGAAGAGGATCCCGAGCCACTCCCTCAAAGTTTCGATATTAAGGTCGGGATTGGTGAGCTTGAAGATGTCCGTGCCACACTAGACACGGGATCCTACTCTAATGTGCTCCCTTTGAATGTGTTTGAGAAGAGTAGCCTTGGAAAACTATCTGAGCATAAGGCTATTGTGCAACTGGCGGATGGATCCTTTGTGAGACCCGAAGGCGTTGTGAAGAATGTATTGGTCAAGATTGGTGAAGCTTCTGTATACACCAATTTTGTAGTTATGCCAGCGTCTACACCTGGGACGGGGGATGTCATTCTCTTGGGACGAACATTCTTGACTAAGCTACGCTCCGTGATGGACATCTACCGAAGGACTTGCACTATTGAGGTGGATGGCAAGCGACATGTGTTGCGAGCCATATCTGATCCACCTGATACTTCTCACACTACTAACTATTGTGGTCTTTCTGCCTATGTTCATTCTTATTCACAGGTTCGTGGAATGAGGAGGAGATCCATGAAGGGAAAGTCTAGTACCCTCAAGAAGAAGAGCTAGGCGCAGACAGGAGTCGAGTCAAAAACTTTAAACAATGGCGCTATCCGGGAGGCAACCCGGAGTTTTTATCGCTTTCTTTACCGCTTTATTGCATGCATTCATTCTTGAACAATTTGCTTTTCATATGTGAATTTGTTCGTCTCTGTGTCGTATGTGCTTATGTTATGTTTGAGTGAGATTTTTCGAGTGTTTTGTGAGAAAAATGGTTTTCGGGTACTTAAAAAATCGTATTTTTTCGAAAAGATCGTCTCCCCGCATCAGGGAGTGGGGGCGAATCGCCCCCCATGGGGCGAATCGCCCGTACGGGGAGACTCGCCCCGCACCGGGGGCGACTCGTCCCACGGTTTCTACTGGATTAAAATCGCGAGAATCCCTTTTTCACCTCATTTCTTCATCACCTCACCATTCTTTCTCCCCAAAAATCGAAAATCGCGAAAATAACTTCAAATCTTCATAAAACCTTCATTTCTCCACCAAATTTAGTGTTCTATAGCTTCAATCGAAGCCTATTACGTGATCTATCTTTTATCCGAACAGATTTCACCCTAGTGCATTCGTTTTTCAGATCTGAGGTATCTTCTTATGAACCCTAATTTTACAAATTTGGGGGTTTTCTAATTTGAGCTTCAATTTGGCTTAAATGATGTATGGGTAGGATGCTTGAGTGATTAGAAGCATTATTTACTATCAATTGCATGCTCAATTATGCTTGAATTGTTGATTTGAGAATTTTGCTACTAGATGTTTTTATCTTGTTATGCAATATATCTTTATCTTTGATTCCATACATATGATTGTGCTTATTGATGTAATGATGTTGGATTTGATGGTAGAATGCATGATTGTTGAGTATGAGGATTTATGATGCTAGAATTTTTCGCTTCTATGGTATGAATTGAGCCTTGTTATTTAGGTTATTGGTTGTCTAGCAAGAGTATAATGTGATGTATTGTATGTAGTAGTTACATTGGTATGTTGCATGTTGAAGAAGCTAGGCTAGACATAAGGATTTGGGGAGTTCGATTGTTGATTTTATCTCTCGTGTGTTTCGTTCTTACATTAGCATATGCATGGGTCAGTTTTGTGTCATACGAGGTACTAACTGTTGTTTGTAGGAACCATGCCAAGGGAGAGGAGCACTCCCGTATGATTACTATGAAGTATTGGAAGGGGATCGATTACAATCATGTCAAGGAGAGTGATCTCGTTAGAGGTGCGTTCGAGCCACGGGCTCTTGCAACAACGTCGTGGATTATCCAAGAGGAGGAGCTAGAGTACACCTGGAGTAAGGACTCCTATGCCTATTCATGCACCACCGAAGGGACAGAAACAATTATTACGTCAGCAATCCATCACAAGGACTGCAAAGTTCAAGTGAATTGGAAGGCACCGGGACGATCTTGTCGCGACGGATTCAATCTTGAGTTGACAGTGGCTAGAAGGTTCCGAAACGCTAGCTTGGTTCCAAAACATAATGACATGGGTGCCCAGCCCCTCTTAGGGGTGCCCCTTGACTGCCTCTAAAGGGAGCATCATATAGACATCGGGAGCATCAACTGTAGAGAATGTGGTCGACATAGGAAAAAATGGAAGACAACCTCCGGGCATCCGAGCAGCTTGCTGCAACCTCCTCGAGGTGTAAAACGTTGGAGAGGGAGGCTCTGATACCACTGTCCTTTCCCCTTCAACAGTTCACAACCTATTGGAGAGATACCGGGTGGAAGATTCCATAACAGTGGCGGCCAATCTTGAAGGTTCTCTTCGACGATGCAACTCTACTGGTGACGATGATGATGACAGTAGTGACAATAAAGGCCATACGGACAATGATGATACAGATGGAGGAGTTGTTCCTATCCGGCCTATAAATGGAACTACCTCACCTACCAGAAGACCTGATGACCACCTATAAGGCTCCCAGAGCAGTCCTAATAACTCACAAGCATCATACTCAGCCGACCGAGGTCAAACCATGCGGTAACATCTAGTATCACATCTTATTTCCTCATTTTCTTACTGCTAGGGACTAGCGTTAATTTCATGAGGGGGGATGGGATTTAAGTGATCTAGTGTTGTTAGGTTGGAGCTTGCCATTGATAGTTTAGAGCTTGACATTGGTAGGCTGAGTATAGTACCTTGCATGTTTTATCTGTTTGCATTTGCATTTGCACGTTTACTGCTTTCTTAGTTTTTTAGGTTGCATTCACTACATTCATCCTAGGATAGTCTTGCATGTTTTATATGGAGTGTATTGCCGAATTTTTTGAGCTTTTTTATTGGGTAGATCAACTAACTATGCCATTAATCATATGTTTCATCTCTATGAATTCGTTTGAGGTTTTTCTCGCTTGGCTCGTCACATTTATGTATTGCACTTAGTTAAGCTTGGTAGTCTCGACATCATTTAGTGGTGTTTTCTCTACTGCGGTTCACGAAGGCCTTTATAATAGGATGATGCATGTTAGGGTCTTATGGTTGATTTCCCGAGTAATTATGTACCTAAGAGGCAACAAGTCTTCACCATGCTTTGAGATTGCTAAATGCCTAGGAAGGAGGTAGTGTGAGGTTGTGTGATCCTTTGTTTATAACCTATTCTTTCGAATAGGTTTGGGGAGGGGGTTACGCTATCATTAGACTTGTTTTTCGTTTTTTATTTCTGTATTGTGAGTTTATTTTTCCTTTTTCGTAAATTTAGTGCTCCAACCTATTCTTTCGAATAGGTTTGGGGAAGTCGTGTGAGTCATTTTGTTTCGTTTTCGTTATGCTACTGCTGGCTAAAAAAAAAAAAAAAAATCGGAAAAAAAAGAAAGAAAAATTCCAGAAAAAAAAGAAAGAAAAAAGAAACTGGAAAGAAAAAAAAGAAAAAAAGAGAAAAGACCCCAAAAGAGCAAAGAAGGGTCCAGAAAAAAAAGAAAAAGCCAAATAGCAGTTTAGCAAAGTGTTGTGTCTCATTTTCCATTTCTTGTAATGTTCGTCTTTTGTTTTTGAGTGTCATCTGTTCTAGACCACCCTCGTCCTGCCATTCAGGAAGTGGTGAATAGCTTAAGGCTTTGCTTGAGAGATGGGTAGAATAGGGAGTGTTATCTTTTATAGGGAACCCTCCTTCGTTTGATGAGAGTCAGTACTGGTTCGACCTCTTTGAGAAAAAGTCTTAACTTGGTGAACAACAGTAAGTCCTGAGTTTCATAGGCACGGGACAACCATTCGTATCTTAACATGTTTCATTACGTCATCACTGACTAGGTCCAGGTAGAGAATGTTACGAGAGGCTATCTTGTCCTAACATAAGTGCTTATGTGGATGTGTATGAGTCAATCGAGGCATTCTTCAACCTATATTCATGTTTTGATTTATATGGTTCTTGTTCATATGTTTTTTGATAGATTCAGTAGATTAGTTCATTTTATTTGGCATGAGATTCCATTTTATGTGTTGCATTGTTTTTTGCATTAGAGTCTAGCTCAGTTGCTTGAGGACAAGCAAAGGTTCGGTTTGGGGAGTTTGATGAATGTGTATTTTACACTTTCATTTAAGTCTTTTTCACCTATTTTAGCTATCCTCTATGTTAATTTAGCTATATTTTAGTGCATTTTATTAGAATAGTGTCACGTTTCCCTTTAGTCTTTATTTTACAGGTTTTGGTTGAAAAACGAGGATTTCGGGCAATTATATTGAAGTAGACAAGGAATTGGTGTTCCAGAAGCCTAATTGGAGTATCTGAAGGTTTCCGGATAGGATTTGAAGTCTAGGGGTCGAATCTGGAGGTTAGAAGGCCACTAGAAGTCAGAAACCGAGTCCGAAAAGGGGAAGAAATCCAAAAACGCGTCGAAAATGCGGAAATTCCCGAGTTTTACTCCCGGGCGAATCGCCCCACACCAGGCGACTCGCCCGGTTTGTGGGGCCCTTCGCCCCACACTAATTCGAAGCCTATATATAGTTGCTCAGTTTTTCTCCAATTTTCATACTTTTCCAGACCTTTTCTCTCACCTTTCTCTGTAGTTTTAGGTAGGAATTTCCCAGAGCCTGTTCTGGGGGTTCATAGCTTGGGAGATACTTTTTCTTAGCAGTTTGGAGCTTGTAAGATCGCGATTCTTCGGAGATTGACAACCTTCGGTAACATTGTATCTTATAGTTTTTCTACTTATTTTTATATATCTTTCAACATGTTTTCTTCTATGATTTCTGTTGATTGCATGACAACTATGAGTAGCTAAACTTCTCGTTGGTGATAGTATGTGAATTCTTAGCGAAGGGTTGATAATTATGCTAATGGCTATATCGCGCATTATACTCTGAGTTATTGCTTTATTTCTTTGATCTATCTAAATCTCTATCTTCGTATTGTTGATTAATTATTGCACACAATTGGACAATTCATTGGTCTTTGACCTATCTAAATCTATATCTTCGTAGTGTTTGATAATTACAACTGGACAATTCATTGGTCAAAGATCTCTATGCAAAACCGAGGAATTTATGCATGATTATTAACCCGTTATGCTTTGAAGGACCATACTATCACCAATCCCCATTACCTGTTAAGAAAAACTTTTGCTAAATCGTCTGCTGTTTTATATTCTAAATTAGATTAGATAAAGCTAGTTATAATCCTTAGAAATCGACACTCGAGGTTATTCTACTGCTACACTACGGTTTTCGTTGTAGTTGTGAATTGTCTTTGGCTAAATAACAAATTTATTTGATTTGCGTTGGAACACGACATCCAGCGCGTTCATCACTAATCAGTCTATTTTTAACTTTTTTTTCTCTCTCGGCTCTGTGATTAAGCTAGCTAGGAATTCATCCTTGTACATAAACGAAAGCATAATCAAATCATGTTATCCACTTCTTCTGATTATTTGACTTAATTAATAATTCTCGCATCTGCTGCCTATTACTTTATGATGTCAGTTGGGATTCTGCAGAATCACACAGATTTTGTTTCTCAGAAGAAAATTAATAAAACAACCCCAGCCCAGGTGTCTGTCTCTCCATGATATTCAGTTCTTGAATTGCCGCTAGCTAGGTTCAAACAAGTGATTGTTTTATACATAAATAATTTACAAACACAGAAAAGCATTGACTTTGTGAGATTACTATCTACAACACAGATCGGTACACACACGTATCAAGAACTCATGTATTGATTTTTTTTACTAGATTATTAAAACTTAAAACTTGTCTCTATGATTTAATCAATTAGGATGTCATAATCCACCCTAACCTTCAACTGTCATGTTGGCACTATACTGCATCAAGAGTCTGATTATTAATTCAACGCCATACTGCATATAGAGTCTGATTATTAATCAACATGAGAATAGAATTGAATATACATTGCCAAGTTAACAAAGTTGTCTTCTTGTTGGGTAACAATGGATATCCTTAAACTATTTTCGCCATACTAACACTACTAATGTGATATTTGACATTTTTAATATACAAGTGGTGTTCTTGATGTGTAAGTATAAAACTTGTTGAGCGGGTCGGTTGGGTTATGAGTAAATGTTATAGAATCTAAATATGAATCGGTGTGGGATAACATATTTGGATTTAAGGTAAGGAAAATAAAGGCGCGTATTATTGGTTTTATTTTATTTATTTATTTTTGAGAAAGGTGTTATTGGTCTTTTGGTTGCCTAATTTTATTAATCCTTAAAGAAATTTTTAAGAACATCGAGCATTTCTTGTGAAACATTGAATATTTCTTATGAAATATTCTATCAAATTTTACAAATACATTGAAGTTACATTTTTCTAAATAATAATTCATGTTTATTGCGAAACAATTCATATATAATAGAAAGTTATCCATGTTCTGTAGAAATTTAATTGACTGTATTGTTTCACATAGATCTTATGTTTCAAATAAAATAGTTCAGGTTTTGTAAAAAGACAATTATGTTGACTACTAAAATATAAAGTACATTATATATGTTGGAAAATCGGTGTTCACAGGGGGATATGTGAGAGTAAAAAGATGAAACAAAAGAGAGATAACAAGATAACAAATTAAACAATTTGTACATTAATATATGATACAATATAACAATAAATAAATTTTACAAAGTAAACTTCCCTGTCTTTCTTCACGTCGCAAAAGGCAGAATATCATATCTTCAAGCAACTCCGGCATGGTACGAACAACAATAAATCAACAAGAATGCGAGTAGAGTCGATGGTTGGACCATCTCTCCTTAAGACAAATACTTGTCCCGTTCATGGTGCTTACGGAATAATGGCAATCTGTCTCCCAGGATAAAACTACTTTGTAGACGACTAAGGAGCACTCCAATAGTCGAATCTGGCAAACTTACTTTGAGTATGATTGAGTGCAAAGAGAAAGCAAATGAGAAGAGAAGTATCAAATGCCTTGGATGTGTATGGAGAAATGAATCTCCTTCTCTATTTATACTTCTCAAGTGTTTTCATTGAAAGTGTGCAAAACCATTCAGAAAGGCTTCAATAAATAGTCACACAACTATTCATTAAGAGTCGTACACTTTCGAAAAGCAACCACTTCACCAAAAGTCACAAAATTCGGCTAGAATGAATACATAATTAACCGCTCACACCTCTTCATCACCAAGGCCAAAGTCTTCAATAACATGCTCAGCCTTCGTTTTTCCTTTAATAAGTCATCAAATTTGGTCCTTCCGCCTGTTTTCTGCTTTCTCTAAGGCTCGCTCCGTTGGGCCGGTACATGGAACACCAAACAAATCAAAATGAATCGACTTCTCATTTACTAGTTCAGAAGGTTCAACAGGGTACGTAATTTGAATGTCTTTCTTTGTCTTTTTATATTCTCCTTCTTCTTTTTCTGTTCTTTGCAGTTTCATAGGCGACCGAACGGCCGCTCCCTAATTACTAGACCGACCTGCTATAATAATTCCATAAACACCTAGGTCAATGCAACAGAGGTACATGATCAGTCAAGGCTTTCTTCCAGGACAGGCCTTAGAGGTAACTACAAGTTATTCTCAGATGTAGCATAACTAGCTCGATAGGGAGAGGAGGTACAAGCTCTATAAATAGAATAGGTCCCGGAAGACGGCAACTCCAAGCTTTTACACGCCTTTTTAATGATCTTTTTTATGGTTATGCCGGCTAAAAAAACCATAAAACTCTTTCTTATGTTGGTGCAGCAACGCAAGACCAAGCTGTGTAACCAAGAGGTCTCTTGTTCGAACCCCTTCGGCCACAGATTTAATTTTTGGACTTTTGGACCTTTTTCCCCTTTTGGAAACATGGTGAAATCATCACGGATACACTAATTCAAATGGTTTATTTGTGTAATAATTTCTCATTTAATCTTGAGTAATTATTTACACTAAACACAAATGAATTACACATTACAACAATGCTACTTGCATTTTTGGTTGCATATTTCAAACCTCATTTGCTCTTTTCTCCCATGAATTTTAGCACAATGGATCCAATGGTATTTGAATGACTTAATTCATTCATGTATCGATCAACACAATATGTGCATTAATCACCTTTCACCACATGGAATTTTAGTGACTTAATGCCTTAGTGACATCCATTTTAACAAATGGAAATACACGATCATGGAAAGCTTGTTTCCAACGTGTTGGGCCCAAATGACCAATACATCGAACGAATTGAAAGCTCATTCGTTTCACTAAAATTCCCAACAATATACACCAACATTATATTTGTTTTGTTTAAAAACAATTCATATTGCAATTAAAGTTGTAACGCCCCAAATTTTATTACACGAACTAACGAAAATAAAATCCATGCTAAGTCGTGAGCCCTTTAACACGGACGGATTTAAAACTGCAAATCTCTAAACCGTGTTAGACGACTGGAGTGTTAAAATTCTTAAATAGAAAAATTAATGCAGCGGAAATATTTTAACATTGACTTGTTCGTATAAATATATTACATAATATTCATAATATTCTCGAACTATATAAACAGTGCATAGAAACTTAATACTTCGTACAATTACATGCCCATGGCCTCCCTCACCACTCCAGGTTGCTCAGCTTCACACTTAAAAAATTATTTCGGAGAAGGGTCAGTTCACTACGTACAAGAAGGAATTAAGTAAATAGCGACGAATCGCTTCTGTCGTTATTTACGATGAATCGGTCATTTTAGCCACGTATAAGGACGAACTATGCTTTAAGCTCAGTTAGTCCCTTGGTTGTCCCAATCCGGCCTCTATTTAGCGACGGATAATGCCTATCCGTCGCTAAATTAGAGATGGGTGACCTAATCCGTCTCTATATTCATTGACAGGAACTAATTAAAATTAAAAGAAAAAGGATTAAAATAAACAATTTAGCAACGGATAAATCTTATCCCAACAATGAAAAGAAGGTACGGTCTCTTACAACAAATTTGTAATGGAATGCTTAATATTAATATGTCAAAATTACACTTGAATAACCGGGAGAGTACTTGATATATAGGAAAATGATTTTATTTGATGGTATCATTTACTTTCACTTTAACAATGTTACTACTATATCGTATATATTTTGTTTTCTTTAATATTGCGTGCATGGAGTTCTTTTTTTTTTCTTTCTAATATTATACCTAGGTATTTTCTTCTTCTTTCTTTTTTAACCTTTTCTTTTCTCCATCTTCTTTTCAATAAATACAACAAATAGGCAGTGATGTATGGAAACCCACACATTGAACATTTCCAAGAATCATTCGATTCAAGAGAGGACAAAATGAAAATGGTGGGTGCCAAAACATTTGTATCCCGTTTGGTAATGTGACTACTGTGTTAATACTTGTGATCATGTTTGGAGAAGCTGTTTCCTCGAGTTCAAATAAGATGACGGGATTTCATTGTTTCCTATTATGTATTGGTAAATTATGTTTTACTCCACCAATTTCTCCTGGGTGCTTACTTGCTTGTGGGAGATTCTGTAGCAAAGGACAAACCAAAGCCCAATCATCCTCTGTATATTGCAACGTTGGCTGTGGACTCACTAAATGTGTTACAGTTAATGGTACAATGCTACCGTTAAAGTGTATCGTGTTTCCTTTTATTTTAGAAAGTTTGTATCAATTATTAGTACCACTAACGTACGTAACACGCACTGATTATGTAATATTGTTTCGCAGATTCAAGGAAAATGCAAGCTTGCTTCCAGGATTGCAACAATGTTGAGTGTAAAGTTTGAGTCAATATCATGTAACAAGTCCAAAAGTACATGTTAACAACAATCTTGTACTATATCTCCCTATGTGAAAATTCTAATCGATGTATTACATTTCCAATGATTAAAAGATGACAAATTCTCCCTTGATTGCGAATTCTCATGTGGCCTTGTTCGATTTTGTGTATTGATCAGGCTAAAATTGATTATTCAGATTCATATATTGTTATGGCGAAAATTCGTACTCTACTTAATCTACTAATATGGTATCTACGGTCTATGTTACTCTTCACGTCCAACTTGGTCGGCACATAGCTCGGCCGGACGAAAGCTAACGTCATTGGCTTAATTAAAGCCAATAGCGCAACCTCATCAGCAACGTACAATTGGAACAAAGTCTGCTAGACTAGGCCATTCAGATCAAGGTCACTCAGACTAGAAGTTATTGCATGTTCCTTAATAACCTTTCTAACTTTAATTTTTTTTCGTTCCATTACAATCTTCCTAACCTAAAAATGGAAAGTTTTTATCTCACTCACCAATAATTTATTATTTCTGTTTCCTACTTTATCATTAATTTATACCTTCTCTTTCATAATTTGTCAAATATTTACAACTTTACTAATACAATACACCACACAAATTAATATTATATTATTATTTCTTAATCCAAGATAAATCAACCCCTAACACAAATCAATATTATATTATTATTTCTTAACCCAAGATAAATCAACCCCTAAGAAAGTTTATTATGGAACAAACAAAATAGTTTATACTAAGAATTCAATTGCGAACAAAGAAGTCAGTCTGCCAGACTATGGGTGTTAACGAATCGATCTGATCGTGAGCGATCGTGATAAAGATCGCTCAAAGCTCGGATCGTGATCGAGATCGGTCAACGCGAGCTTGGTCGTGATCATGATCGACTCATTTTGATCACACCTTCAAGAAATGATCTAAAGCTCGCGATCAGATTGTGATCAATAATTAATTTATTTATATTTTATTATTATTATGATTATATATATATCTATAGTGTTAGTGTTGAAATATGTCCAGTCCGCATGTACGAACTGGAGCGGTCTAAGAACGCGACAAAGCATCATAGGCCGTCCCTCAAGGGGCACGGCCACACCCAAGTATGTCACTAAGGTGTGGACCGACCAACATAGGGTCCGACCATCACTGGGAGGACAACCCTCAAAATAAGCTCCTCACAAGGACAAAGCTGCCAGTGAGCTCGAGGAGCATCTTTCGGGCTCGAGGAGACCTTACGTCAAGGTAACGCTCCTTGACAGAAACTGAGCAGGACACTACTCGCATCTTCCACGTACAAGGAAGGCACGAGGACCCTGAGCGACCAGCCATGGTTGCTCCCTTGGGCCAAGGCCCATGGACCTCCTTAATGGGCATGGGCCGAGGAAGGCCTCAATCCTACCCGTACACGTGTCGCGATCCTACACTACCAGAAGTTGAAAGGTCACAAGTATATAAAGGCCTCATTTACTCCTCAACAGTAAGCATTAATAGCACCTCTCGACCACTACATTTACTACTCGTACTAGGGAAGCCTCACAACTCCCTACTCGTAAAGTCGCCTCTCCGGTCTGATACCTTACAGACCGGGCAAGAGACACTAATCCCCCTCTAGTCTATTTCAGGTACGAAGAAGCTACAAGAAGGCTCATTTCCTATCTCAGAGTAACACTACAAGAAGAAGAACTAGAATGACTTAGACTAGCGACTCATTGCGAACTTAGAGAGAAACACAAATTACCCCTCAACATTTGGCGCCGTCTGTGGGAACCGACACGAAAGGTCATTCCTTGCCCTACTGGCTGAGCCACATTCCTCCTCATAACACTTCACGAATATGCCTCCCAGAAGAAGCAACCGTCTTGCTAATGCACCACCCAGGAACCCGCCTCGACCTAGAGGCCGTCCCTCTAGTAACGGTCGCGGAGGAGGAACAGATGGTGTTCCGAGGGAACCAAGAAACAACAATGTTGCGAGGAATCGGGATTACACGGAGGGGGCATTTACTAATGTCACCCACTTCCAAAATGAAAGATCAGGAGAAAACAACCCGCAAGGAATCCCGACAGGAAATGCCTATGGAGCATTAAGAGTCCAGAACAACGCCGAGTCTAGGGGGCAGCCTCATCCGGTAGCAATCAATCAACCTCCCGTAGCAGTGAACCCTCCTCAACCGGCCGCATTGACCTTCACCCTTCCTGATGGACGTGTAGTCCGACCATCAGACTTCGGGATGGGCGAAGCTCAATACGGTCTATTCCTTCTTACTCTACAAGGATATGTCGGGGGTAATGAGGCTATTAGGGTTAATACTGAGATACAAGCTCAGGGAGAACCACAAGTCCGGGTGCCAGAGCAACCTCGTGACACCCTGGTCGCTCCTCGTCAATCCCAAGGAAGAGCACCTGTTGCACAAGATGAAGCACATTCAAGAGCCAACACCAGGCCGATCCAATCTCGACTTGGACCATCAAGAGTTCAATCGAGGTTAGGACCCCAAGGTGCCCCGAAGACTTGAGAGACCTGATTGATAGAAGAATACGGGCATCATTACAAAATGCAGCGCAACAAGAAAATAGAGTTCAGGTGGTCGCTACACCACCCGTTCTCCCCAATCAAGTTACCCCCAACCAGGTAACTCCTCAAAACCAACAAGAAGCAGTAGAGGAGAATCAAGCATTGAGAACAGTAGCTGAGGTAACCCCCCTGGTCGATCCGATCACGGGGAGGAGGCTCACTCTGGAGGAACTCAATGCGAGGAAGTCCGCACTTGATGCTCAGATAGAGACTCTTCGAGGAACTGTCCAAGAGAGAGAGCAAGACCAAGATCCGAGCCCTTTGTGCGATGAAATTAGAGGCCACCAAGCCAAAATCGAAAGAGGGTTTCCCACCTTCGAAAGCTATGACGGAACAAGTTGTCCAAAGGACTACTTGGTAAGATTTGGCACTAAAATGGACGCTTACGGTCATGATTCAAGGACCAAGGCACTCCTCTTCCCCGCTAACCTCTCCGGAGAAGCCATGAAGTGGTGGTCGCGCCTCCCTCACCGATCCATCAAGTCATATAGAGATCTCTGTAAGGAGTTCTCTAAACGATTCGAGAAGGTAATGAACGCCAAGAGACGGGTGAGGTACTTGGCTGAAATTGTTCAGAGAAACAATGAAGACTTGAGGGACTTCATCAATCGCTTTCATGAAGCAGCCCTCCAAGTCGAAGATCACTCGATCAATGAGAGGAAAGAATACTTGTATGGTAACACTACCAACATTAAATTCCAAGATGTACTCTCAACATCGTGTATAGAGAATGAAGCACAACTTGCCAAAGTTTGCAAGAATTTCCTCGAGGCTGAGGAATTCCGAAAAACGGTCACCGTGAGAACCAATCTTCCCAAAGAGAAAGGGAAAGAAAAGGAAAAAGAGAAGGAGTACCCTCCTCGCCCCCAAAATCACGGGAAGCAGAGGAAAGAGCAAAAATTTGGGTTGATCAAGGAGGGCAACTCCAGAAATGATTTCAGAGACAAGAGGTCTCCTCCTCGAAGGTCACCTCCCAGACGATACAGCAACTACACAGACTTAAATAGGCCAAGATCCGACATCTTGAACTATATAGTCTCGAGGAAGCTAGACGTCTCGTGGCCACCCCCGATTAAGGAGAACCAAAGGAACAAGAGCTCGGAAAAATTTTGCAAGTTTCACAAAGGGAAAGGGCACACCTCCGATGAGTGTGTCGAGCTCAAAAACGAAATTGAGAGGATGATACGCAACGGCCAATTGGTTAGCTACATCCGAAAGGAGGAACCTCTAGCACTTCTCCCTCCACCACCTGGGAGTGGGAGCGAGCAGCCTCATCAAGGAAACCCTTATGATGATGACATTCATAATTACAACAATTATGAAAACCGCCCCGTGAATGGAAGCATCCACACTCTCACAATTGCGGGAGGACCCGCGGGTGGCGACACTCGTAACCAAAGGGAGATTACAGCGGATAACCTTAGGATCCGAGATGTGAAGTATGCTCAAGCCGCACGACCGGGAACCAATGTTATCTCCTTCGATGATAGCGAGATACCTCTGAAGCATGCCGGAGGAGGGAACATCTATGATCCTTGCGTCCCACTTGTAGTTTCTTTGGATGTTCAATCATACAAGTTAGGAAGAATCCTCGTCGATACCGGGTGCTCAGCTAACTTGATTTTCACCGGAACCTTGAAAAGGATGCAAATGAATCCAAGAGAAGGGCTAAGAGAAGTGAGGAGCGCATTGGTAGGATTCGGAGGACAACCTATCATGCCACTCGGAATGATCAACCTCACGGTATCAATGGGTAGCGCTCCTAGACGAGTGACGCAACAGGTTCCTTTTGTGGTCGTCGATATGCCATTTGATTATTTCGCAGTCCTAGGCCGACCCGGTCTCTCTCAATTCCGAGCTGTAGGGTCCACAGTCCACAACAAGCTAAAGTTCCCCACTCCTCTAGGAATCGGACAAGAAGTAGGAGACATACGAGAAGCATGGGAATGCTACTCCATGTCAGCCAAGTTTACTTCTAGGGTCGCCATCGGAGAACCCAACCCCGGGCAGTCATCCGAGGAAACACCCCTTGCTCACAATGCGCGTTATCGTTTCTACACGGTTCGGCGAGTGAAGAGAAAGTCAAAAAAGCCAAGTCCGTCACTTAGGCGAAGGAAAGCAATCATGAAGAAAGACAAGGATACTCTTGCAGGAGCTGTTAAGGAGCTCGAGGAGTATCAAGTAATACCACCAGTCCCACCCTCTTCCAAAAAGAAGAAATTCTTTGAGGAAAACAAAATTGAAGCAAGAGAAGCCCTAGAAGAATCCAAATTGTCGAAGGAAGTAACGACAAGGTCACAAAAATCGGCACCGAGATGACTACTGAAGTCAGGATGAAACTCATCCAGTGCTTGAAGGATAACAACGATATCTTCGCATGGAGTACCGAGGATCTGAAGGGGATCGACCCACGTGTCGCCGTTCACCGTCTGAACGTAGACCCGTCGATCACCCACATCAGAGAAAAACGAAGAGACTTCAGTGCGGAAGATAATGTCATTATAGAAGCGGAAGTCCAAAGACTTCTTAAAGCTGGCCACATCAAGGAGGTGAGATACTCCGATTGGGTATGCAATGTGGTCCTCGTCGAGAAGGGTCCGGGGAAATGGCGAATGTGCAACAATTTCACAAGGCTCAACAAGTTTTGCCCGAAAGATCCATACCCTCTCCCACGAATCGACCAGCTGGTCGATTCCACCGCTGGTTGCGCCCTCCTGAGTTTCATGGATGCATACCAGGGCTTCTACCAGGTCAAAATGGCCAAAGATGATGTGCCTAAGACCGCCTTCTTCGCTAATGGCAATGTGTATTGCTTCAACGTGATGCCATTTGGTCTTAAGAACGCCGGAGCGACCTATCAGAGGTTGGTTAACAAAATGTTCAAACAAGAGCTGGGAAAAACAATGGAAGTATATGTCGATGACATGCTCGTCAAGAGCAAGACCGAGGAGCAACATGTAGGTTACCTGGCAAAATGCTTCTCAATCTTGAGAAAGTATGGCATGAAGCTCAACCCGGCGAAGTGTACCTTTGGAGTCAAAGGGGGTAAGTTCCTCGGTTACATGGTGACAGAAAGAGGAATAGAAGCAAACCCCGAAAAGATAAAGGCCATACTCGATCTTCCACAACCTCAATCCATCAATGAGGTGCAACAATTGGTCGGAAAATCAATTGCGTTGAGTAGATTCATCTCGAGGTCTGCCGAGAAAAATCTACCTTTTTTCAAGGTGTTGAGAAAGAGCAGCCACTTTGAGTGGACGAAGGAGTGCGAAGAAGCCTTCGAGAAGCTGAAAGAATACCTACTCGCTCCTCCACTATTGTCGAAACCCGTAGAAGGAGAGGTACTCTATTTGTACTTAGCAGCAACCGGGGAAGCTATCAGCTCGGTCTTGGTACGAATCCAAGGAAACGACCACTTGCCCATCTACTACTTGAGCAAAGTACTTGCCGGAGCTGAAACGCGGTACATGGATATCGAGAGGCTTTCCTTCGCCCTCGTTTATACTGCAAGGAGGTTAAAACCCTACTTTGGTGCTCACAAGGTTGTAGTCTTGACAAAGCAACCTCTTAAGCAAGTCCTCGGAAAACCCGAAAATTCGGGAAGAATGGCAAGGTGGGCGATCGAGTTAAGTGAGTACGACATCGACTATCAAGCACCCGTGGCCAAGAAAGCACAAGTCATCGCCGACTTCCTTGTGGAGTATCCCTCAAAAGGAACTTCAGAGGAAAACTCTTCGGAAACAAAGAGTGCTATGATGATGGTCGAAGAGCAACCCCATCAAAACAACCCAATGCAAGCTCTGGAAGTGCTTTAAAAGAGCTTAAGGAGATGTCCCAAACCAAAAGAAAAAGGCATGAAGTGTTCCTGGCGGAGAAAACCGACGAGCCAAAGGGTACGGAGACCGTCTCTCCAAAACCCAAAGAATTAGTCGACCATGGAGACGTCTGGATTCTTCATGTTGATGGATCCTCGTCAGGAAAAAATGGCGGGATAGGAATATACTTCAAGAGTCCCGGAGGAGCAGAACTAGAGTACGCCGTTACTCTTAGTTTCCCGGTCTCCAACAATGAAGCGGAATATGAAGCCATCCTCATAGCTCTACGTATGGCAAAGTCATTGGAAGTGAAGAAGCTATATCTCTTCACTGATTCCCAACTGGCCGAGAAGCAAATCTCGGGGAAATTCAGAACCAAGAAAGACTCACTAGCTGAGTATTCAAAAATTTGAAAGTTGTGAGATTGAAAAGTTCTCGAGAGATCTCAATCAAAGAGCAGATGCCCTATCAAAGTATGCTTCAGCCTCCGGAGGAGTTGATACCCGGAACGTGATACTTATGAGAATCAACGCATCATCTTTATGGTCATCAAAGCCAAACGTCTTGGCAATTGACGACCAACCGAGTTGGATGCAAGAGATAACTACATATCTCAAAAATGGAAGTCTTCCTCGTGACAAGGCTGAAGCAAGGAGAATCAAGGGAAAATCTCCCCGATACATCATGCAAGGAGACTACTTGTACAAAAGATCTTTCGAGGGAGTCTACTTGAGATGCGTTGTCGAGCATGAAGTCCAAAAACTTCTCGGAGAAATGCATCGAGGAAGTTGCGGAGACCATGCCGGAGGAAGAACCCTCGCTCAAAAAGTCATTCGACAAGGATACTACTGGCCCACTGTCCGTGAAGACGCTGCCCAATTTGTGAGAAAGTGCGAGGAGTGTCAAATGCACGCCAATTTGATCAACGTCCCGGCGAAACCTCTCATGCCCATCGCCATCACTTGCCCTTTCGACACATGGGGCATCGACATAGTCGGTCCCTTTCCAAGAGGCACGGGGCAAAAGAAGTTCATAATTGTTGCGGTCGAATACTTTAGCAAGTGGGCGGAAGTTGAGGCAGTATCTACCATCACCGAACAAAGAGTGATGAACTTCGTATGGAGGAACATCGTGTGTCGATTTGGCTTGCCAAGGGTCCTCATCTCGGATAATGGTGCTCAATTTTGTGGCCAAAGATTCAATGAATGGTGCAAGGAAATGAAGATTGAGAGGAGGTATACCTCTGTAGGACATCCTCAATCCAATGGGCAAACAGAAGCCGTCAACAAAATCCTCGTCAACAACTTGCAGAAGAGGTTCGCCACCAACAAGGACTGGGTCGACGAGCTTGATGGAGTAGTGTGGGCATACCGCACTACTTCAAAAACAGCTACAAGAGAGACTCCCTTCTCGCTAGTTTACGGGTCCGAGGCGGTCATACCAGCAGAAGTGGCGGTGGAAACCCTCAGAATCCAAGGGTATCAACCCGAGGACAATCATACAGAGAGACTCTTCGACCTGGAGACAATCAGTGAAGCGAGGACCAACGCCTTGGCCAATATCCTCAGATATCAAGCACTCATCGCGAAGACCTACAACAAAGGCGTAAGAGAGAGAGACTTCCAAGTAGGAGACCTAGTACTCCGAAGAGCGGACATCCTGGGCAAAGTTGGGAAGATGCAACCCAATTGGGAAGGCCCCTACAAGATAGTTGAAGCAAGGTCCAATGGAAGTTATCGTCTTCAAGATATGGAGGGAAGAGTATTAAAGAACCCATGGAATACTTCTAACCTCCAGAGATTCTACGCTTGAAGTTGTGGGGAGAAAATAGCTTTTTGAAAGAACCCATGTGAAATAGACCGAGAAGGATTCCTCACTGGTCCAAGTGAGAGGTACCTCTCGTTTTTGTTAAGAAGTTGTTGTAAGCAAGCCGGCCGAAGAGCCCCCATTGTAATTGCATTTCCGACAAATCAATACAATGTCCATCTTTCAACAAGAATATGTTCAAGTATAAAGCGAAGAATCTACGTCGGTAGTTCGAAGAGCTTGGAGCGGAGAACATTGGTTCTCGATTCTAACTTATACGTGTTTGACTACTCTATCCAAGTTATACGTCATAACAAAAATTGGAATCAGTAAGAACACAAGTACAAGTAAGAAAGCGAAGAGCAATGCATTTTATTGAAAGAAAAGATTAGCGAAGAAACAACAACAGTTAACATATATTACAAACATATATGTTGCGAGGAGTGCCTCAAAGGGCCGAATGAATTTTGTTCGAAAATAAATGCAAGTACGGAAAATGGAAAAATTACAACATGCCCGAGCATACTCGGTCTCCAAGGAGGCTCCCCGGTCCTAACGAGTGCGACTATCAGTGAATTCAGTGACCGGGGTGGTCGCGCTTGTAGCTCCTCCTCGCACAGTGCTCATTTCAGGGCCTTCAGTGTTTTCTCGCTCCAGAGCTTGAGCCTCTTCGATCGCCTTCTGGTACATAGTTAGCTCTGGCTCGATGAAGTCGGCTGCCCTCCCGAGGACCGGATCACTCAACTTCACCCAAGCAGCGTTCCGAAGAGCTGCCTTCTCGAACGGATAGATGATCCCGCTCCTTAGGCTCTCAGGCACCCAGGCTGGAAGATAAGATGGTTTGCTGGGATAGGGAACTTCGGGATCGGTCACCAGCTCGCCAAACTCGCACGCCTCGTGCATCTCCTCGGTAATCTCCTCATCGGGGTAAGGAGTGAGGTCCTCGCGCCGACCGGGATGCAAGTCCTCGCGGTCATCGGGATCGAAGTCAGCCGGAAGCAAGTTGACCCTCTTTAGTTGGCCAACGCACGAGAAGAAGTCCTCCTCGCGAGATGCCACTTGCACGTCTCTCTGGGCCAGCTTATAGGTGACCGAGGACATGAAGTCGCGAGCAGCGGCGACTCGGCTTCCCTTCAGAAAGGACAGGATGCTTGCCTTGAACTTTTCCATGCAAATGGATAAAGTAGCATAGGCACCCTTGAAGCTCTTGCTCCTCGACCTCTCCCGGAACAGCTCCTTCTCGAGCTCTTCTACCTTGATCTTCAGCTTCCCGGCCTCAGCCTCCGAGACCTTTGCTTTAGAGTCTGAAGCAGCAAGCTTCTTCTCGAGGTCCTCGATCACGACCCCTATATCGGCCCGATCAGCAGCAACTTGGCCATAGGCCTCCTTCAAGTTCTCGAGCTGCAAAAAAGAAGTCACAGTTAGCGAGGAGAATAAAATTTACACTTAAGAGATTTTACAACGAAAGAAAGGGAGAAAAATACCTGGAGCGAGCACATGCTCAGCTCATGCGCCCTATCAAGGTCGCTCATTTGGATGAGCCGCTTCACTTCGTCGCCAGAAGCGGCCACCTTACTCTTTTTCCGGGCAGGTTCATTGTTTCCCCCAAGGGTGAGCTTCCTCGCTCCCTTCTTCGCCGCTGGCCTCTCAGGCCTCTTCTCCGCCTCAATGGTATTTAGGGCCTCCTCCTCGGCCTCCTTAGCCTCCTTGGCCCTCTTCGCAGCGGCCTCCTCCTCGGCCCTCTTGATGGCCTCCACAGGGTTCTCTCTGGTGTCGAGCCCCTCCTGCACTAAAGCATCACGATGATGCGCGGCATTTCGAGGAGGGGTCAAGTTCAAAGAACCGAGGATCTTCGTTTGTTTGTTGGCCAACCTCTGCTTCCTCCTCTGTTCCTCCTTTGCGGCCAAAGTCTTCGACATGATCCACTGGAACCAATAAGCTGCAAGAGAATAAACACAAGTCAGTACGATCGGGGAGCATAAGAATCGACGAGGAAAGTAAGAAAGCGAGGACATATCACAAACAAACAAAGCAAGCAAAGAAAAAATACAAGTGCAAAGCGAAGAAAAAATGCGAAGACTTATTACCGAAGAGGACTTTTTTAGTATATCGGTTCCCGATATACCCTGTATAAGCATAGGGTGAAAGGCCCGCCAAAAACGGAAGCGGCTGGAGGACCAACCCCCAGTAGAAGTACTTCTCGGGATGAGGTCCCCGATTTTGCTCCTCGAGCTCCACGACCCACGGATCGGACTCCTCGGGCAACGGATGCTTGTCCGCTATCTTTCCCCGAAACATGAGTTTGGGTACTCCCCACTCCAGCTCCTCCTCGGTCATGTTAGGCATCCTCCTCTTCCTGATGTAGAAGTACCTATGAAACCATTTGTAGCCCGAAGAGCTGGGAGCGTCCATGATGAAGCCTAACCCTGGCCGAGCGTTGAAATAATAGAAGTACTTGTTCCCGGAGCTCATCGAGACTCGGAACAACTGGTTGAAGTTATGGAAATTCAGCTCGATCCCCTTCTTCATGCAAAAGACTCCAAAGCATACCAGGGTTCCAAAGGCACTTGGCACCAGTTGCCAAGGAGCGATCCCTAACGTGTTGAAGATGTCGCGGAAAGCATCACAGAATGGAAGTATCCATCCTCGATCCAAGCTTAGGCAATGAACTGCCATGTACCCAGGGGGAGCGTTGTAGAAAGTTTGATCCTCCTTGGGCACGAGGATGTCAAACTTATTCTCAGGGAGAGAATACTTCCACCTAAGTGTGGGAACCTCCTCGACTTTGACAGTAGAAGAGGATGGTCGGGATTATGCCATCCTTGTTCTTCTCGCCCTGAGGATCGGAGAGGTCAACCGTGCGGGCACTCTTCGTAAATTTTTTCTCAGCAGCCTTAGTAGTTTTAGGCTCTGGCTCCTCGGCAACCTTTGCCTTCTTTGATTTACTGGAGCGAGAACGCTTGCTCGCTCTCTTCTTGGATTTCTTCTTGTCAGCAGCCATCTGAGCAAGCCGCATCTCGTACTCTTGCTCCTCGAGCGATTGGGTGCTCGGGTTTCACTAGGAAAAGTGAAATCTATCGTAGTCGGATCGATAGAGTGGTAGCTGGTATCCTCCTCGCGCGCGAACCTCTTCGCGTCTCTAATTGCACATCTCTGCCCCTCCGAGAAGGAAGGAGATCTAGTGCTCGGACCAGCTTCACTCCTGTTGGTGTCTCCGATCGTCAAAGGAACTTCATCCTCCTCCTCGTCGGTAATCACAGCCCTCCTAGTAGTTTGTGGAGGAAATCTAACCCTCCTCGAAGGGGGACTAGTCCGAGGAGAGGTAGCTTCGTCATCCTCCTCACTCTCATCTTCCGTCTCATCGCTATCGATCATCTGAACGGGTATTGGGGCCTTCCCGCGCTGGGTCGAGTGTTCACCCTCCTCGTAAAGGGCCAAGGCTAACTCCGGCCTCTCCGTGTCATCCATCTCCTCGATCCTGATGTCGGCAGGAGGGACCACGTTACCTGCCCCATAGTTACGCCCATGGACTTGGGCAGCGCGAGTAATCAACTCCGCGGACACCCCAGGGTTGGAAGGACCACCCTCCGCCTCCGTCCGATCGTCGATGAAATCATCATCCTCGGTACGGCGCCTCTTACGACTCACCAATTGATACAGATCTTCCTCGCTCTCTGTATCTTCATCTTCCTCCTCGGCATTAGCTTCGCCATCTTTTTCACCCGCGGGTGCCTCCTCCTCGCCACCAAGTTCAACTTGCGGCTCCTCGACAGCCTCCTCTATGGTATCATCAAGAAACGTCGCCGATACGTCTGACGTATCAGGAGACGTAGTATGGTCGCTCCCATACTCTCCAGCGGCCGATAGGTTCTGACTGTCGTCGCTCCTCTCGGACATCCTAAAGGTGGGCAAAGAAGAAGTTAGGATGGGTTGTGATAGTCCGAGAGGTCCGTTTAGGTATATTCATTACGTTCGACCTCCCGAACGGAGAAAAATCTCAAGCGAAAAAGAAAAGAAGTTACTCTACAAGTAAAACATACGCAGAGCGAGCAGGCATACAAGGAGCGACCAACCGCTCAAAGCATAAGTAAAAAAGGAGCGAGCAGGCATACAAGGAGCGACCAACCGCTCAAAGCATAAGTAAAAAAGCGAGCATGCATATATAAAAGTCGAGGAGTACTTGAGCGACCAACCGCCCGAAAAGACTTCCTACAGTTACAGCTATGGCCTTATTCTAAGGAGGAGGCGACAAGGGGTTTACAGCAAAGTAATAGAAACATAAGGGGGAACTACTTCTACGACCATGCAAGTCAAATCGGTTCAATTCGATTCCGTTAAAGTCCGGTTAAAGGTCCGTTTACTGTTTATTAGGTCCAAGGCCGTTCTTAGGCCATCATCCACCGGTGATTATTCAGATAACATCATTCCGGGAAGACGAAATCCAAAAGGGAAACAAAAAGGGCGAAACCGAGATGCAAAGGGCGAAGCCGAAAAGCGAAAAAGCAGGAAATTTTAAGCAAATGGAGAAGATTAAAGCAAGTAATTGAAAGGGAAACGCGAAAGCTTACTTGTTTATTAAGTTGGAAAAGGTTGGAAGCCGGAAGCGAAAGTCGAAAACCCACCTGAAAATTGGGTTCTGGTAGTCCGAATTAGCTCCTCGCACGTCACTGGTCTCGAACACCTCGCTCGTCGATCTCTGAAATTCTCCTCGCTCTCTCTTTTTAGCTCTGAATATTCGGATTGCGAAAAGTGTGGAATGACCAAGTGTTGACCTATTTATAGAAGGGTATCTCGGGGATACGAAACGACGCATGCCCTCGCGCCATCCGGACCGACCACATACCCAAGATCAACGGCCCAGATCACGGCCGCCTAGCGAATTACCCGTTTTGCCCTCCACGCTCCCGCCCTGGAGCGGGCACAGTTTCCAAGGTCGGAGCGAATTACCTAACCACGGCAGTCAATTCGCAGCGCGAGCACCACCCTACTCGAGACACACGGGGACAGATCGACGACCATGATGTTTTCTCCTCGAGACAACACTGAGGAAAACGTTAGAAAAAGCAAAAAATCGACGGACGCGTGGCGGTGGATCGAGGAGCAGCTCATAGAAATATCTCTCCTCGAGATTCCCTTTACACAAGTATCTCTCCGCGAGATACTTTGCAAAGAAAAAGCGGCAGGAAGTCATTCCATTCCTTTTACACAAGTATCTCTCCGCGAGATACTTTGCAAAGAAAAAGCGGCAGGAAGTCATTCCATTCCTTATACACAAGCATCTCTCCGCGAGATACTTTGCAAAGAAAAAGCGGCAGGAAGTCATTCCACCAAGGAATACTTACCCGGATCCGATCTCTGCCCAGCAAAAATACCTCTTTTCATACTGTCCGAGCAACGTCTGCTCGCACCCTATAAAAAGGGGGGGGGAGGGAGAGATAGGAGGAGGGAAAGATGCCAAGGTGCGAATACGGAATTTTTTTTTCGCCCACTACTAGTCGAGGCTCTGCTCGACCTCTACTTCAACATAGTTCCTCAACTATCTTCTACAAAGATACTTGGAAACTAGGGGGATATATGTTAGTGTTGAAATATGTCCAGTCCGCATGTACGAACTGGAGCGGTCTAAGAACGCGACAAAGCATCATAGGCCGTCCCTCAAGGGGCACGACCACACCCAAGTATGTCACTAAGGTGTGGACCGACCAACATAGGGTTCGACCATCACTGGGAGGACAACCCTCAAAATAAGCTCCTCACAAGGACAAAGCTGCCAGTGAGCTCGAGGAGCATCTTTCGGGCTCGAGGAGACCTTACGTCAAGGTAACGCTCCTTGACAGAAACTGAGCAGGACACTACTCGCATCTTCCACGTACAAGGAAGGCACGAGGACCCTGAGCGACCAGCCATGGTTGCTCCCTTGGGCCAAGGCCCATGGACCTCCTTAATGGGCCTGGGCCGAGGAAGGCCTCAATCCTACCCGTACACATGTCGCGATCCTACACTACCAGAAGTTGAAAGGTCACAAGTATATAAAGGCCTCATTTACTCCTCAACAGTAAGCATTAATAGCACCTCTCGACCACTACATTTACTACTCGTACTAGGGAAGCCTCACAACTCCCTACTCGTAAAGTCGCCTCTCCGGTCTGATACCTTACAGACCGGGCAAGAGACACTAATCCCCCCCTCTAGTCTATTTCAGGTACGAGGAAGCTACAAGAAGGCTCATTTCCTATCTCAGAGTAACACTACAAGAAGAAGAACTAGAATGACTTAGACTAGCGACTCATTGCGAACTTAGAGAGAAACACAAATTACCCCTCAACATATAGGGTCCATTGATTTTTATACCCTCTTAGCGTCCCTAATAACGAAATGAACCACTTTAGTTTATCAATTACATTTTAGTCCAAAGTCAACAAAAATTTACTATTCCAAAACTGAATTTTGATGAAACCAAACAAACCTTAGTGTTTTCAAATAAAAAAGATAAAGAATTAAAAGAAAAACTAAGTAAAATACTAAAATAATAAAATAAATTTTAAAGAAAAAACACTTAACTAAAATAAAAAAAAAAAATTATCTTCATCATCCCCAAAGCTTCGGTACCGTAACTTTTTCCGGTACCGGAGCTCCAGCGCCGAAAACGGTGGAGCAAGCTGCTCCACCACCATTAACGGTGCAGCAAGCAGCTTGCTCCACCACCAGATCGGTGGAGCAGCAGCTCCACCATTGCTCCACCGTTACCGGCACCGGAGCTCCGATACCGGAATTTTCCAGTATCGAAGCTTTAGCGAAGAAGAAGATGGATGGATCTTGTTAAATATTTAATTTTTATTTTATTTTATAAGCCTATTTAGATTTTTTAAATCTTTAAATTAATTTTTTGATTGAAAATATTTATTTTTCTTAAGTCATGTTTGGTTGGAAGGTGTTTAAAGTGTTGGTCAACTCAAATGGACTAAAATGTAATTGAGTTTGGACTAAATGTAATTGATAACACAAGAGGGTCCTTTATGAGAAAGACCTTCATAGTGAGCCATTATAATCAATTTTCTCTATACCTATATTAACCCTGAATGTGTCCAACAAGTTTCGAATCTATCTTATGTACTTTGAATTTATGTTAGTCTTATTTTTTGTAGTGCTTGTAATAGATTGTATTTATAATCGACAAATTTACATAGTAAAACAGCTAATTTTCGTGTTTTAACGAGCCGAGTGATCGCGATCGTGATCAGCTTGCGATCAACGTAATCATTCACGAGCTGATCACGATCACAATTTTGTGAAGCTCGACGATCACGAGCCGATCATGATCAACCCTATATTTTTGACGATCATTGATCGATAGAGCCAACGTTCACACCGACTCGGCTCGTTAACAACCCTATGCCAGATAAACTAAGAACCAGTAAGCTAATCAAACTAAATGGCAAATCCAGTTGGGCCTGTTAGCCTAGGTCGACCAAAAGAAACCATTAGCTCATGGGTCAGGAGGCCCTAGTCTAGCCCTCTGTTTTTTAATGTGTAACACTGTCAGGAGTTGGGCTAAAATGATACTACAATGTTACCGAATTGGACTCAAGTGTAATGTACGATTAATTTTGGCACCTAATTTCTACTTTTATTTTGTTACTATTTCTTTATTTTTTGACCCAAACGTAGTTTATCTAAAGACCAGGCTCACTTTCTTCTTCTCCAAGATTTCTTTCTCCGTGAATTCACAAATCAGAAATATACCACTCCAACAATCACAACACGGTGCACAAAATGGAATTATATCTCGGAGACGGGAAGCAGCTAAACCCTAATTGCTCAACTTTAATTCTGGTTGGTTGTTTCAACTAATTGGTACTGCTCCTTTTTTTATTTTTTTACATTTCTCCCAACTTAATTGAAGTTCACTTTCTCTGTGTTGATTCTCTTCAGCCTGCTTTGTCGATTGGAAATGTTGGACAGTTAGCTGTCGATTTGTTGATTTCGTCTCTCAAAGCCGACAGAGTTGGATATCTGGACGATCCTAATGTGCTTCCCTGTGTTGGCAATGATGCCTATTCTCCTTCTCCCCTTGGAACTCTTGCTCTTCCTCTAGAAGGTTTTATTTTTTCCCACTGATATAGCCAGAGCTAAAATTATTAAAATTATTAATGCCAGAGCAATTTGTAGAATTTTAGAATGATTAGAGTTTATAAAAGTTAAATGGGTCTGACATTAGTAATTTGTGGCTATATCATATCACTAGCTTTTTTTTTTTTTTTGGGCAGTTTTTCTGTATGTTTGAGTTATAATGTTTGGTTGAATGTTGCAGCTTATGAATCCTCATCTAGCTCATTGACACTGGTGCAGCAGCGTTCTCCTATAGTTAAGGTAGTATTTTTAACTGGATCACATATTAGAAACTATTATACCAATATATGTTATAAATGTGTAGTCAAATTGTTTATGCATACTAATTGTTTGTTGTTCAACTTGCACTTAATTGTTACCATAAGTATGGTCTGAGTTGGTTTTTGAAACAGGGAATGATGATGGAATATGCTAAGAACCTCGCAAATTTCGCAGTTGCAAATGGAATGAAGCATGTTGTTCTGCTCTCCGGCTTGGATTTCGGGCGATGGAGACATATTGATATGTCAAGGTATGCAATGCGGGTTCGTTTGGAATATTTGTTTACCTACAAGTTTATTTCCAGAGAACTAAAGAGTAAATAGAAGTTCCATGCTCCTAAGGCTAAGGGCATAATACTAATCTCTTTCTGACTGATGAGCTATCGAGCTCTGGTGATATGATGAATGTCCGAAAACAATACAGCTTTAGGATGAACAGAAGTAGAAGAGAGTTTATTGATTTATGAACAATGAAACTAGATATTACACAGAATCACAGATATAGTTTTAGGTAATAATATAGTTTTGGTACCGTTGGAAAAGAAAATTATCTGTTGAAGTCGTGTTTAGGGGAAGAGTGACTTCTTGTATGAATTTTGTTTCTCCTCTTTGTACTACACTACTACTTCCTATATAGTTTTTGTCATCGTATTATTTTATTTTATTTTTTCAAGGCAAAAAGAAAAACTGTGATATGTAAGATTTGCAAGTTTTTAATTCTATAAAACTTTTTATGTATTAACTACTATTTGTCCGCAATTGAGTAGCATTTATATGGGTGAAGGGATGACATATCTTATGTTTCCTTCAAATATACTGTGCTTGGAGTTATCTCTCTCCCAATGTTGTAATACTAAAACTGGCTGATACTTGGTCATTTGTTTCAGTGGTTTGCAGGTACATTACTTGGGTAGTTCTAACATAGATGGGATTGATGGTGGTTGTGAAAAACTTGACTGGAACAGACTCCAAGATTATAATCCGGATCAAAGGACTTGGAAGTATCTCAATGAATTAGCTGAAGAGGGGTCTGTTCCTGATGATGATTTTCCTCATGAAGAACTAGGAGATGAAGATTACTGTGCAAGTTTGCCTTTTGCAGCTCTATTTTCCTGCTTTAAGGTAATGGGTTGTAAATTCCATGTTTATAACCCTAATGGTCGTCACATATGCCATTAACATAAGTATACCATTTTTGCTGCCTCATTTTAGGTAGCTATCATCAGTTTGGTTATCCTAATAGAATTTTGGCCTAATCCAATAGACAGATAATTTACGTAGGATAATCATAAATTCATAATATTAGTTTTGGTCTTGTAATATTTGACTGATACTACTGTATGATTACTAACCTAATTGTTGGACCTAGTTATTCTTTGAATTTTGTCCATGAACTTATTTCTTATCCATTGGATAAGGTCCAAATCCTATTAGGATAACCAGATTGACGGATGTTCAGCATAGGTGTTTGCTGTTTCCTTCTACATTACAATAACATTATATTTCTGTTTTTGGGTTTGTGGCTAGACAAAACTTTTGAGGCCCATATGAAAGAGCGGACAGTTGCTTTCGTAGTTCCAATAAAGGGTTTTCGCTGTTTTGAAATATCTGCAATATATTTGTTTGTTGCGCGTAGTTTGAATTCCTGGAAATATCCAGTTTCTGGGAACATTTTGTGAAGGCTAATCACAATAAAACCTAAAAAAACTGTTCATCATTCATTTATTTTAATGTTTCTAAAAGGCACGTGTTATGTGACTTCTATATCATGTAATCTAAATTTCATTGTGAACATTAATGCACTTCTCGCTTTGTACTAGAAGCTGTTCAGTTTAACTTCTTTATCTTTTGGCTAGGCAAAAGGTTTAAAAGTCACTTGCTTGCTATGTTACTGCTCTGAGGGAGACAACATACCAGAAGCTTTCTGTTTAGCCGAGGCAACAAATAAACTTGTGGGTTTGAATCGATCTCAGGGTGAGCTAAGCTATCTTTATTCCTTTATGTATAATTGAACAGTTACCTGTACATGCTCCGTGTATTGCTCCTTTCTCCCAACTTCCTTTTGGTTCTCCATCATGTATGCTTGTGGGCATGTTAGTATGTACATGGGCATGTGTCAATTTAGCTTTCTGGGCATGCAGGTGTCATTGACAAGTAGGTATCTATTACCAAATGTATTCTTAATTCTTAAAAGTAAAACAATTGACACTTAAAAAACTAAAACTCTCATACAAGATCAAAAAGAACTTCCGTGATTTCCTTAGTTTTTAAGTAAAAGTTCTATCATTTATGATCATACGCAAATCTTCAATGTTGGTTTGGATACATGAGTATATGAATTTATATATTTAATATTCCCTTTTCTTACAGGCCTCGTTCTCATTTTGGGATTTTACTAGTACATATTGTTTTGATGTTAATACTGTTTGATATCCTACATTAGCACTCTAGTGTCATGTTCGGTTAAAATTGTTCTGCGTGACCTGCATTCCTTTTCCATTTATGGTCTTTTTGTACTATAAAACAATTAAGTTTTGTTAAAACAGGGAATATCTCAATCTATAGCTAAAAGCCTAAAACTACCTTCTAGATTTGCTTATTCAGTTGTTTTCAGTAACAAGATTAATTTTCCCTCTTGTACTTGATTTTTCAGGCAATGAAACCAGTAGCTGGGTCTTACCATTCTCCTGGCAGAGTGTCTACGGACCCCCAGCGGACATGTCTCTTTTCTAAACTGCTGAGAATCATGTTAAGGGATCAGAGGGGACCGTAAATGGTTGAAGCTAAAGGGACTGTGTCCCCAACTGCAGCTGATTCCAGTTTTTCAAGCACTGTGTTTCAGAGATTTCAAAAATGTGTATGCTTCGAAGTAACATTAGTTTGAAGTTAAATTTTGCATCGCATTTGCCCGACTGCTATTTGTTTGTTAACCCAGCATTTTTATCTACAGTTACAGGTTCTGTATATACTGAGTTGAAAGTTCAACAGTTTTGTGATCATAACATTTTATATATTCGAGGTTTATGCACACGGGTATGATTTGGCACTCAGTTTATTTATAGAGGATGCCTTCTCTCTAAATTAGCCGGTAAGTCTAAATTAGCGGGTAATTGTAGCTAATTTTAAGTTAGCTCAAAACAGTGAACTGCACTTTAATTTTTCAATCGGTTACTATTCACCTCCCGTTTCTTTCCTTGGTGAGATTTTTCTGTGGACAGTCTATGAGGAAGTTATGAATTATTTTTTTTCAAGAAATTATACTGGGAATTGACTTGTTTCATGGTATTATTATACTATATTGTAAGTGATGAGGGTAAAGACCGTTTCAAGGTCTACTCCACAATCTCTCAATCCGCGGGAGTTTACGGCTTGAGTAATTGAAGGGCGGGACTCCGGTACCTACAGTGAAACAGGGGAAGATTAAGGGAGGGGAGTGGAGGACGACCTACCGGGGTTAGGCCGTCTTTCCGTTTAAGGTTGTGGGGAATAAAAGTGACATAGTAGTAGTGTGTTGGAATCCAGGCTACATAATGAAAGGGGACATATATATATCGAGGATACAAAGTGGGCCCCTTATGTGAGGGCGTGTCTCTTTTATCCGGACCGTCTGACATGTAGGTAGGTTCGATAGCCCATGCTACTTCGCGGGGGGGGGGGGGGGGGGGTAAGAAATGGGACCTCCGCGGGTCTTACTTTGTGAGGGTATCACATCGAGGGGGGGGGGGGAGGCTGACACTATCTCCGAAGTGGAGAAGGGGGGGTCCGATATAGTGGGTCTTCACCACCGGGTAGCCTTCGAGGGTAGGAAGGAAGCCTATAACATCCGAGGTGTAGAGGGGGGTGGTCAATATAATGATCCTCTTTTCCCTTATCATGAGTCCCCCAAATTTCGATAGACGAGCATCGACTATTGGAATTTCGAGGTGGTGCTCTTCCCGAGGGTTATTTGGTCCTTTGAATTTCGACGGGGGTAGGGACTGAGACGGGCCGCTTATGACTTTACGCGTGTCACGTGGGGATCAGTCGTGTCGTATACGCTTCTTGGGTGCTGGGGTTGCATTTATGAGGGATAGTAAATGTGATTTTTAACTTATCACATATACTCCCTTTTTACTCTCTTTTTTATTCTTCTTTCTTATCTTCTTCCCTCTTAGCGTCGCCTTCCCCTCTTTATCGTCGCCGCCCATTCCTCCACGTCGGAAACTTCAGTGCCCCTTCTCCGCCGGTTTCTTCGAGTTTTCCGGTCGCCGTGTGCCACATCTTCTTGGTAAGTTTTCGATTTTGCCTCTTCTCCTTCCTTCTTTCTTTGGCGCGGATTGGTTTTTCCTCCTCTCTTTTTCCGGCGACTTTTTGCCTTGTTTTCTTGATCGATTTCTCTTGATGTTTGTTTAGTTGGTTCGTTTTGGATCGCCTCTGGATCTTGATCGTTGGCCCGATCCGGATTCGCTTGTTGGATAACGAATTCTGTCGCCCGACTTCTACAGGTAACTTTCGATTTTTCTTGTTGCTTTTTTTTGTTCTTTGGTCGGATTCTGGCGGGTTTTTTTTGTCGGGTTTTGGCGCGTTTCTTTGATTTGACTAGTCTTTTAAAAGCCATGGTTTGAGTTTTTTGTTTTTCTTTAGCAAATCTCGAGCAAAAGTATCCTCGATTTCGTGTTTAACGGTTCCGGATTGGGGTTCCTACTAATGTTTCTTTCGTATTTGGTAGTGGTATCTCCAGTATGTCGAAACACGTCGTTGACCAACCCGGTGCCGGTGGTGACTCGGACACTTATAATTCTGATTCTTTTAGCGTACCTAGGGCCTCTCCTATCTTAGGTAGTGATACTGGACCTCGTTTCCCCTCTAATTCGTGGGAGTTTTTGACTTCGAATCAGGTTTTGACGGGTAGGGCGGCTCCTTCTTTAAGACCTCCCACCAAGATTGCTCGTCCGAGTTCTTCGACCCGGGTATTGAGGAGTCATACCCGTCGTTCTGACATGGCCCAAGTTGATGCAAATTCCGCCGAAGTTGTTGCCGAGGGGGTCGAAATGCCTAGGATCCCCACCCAAGACAATTCCGATCAAAAGCTTTCGACAGATTGTAGTTCGATCCGACCGAGGGATATCGAGAATATCCATTACAAGTATGGCATTCCCGCTGACTACGAGGTTATTATTCCCGGGGAGGGGGAAAAGATGTATAGTCCCCCGGTCGATTGCGTAGCTATTACTCTTCAGTCTTTGGAACACGGCTTCCGTTTTCCAATTAGTGCTGATGTTTCGAGGAGTTTGACTACGCTTGGGTTGTGCCCCACCCAGCTTCTTCCAAATGCCATGGGATTTTTGATATGTTTTTGTGTTTGGTGCGAGTCCGTGGGTCGAAAGGTCACCCCCTTGAATTTTCTTCAGTTTTTCTCTATTAACGCTAGTTCCGATGGCGGGTGCTTCTTCTACTTTTCTCCCATCCCTTCTTTCGAAATATTTTCTAAGTTCCAGTCCTCTCACGGGGCTGGATACAAGAGGCGCTATGTATTTGTGCGCATGCCTCGAAAGGAGGATGGGTCCCCGGGAGTTGTTTCGACCCCGCGGCTTTGGAGGCGGCCGGGGCCCGTCCCTTGTGTGGAGGATAAAGATCGAAGCGAGTCGTGGAATAAGTACAGGAACCTCCCCCTTGGTCAACGGATCAACCCGTATAGCCTTCTGGTTGAGCTGGTCCTTTTTTTGGGAAAAATTTCAAGTGTTGAGCCGGGGGCTACGGTGATCCGTGTCTTGGGTATGTCGAGTCTGTTTTTCTTATCACGTCTTTGTTTATTTGTTTGTTTTTAGCTTTGCACTAAATTTTGAAATATTTTTCGCAGAGTATTGGATGAGGCTATCAACCGAGTTTCTTAACCGGAGGGCCCTCGAAAGGCAATTGAAGGCCTCCCAACCTTCGAAGTACAATGAAGATAGACCGGTTGATGCGTCAAAAATCATTGACCCTGCCCAATTCCCATCAATTCAGCCTGGGGTGGGGGTCGCTCCGCAGCAAGGCGAGGGGGCATCCGGCTCTGGTGTCATCCGAACGGGCCCCCAAGTGTCTCAACCGCGGCAGCCCTCCCCCGGTCGTCATGTTGAGGGGTCGGGTGATACCCACTTGTCCAGGGGCAAGGTCTCCCGACGCCTCGAAACGGGACAGCACTCCACCTCCGGGAACCTTAATAAGAGGAGCCGCCAGTTGTATATTCAATTGGATTCGCAAGATGGGTCGGGGGAGGCTGGAGCCGTTCCGATCCCCGTTCTCCCGCCTCTCGGACCGAATCAGCCTTGTCACGAGTACTCTTTCTTGCGCGGGAACGAGCATGTGGCTCTGGGATGGAGGGATTTATTGGCCTCGAAGGTTGACCAGGTGGAGTTGAATCGCTTGTCCGACACGGAGATTAGGATGAAGGAGGCCTCTTTACAAATGCAGGTGAGATTTAATACGTTTAATTTTCTTATTTCGACCCCCTTTTCGATCGACCCTTAATATTTCGATCCCTTGACTTTGTAGCTGATGACGGTCGCCAAGAATATTGGCAATCGCTTGGATAAGAAATCGGCCCTCTCCGGGAATTTTGAGAGTAAGTACAAGGAAGAGAGGAAAGAGCGTCAAAGGATCCAAGAGAAGTTGTCGACGACGAACAAGGAGGTGGAGCGCTTGACCCTCGAATTGGTGAAAGCTCGCGAGGAGGGGGCCGCTCGGGCCGTGGCCTTGGTCAAATCTGAGGAGGTGAAGGCTCAATTGGAGGGTGAGGTGGAGAGGCTAGGTAAGGAAAGAGGGGGCTTCGAAACGGCTCTTCGTAAGACCCGCGAAGAACTAGCTCGGAAAGGGAAATTTTTTAGGGTTAATGCCGTTCGCGACTTCATGGGGTCTCAGTCGCTTGAATATTGGTTAAGTAAGAAAATGGCCGATACCGCCGTCGAAACAAAGAACAAGGTGGTAGCCCAATTGAAGTTCCGGAATCATCTCCCTCCGACCTTCGAGGATGACAAGGAGATAGATCTCTTGAAGGGTGGGAGTTTCGAGGCCTTGGAGGACGCCGAAACGGCTAATGCTTCTGAGGGTGCCCCGTTGACCGAGGAGGAAAGCTTCGCTCTCTTGCAAAAAGAGGAATTTTTCCATGTGGCGCATTGATGAACGCGAGTTTGTCAGTCCCGGTTCAGTCAAATAAATTTGTTATTTAGCCAAAGGCAATCCACAACTACAACGAAAACCGTAGTGTAGCAGCAGAATGACTCGAGTGTCGTTTTCTCAGGACTATAACTAGCTTTATCTATTTAATCAAGAAAATATAAAACAGCAAATAAAAAGCAATAGGGGGTTTTCAAGCAGATAATGGAGGTTGGTGATAGTATGGTCCTTCTTAACATAATGGGTCGATAATCATGCATAAATTCCTCGGTCTTGCATGGAGATCTTTGAATGAATCTAGGGTCCTGTTGTAAGTATTGTGCACTACGAAGATAATATGGGTCTGTCCTGTCAACATCTAACGTCCTATTGTGTTCCGTAATCATTCAACACTACGAAGATAATTAAGTCTGATTGGCCGACAAGTGCCCTAGTGTGCATAATGATCAATACAACGTACGAGAATTTTGGTGTTCAACTCATCAACGAAATAAAGCAATGACACGGAGTATAATGCGCGATATAGCCATTAGCATGATTATCTTCCCTCGCTAAGAATTCACATACTACCACCAACGATAAATTTAGCTACTCATAATGTGCATGCAATCAATAGCAATCATAGAAGAAAACATATTGAAAGAATATAAAATAAGTAGATAAAAGTTGTAAGATACAAAGTTACCGAAGGTTGTCAATCTACGGATGATTGCGACCCTACGCGCTCCAATCTGCTATGAAAAAGTATCCCCTAAGCTATGGAACTCCCAGGACAGGCCCCGGGTAGTTCCTACCTAAAACTATAGAGAGAGGTGAGAAAGTAGGTTTGGAAAGATATGATTTTCGGAGAGAAAACTCGCAACTATATATAGGCCCGAAAAACTTGTGGGGCAGTTCGCCCCCAGTATTTCGCGGAATTTCCGTGTTTTTCGACGCGGATTTGGATTTCTTCACCTTTTCGGACTCGGTTTCAGACTTCTAATGGCCTTCTAACCTCCAGATTCGGCCCCTAGACTCCAAATCCTATCCGGAAACCTTCAGATACTCCAAATATGCTTCTGGAACACCAATTCCTTGTAGACTTCAATATAACCAATTGATAGTAAATAACATGTCTAATCACATAAACAACATACCCATGCATCAAACAAGCATAATTGAAGCTCAAATTCGAAAACCCCCAAATTCGAAAATTAGGGTTCTTAAAGATGATACCACAGATCTGCAAATCTAACGAATTAGGATGAAATCTGATCGGTTAGGGTGATAGATCATGTAATAGGCTTCGAAATGAGCTAAAGAACACTCAATTTGGTCAAGAAACGAAGAAGTTATGAAGATTTAGAAGCAAAATCGCACTTTTCGGGTTTTTTGGGAGTATGGATGAAGAAGAATGAAGAAATATGGTTTTGGGGTTGAAATCCGCGTTTTTTAAGATCTGGAACTGTGGGGCGGTTCGTCCCGTGCTCCCCAATACGGGGAGACGGGTCCCGAAATCAGAAAATGCGGTTTAAACCCCGAAACTAATTTTTTTCAAAAAACCACTCGAAAAATCTCACTCAAACAAAAGCATATACGACACACAACTAAACAAATTCACATATGAGAAGCAAATAGTTCAAGTATGAATGCATGCAAAAAAGGGGTAAAGAAAGCGATAAAAACCCCGGGTTGCCTCCCGGATAGCGCCATTGTTTAAGGTCTCTGACTCGACCCCTGTCTTCGCCTATCTTTTCCTTCTGTGGGTACTAGACTTCCCCGTCATTACTCTCCTTCCCGTGCTTTGATCCTGTGAATAAGAGTGAACATAGACGTTAAGACCACTGTAATCAATAGTGATAGAAGTATCGGGTGGATCAGGTGGATCAGTTATGACTTGCAACACGTGTTGCTTGCCATCTACTTCGATAGTGCAAGTCCTTCGGTAGATGTCCATCACTGAGCGTATTTTGGTCAAGAATGTTCGTCCTAGGAGTATGACGTCCCCCGTTCCTGGTGCTGATGCTGGCATAATTACAAAATCGGTGTGGACAGAAGCTTCACCAATTTTGACTAATACATTCTTCACAACGCCTTCGGGTTTCACAAGGGATCCATCCGCCAGTTGCACAATAGCCTTATGCACAGTTAGTTCTCCAAGGTTACTCTTCTCGAAAACGTTCAATGGGAGCACATTAGAGTAGGATCCTGTGTCCAGTGTGGCTTGGACATCTTCGAGCTCCCCAATCCCGACCTTAATATCGAAACTTTGAGGGAGTGGCTCGGAATCCTCTTGCTCCTCTTCACTCTTGTTGGTACCAAGGTACTTTCCTTCTTCTTCGTCTTGTGGAGGTAGGTCCCACTTGCAACTCTCGCACTTAGTAACCTTCTTGATGGTGATTTCAACAGGTAGATCACCCACTAAGTTAATGGACAATGACTTCTCAATGTTGCTAGGGAGTTTGCCTTGTTCCCTATTTGCTCCTCGGTCGATCAACTCTTGCATCTTTTGACTGGCAAGCCTAGTGCTCTCTTCCAACCTATCGAGCCTTGCCCTAGTCTTCTCGGAATCCTCTTCATACCGTTTGAGAAAACTTTGTGTGTGATCGACCATCTTCTGCAAGTTCTCCATCTGTAGAGCCGTCTTCGACTTCGGTGGCTCTTTCGGAGCGGGGTTTTCGCAGTGATCATTACCATAGTTCAGCCTGCTACGGTCTTGGTTAGGTCCATAAGTTTGGTTAGCTGGTGCATATCCTTGATTGTTGCGGTATCCTCTTCTCCAAAATCCACCTCGAGGATTCCTACCGTCTTGTCCGTAGCTAACTTCTTGAGTACCAAACTCTGTAGCGAAGGCTTCTTCTTCTCCTCCTCGAGCCCAGTTGCTATCATCGTATGCCAACTCCGGTCTACACATATGAGCTCCATGCCCATAGTTCTTGCATATTCGGCATACTTAGTTCGAAACAGTTGTTCCGGTGGCGCTCTTGAGGACTTGCTTCAATTCGTTGGTAAAGCACTCGAATTGATCCCCATTCCCCCTGTTCATAGGGGCTTCTTGAGTCGGTGGAGCTTCGGGTCCACGTCTCCTAACCATTGCTCTTGGGTCCTTGACCTGTGAACCCTTAGCAAGCCTTTCGAAAACTGCCCAGATGGCTTCTGCGGTTTCCTCCCAAATATTGCCTCGGCATTGGAAATCCACCACTTGTTGGTTCTCGAAGGTTAGTCCATTGTAGAAGTGTTGGACTAGGTCGGAGAGTTCAAAACCATGGTGAGGGCACTTGTTCGTGAGATCTTGGAACCTCTCGAACGCGGTGTAGATGGTCTCATCATAGTCTTGCTTGAAACCAGTGATTTGCGCCTTAAGCGCGGTAGTCAGAGTGTGTGGGAAGTATTTCTCCATGAAAGCTGAAAAAACCTTTTCCCAAGAGTCCAGCGAGCCAGCTGGTAGAGAACTCAGCCATGACTTGGCTCTGTCGCCAAGTCCCATTGCAAAAACCTTCATCCTCAACTCATCCGTTGTTATGTCAGCTCCGGGTCGTGGGAGTTTGTTGACGAAATCATCGATATCGTTCAAATACCCCATCACATCTTCCCTTGATAAGCCATAGAACCTCGGAAGTTGTTGGAATGCGTGGTTCTTGATCTCCAGATCTCGGGTTGCGGGCGAAAGAACAATCGCCGGTCCCCTCATACGATCCTTGGTGGGTTGTACCCATGCCTTCAGTGGTCTAGCTTCTGCCATTCCGTCGATTTCCTTGAAAAGGAGTCGCCTTCTTTGGTGGTAGACTCTATCGATCTCAGCAATTGAATCAGCAAGTGGTATTCCTGCAGAACGTGTATGCGGCATACACTATCTGTGACAGACTAGAAGAGGTGATTAGAAACAAATAGGAAAACAGAGAGAGAAATTAAAAAGGAAAACTAAAACTAAAAGAAATAGGAATCTAAAGTTGTAAATAAAAACAAATTAAATAGAAAAAAGGAGTATAGTCCCCGGCAGCGGCGCCAATTTGATGAACGCGAGTTTGTCAGTCCCAGTTCAGTCAAATAAATTTGTTATTTAGCCAAAGGCAATCCACAACTACAACGAAAACCGTAGTGTAGCAGCAGAATGACTCGAGTGTCGTTCTCTCAGGACTATAACTAGCTTTATCTATTTAATCAAGAAAATATAAAACAGCAAATAAAAAGCAATAGGGGGTTTTCAAGCAGATAATGGAGGTTGGTGGTAGTATGGTCCTTCTTAACATAATGGGTCGATAATCATGCATAAATTCCTCGGTCTTGCATGAAGATCTTTGAATGAATCTTGGGTCCTGTTGTAAGTATTGTGCACTACGAAGATAATATGGGTCTGACCTGTCAACAACTAACGTCCTATTGTGTTCCGTAATCATTCAACACTACGAAGATAATTAAGTCTGATTGGCCGACAAGTGCCCTAGTGTGCATAATGATCAATACAACGTACGAGAATTTTGGTTGTTCAACTCATCAACGAAATAAAGCAATGACACGGAGTATAATGCGCGATATAGCCATTAGCATGATTATCTTCCCTCGCTAAGAATTCACATACTACCACCAACGATAAATTTAGCTACTCATAATGTGCATGCAATCAATAGCAATCATAGAAGAAAACATATTGAAAGAATATAAAATAAGTAGATAAAAGTTGTAAGATACAAAGTTACCGAAGGTTGTCAATCTCCGGATGATTGCGATCCTACGCGCTCCAATCTGCTATGAAAAAGTATCCCCTAAGCTATGGAACTTCCAGGACAGGCCCCGGGTAGTTCCTACCTAAAACTATAGAGAGAGGTGAGAAAGTAGGCTTGGAAAGATATGATTTTCGGAGAGAAAACTCGCAACTATATATAGGCCCGAAAAACTTGTGGGGCGGTTCGCCCGAGAGCTGGGGCGGTTCGCCCCCCAGTATTTCGCGGAATTTCCGCGTTTTTCGACTCGGATTTGGATTTCTTCACCTTTTCAGGACTCGGTTTTAGACTTCTAATGGCCTTCTAACCTCCAGATTCGGCCCCTAGACTCCAAATCCTATCCGGAAACCTTCAGATACTCCAAATATGCTTCTGGAACACCAATTCCTTGTAGACTTCAATATAAATGCCCGTAATTCTCCGAATTTTAACCAAAACCTGTAAAATAAAATCTAAAGGGAAACGTTACACTATTCTAATAAAATGTACTAAAATATAGCTAAATTAACATAGAGGATAGCTAAATTAGGTGAAAAAAACTCGAATGAAAGTGTAAAATACACATTCATCACGCATCCCGATGAGGCCCCTTCGACGGTTGTTTCTCCCTCCGTGCCTTCCTTCGTGCCCGAATTATGCTCGTTGGGCAACTTGGATCTTCTTTCGGTGGGCATTACTTTGAGGGACCTTTCCTATCGAGACTTCGACTCTTTGTGGGATTACTTCAATTCGCAAGGTGACGAGGAGGACACGGCCCGGAGCAGCGATCCCGCGCAGAAGGACCAAAATGCTTGAAGTAGGATTTCTTCGGTTTCTTTTTGATGAAGGCCCGGTATGCCGGGTGTAAATGTACCCTCTGAACAATTATTTTGTGATTTTTGGGATTTATTTGAAGTACGTAATACCCCGAGGGGGGGATTCGTCGAGGGGCCATGTATAATATTTCGATGGCCTACTCGAATCCTTCGTCGATGCGGGTGATCTCCTTTTGTTTTTCAATTTCGACTCTTTGTAGTTTCGGTGTTTATGGAGTTTTCAGACTAATGGTACCATATGTTTAACCTTTTGTTTTGGGCCTGTACTTGTCTTGATATGACTCTTATCGTCGAAAAAAGGGGGTATTCTTGGGGCCTTTTTGTACCCTCAAAAAGTCGACAAGTACGCGTTAGGGTATGACCCCCTCCGTCGAAAAAGGGTGATCCGATGCGCTGATGAGACGTTTGTCAATCGTCAATCAAATAAATTTGTTATTAGCCAAAGGCAATCCACAACTACAACGAAAACCGTAGTGTAGCAGTAGAATGACTCGAGTGTCGTTCTCTTAGGACTATACTAGCTTTATCAAATCTAATTAAGAATATAAAACAGCAGATAGAAAGCAATAGGGGTTTTCAAGCAGATAATGGAGATTGGTGATAGTATGGTCCTTCTTAACATAATGGGTCGATAATCATGCATAAATTCCTCGGTCTTGCATAGAGATCTTTGAATCAATCTAGTGTCCTGTTGCAAGTATTAAGCACTACGAAGATAATCTGGTCTGACTAGTCAATCACGATTGTCCAAATGTGTTCCGTAATTATTCAACACTACGAAGATAATTGGTCTGATGGTCGACTAGTGTCCAATTGTGCATAGTGATCAATACAACATACGAGAATTTTGGTTACAACCTGATCAACGAAATAAAGCAATGACACGGAGTATAATGCGCGATATAGCCATTAGCATGATTATCTTCCCTCGCTAAGAATTCACGTACTACCACCAACGATAAGTTTAGCTACTCATAATAGGCATGCAATCAATAGAAATCATAGAAGAAAACATATTGAAAGAAGAACAAAATAAGTAGATAAAAACTGTAATATACAAAGTTACCGAAGGTTGTCAATCTCCGGATGATTGCGATCCTACGCGCTCCAATCTGCTATGAAAAAGTATCCCCTAAGCTATGGAACTCCCAGGACAGGCCCCGGGAAGTTCCTACCTAAAACTATAGAGAGAGGTGAGAAAGTAGGCTTGGAAAGATATGATTTTCGGAGAGAAAACTGAGCACTATATATAGGCCCGAAATTAGCCCGCGGCGGTTCGCCCCATGACTCCGGCGGTTCGCCCCATGACTCCGGCGGTTCGCCCCACGCTTTTTTCGCGGAATTCCGCGTTTTCGACGCGTTTTTGGATTTCTTCACCTTTTCGGACTCGGTTTCTGACTTCTAGTAGCCTTCTAACCTCCAGATTCGGCCCCTAGACTTCAAATCCTATCCGGAAACCTTCAGATACTCCAAATAGGCTTCTGGAACACCAATTCCTTGTAGACTTCAATATAATTGCCCGAAAATCTCCGAATTTCAACCAAAACCTGTAAAATAAAATCTAAAGGAAAACGTGACACTATTCTAATAAAATGTACTAAAATATAGCTAAATTAACATAGAGGATAGCTAAAATAGGTGAAAAAGACTCGAATGAAAGTGTAAAATACACATTCATCAAACTCCCCAAACCGAACCTTTGCTTGTCCTCATGCAACTAAGCTAGACTCTAATACAAAAAACATGCAAGACTCAAAATGGAGTTTCATGCCAAATAAAATGAACTAATCTACTGAATCTACCAAATAACATATGAACAAAAACCATATAAATCAAAGCATGAATATAGGTTGAAGAATACCTCGATTGACTTATACACATCCACATAAGCACTTATGTCAAGACAAGATAGTCTCTCGTAACATTCTCTACCTGGACCTAGTCAGTGACGACGTAATGATGCATGCTAAGATACGAATGGTTTCCCCGTGCCTATGAAACTGAGGACTTACTGCTGTTCCACCATGTTAAGACTTTCCCTCAAAAGAGGTCGAACCAGTACTGGCTCTCATCAAACGAAGGAGGGTTCCCTATAAAAGATAACTCTCCCCTATTCTACCCATCTTTCAAGTAAAGTCTTAAGCTATTCACCACTTCCTGAATGGCAGGACGAGGGTGGTCTAGAACAAATGACACTCAAGACAAAAAAGATAAAAATAAAAAAACACGATTACGAACAATACGAAAAATGGAAAAGACTCAAAACTTTGCTAAACTGCTATTTGGCTTTCTTTTTGGACCCTTCTTGCTTTTGTTTGGGGTCTTCTCTTTTTTTCTTTTTTTCTTTCCAGATTCTTTTTCATTTCTTTTTCTCTTTTTCTGGAATTTTTCTTTCTTTTTTTTGATTTTTTCTAGCCAGCAGTAGCATAACAAAAAGAGAAGCAAAATGACTCACACGACTTCCCCAAACCTATTCGAAAGATAGGTTGGAGTACAAAATTCACGGAAAAAGAAAAATAAACTCACGATACGAAAACGAAAAATAGAAACAAGTCTATCGATGGTGTAACCCCCTCCCCAAACCTATTCGGCAGAATAGGTTATAAACAAAGGATCACACAACCTCACACTACCTCCTTCCTAGGCATTTAGCAATCTCAAAGCATGGTGAAGACTTGTTGCCTCTTAGGTACATAATTACTCGGGAAAACAACCATAAGACCCTAACATGCATCATCCTATTATAAAGGCCTTCGTGAACCGCAGTAGAGAAAACACCACTAAGTGATGTGGAGACTACCAAGCTCAACTAAGTGCAATACATAAATGAGACAAGCCAAGCGAGAAAACCTCAAACAAATTCATAGAGATGAAGCATACGATTAACGGCATAGCTAATTGATCTATCCAATAAAAAAGTTCAAAAAATTCGGCAATAAACTCCATATAAAACATGCAAGACTATCCTAGGATGAATGCAACCTAAAAAATCTAAGAAAGCAGTAAACGTGCAAATGCAAACAAAGAACAAGATACTAATCGACACAAAGCCAAACAAAACTTAACATCATGGTTCACATCCCATCCCCCTTACGATTCTTAAGCTAGCCCCCTAGCAAAAGAGAATGAGTAATAAGAAGTGATACTAGATGTTACCGAAGGGTTTGACCTCGGTCGGCTGAGAGTGGACAAGTGGAAGGACTAATCATCGGGATGGTAGTCCCATAAAAGTCACTCCACATGTCATTCATGAGCTCATTGGACTGTCGTAGAGCTTCCTGCTGTTGCTGGATCAGCTGTTGCTGCTCCCACATGTGCTGCCTATCCTCTCGGCGGTGCTCCTCGAATATCTCCCAATCGCGGTTGTGCTGGACAATGTGCCTGTCGATGTCCTGTCGCATGGCCGTGTTGTTGGCATCAATCATGTCGAAACGGCTGTCGAGGTAGGTACGGAATTCGGAGAAGTCAAATCCTCCAGACCTCTGTGGTGCTCCAGCTGGTGCATGCGGTGCATGATGGACAAACGGAATATCTGGAATCGGGGCTTCGCCAACATCGGCCTCCATAGCATCCTCATGATCGGAATCATTTGGCTGGAATGGCCCTCCTACATCAGCAGCGGCTGCTGTGGGGTTCCTCAACTGATACCTGTTGAGCTGTACCTCAATGGTCGAGGGTGAAAGGGCAGCGACCTCGCAATCCCCCTCCTCAACATCGTCGACCCCATGATATTTGTAGTAGGCTGTGATGAAGCTCGGGAAGATGAAAGGCTTCCTCTTCTTTTCCCAGTGGCGCTCGTACTCCTCATACATAATGCGCCCTATGTCGATCTGATGTCCGTCTATGAGGCAGTAGAGGAGCTCGGCGTAGTAGGGCTGAATCCATGTGTCATTCTTCCTCGGGATCAAGTCGGAGATGCAAAATTTCATCATCACCTTAGCTTCGATGCTAAGGTCGCTATAGCTGATCCGTCCAGGTGCTGCCCCAACTTCCGGATATCTGTACTCCCTGTTGCAGATCACGTCGGTAATGTCTCTCCCTATCCCCCTAGCAGTCCTCGAATACAAGTAAGCGTGGTCGCTCTCTGTGAATTCCAAGTTCCCGAAATGGATGAAGGAAGAAATGTACTCTGGGTTCCATGGTATAATCAAGCCTCGGACTAACACCCCATTCTTCTCGTCGAGATCCGTGTACCCAGTGTAGAAGTCTCGGAGGAGGCTTTCGTCGTAGCCTTTGAACCTGTCGGAACTGTACCATGCCCAATTCCTTTGTGACCCCAAACTTGACAGCGTCCTATATCCCGCTCTATTCGCTGCAGACACAGGAATGTCAATCCTCCTATCGGGGATGATAGACCTTCCTCCGTCGGCCATCTCCGCCTCTAGCCGTTGTCGCACCTCTATCGCAGCGGCAGACAACTCGTACAAATCGTGAGATGGTTGGGAGCTTGATGCCATTACCTTCCCCTTTTTGCTAGAGCCGGCTCTCCTTGTCCTTGGTGCCATGATTCCTACAAACAGCAATTAGTATCTTGTACGATGCAAAACAGACCTATGCATATGTAAATAAACGAGTGAACAAACGAGCAAAATTCTCAAAAATCCTACTCCTCAAAATCCCAAAGCCTAGTCTAGCTAATTCATTACGTAACATATTAATGTACCTACTACAATAACATATCACATTATGCTCTTGCTAACAACAAATGCCTTGAATCACAAGGTTCAATCCACATCATAAAAATCAATTTCTAGCATAAATCCTCAATCTCAACTATCATGCATTCTCCCAATACATCCATCAATTTCATATCAATAAACACATGTTTAAACAAGGAATGAAAGTAAGAGAGACAATCTCCTAACAAGACATATATCATCCAATTAGCAAAAATCTCAAATCATCAAACCAAGCCTAATTGAACATGTAAGTGACAATGAATAACGAATCTAATCACATAAATCATCAACCCATACATCATACAAGCCTAATTGAAGCATAAATCAAAAAATCCCCAAATTGTAGAAATTAGGGTTCATGTGATAATACCTCAAATTCGGAAATTGAATGAGCTTGGAAGAAATTTGTTCGGATAGAATTACAGAGCACGTAACGGGCTTCGAATGAAGCTAAAGAACACACAAAATGATGGAGAGATGAAGAAGTTATGAAGATTTGAAGTTATTTTGAATATGGAGGAAATTTTGGAGTTTGGAGGATGAAAATGGAGGAAAATGGGGGTTTGGGGAAGAAACCCCCGATTTTAGTGTTCTGGAGGTATGGGGCGGTTCGCCCCACACCTGGGGCGGACAGCCCCGTGCGGGGCGAACCGCCCCGCGCGCCCAGAGCGCGCGCGCGCGCTCTGGTCGTGGGGCGATTCGCCCCATACGTGGGGTGATTTGCCCCCCACTTTTAGGTGGGAGACGAACGTTTTTTGAAAAATAAAAATGCGATTTTAATTCCCCGAAAAAGTTTTTATTCTCCGCAAAATCATTTTTCTCAAAAAATCACTCGAAAAGTCGCACTCGAACACAACATAAGCACATACGACACAGAACCGAACAAATTCACATATGAAAAGAAAATTGTTCAAGTATGAATGCATGTAATAAAGTGGTAAAGAAAGCGATAAAACCCCGGGTTGCCTCCCGGATAGCGCCATTGTTTAAAGTCTCTGACTCGACTCCTGTCTTCGCCTATCTTTTCCTTCTGAGGGTACTAGACTTCCCCTTCATGATTCTCCTTCCCGTGCTTTGATCCTGTGAATAAGAGTGAACATAGATGTTAAGACCATTGTAATCAATAGTGTTAGAAGTATCGGGTGGATCAGGTGGATCAAATATGGCTTGCAACACATGTTGCTTGCCATCCACTTCGATAGTGCAAGTCCTTTGGTAGATGTCCATTACGGAGCGTAGCTTAGTCAAGAATGTTCGTCCTAAGAGTATGACATCCCCTGTTCCTGGTGCTGATGCTGGCATAATTACAAAATCGGTGTAGACAGAGGCTCCACCAATTTTGACTAATACATTCTTCACAACGCCTTCGGGTTTCACAAGGGATCCATCCGCCAGTTGCACAATAGCCTTATGCACAGTTAGTTCTCCAAGGTTACTCTTCTCGAAAACGTTCAAAGGGAGCACATTAGAGTAGGATCCAGTGTCTAGTGTGGCTCGGACATCTTCAAGCTCCCCAATCCCGACCTTAACATCGAAACTTTGAGGGAGTGGCTCGGGATCCTCTTGCTCCTCTTCACTCTTGTTAGTACCAAGGTCCTTTTCTTCTTCTTCGGCCTGTGGGGGCAGTTCCCTCTTGCAACTCTCGCACTTAGCAACCTTCTTGATGGTGATTTCAACCGGTAGATCACCCACTAAGTTAATGGACAATGAGTTCTCAGTATTGCTAGGCAGTTTGCCTTGCTCCCTACTTGCTCCTCGGTCGATCAACTCTTGCAACTTTTGATGGGCAAGCCTAGTGCTTTCTTCCAGCCTATCGAGCCTTGCCCTTGTCTTCTCAGAATCTTCTTCATAACGTTTGAGAAAACTTTGTGTATGATCAACCATCTTCTGCAAGTTCTCCATCAGTTGAGCCGACTTCGACTTCGGTGGCTCTTTCGGAGCGGGGTTTTCGCAGTGATCATTACCATAGTTTAGCCTACTACGGTCTTGGTTAGGTCCATAAGTTTGGTTAGCCGGTGCATATCCTTGATTGTTGCGGTATCCTCTTCTCCAAAATCCACCTCGAGGATTCCTACCGTCTTGACCGTAGCTAACTTCTTGAGTACCAAACTCCGTAGCGAAGGCTTCTTCTTCGCCTCCTCGAGCCCAGTTGCCATCATCGTATGCCAGCTCCGATCTACACATATGAGCCCCATGCCCATAGTTCTTGCATATTCGGCATACTTCGTTCGCAATAGCTGTTCCGGTGGCGCTCTTGAGGACTTGCTTCAATTCGTTGGTAAAGCACTCGAATTGATCCCCATTCCCCCTGTACATAGGGGCTTCTTGAGTCGGTGGAGCTTCAGGTCCACGTCTCCTAACCATTGCTCTTGGGTCCTTGAACTGCGAACCTTAGCAAGCCTTTCGAAAACAGCCCAGACGGCTTCTGCGGTTTCCTCCCAAATATTGCCTCGGCATTGGAAATCCACCACTTGTTGGTTTTCGAAGGTTAGTCCATTGTAGAAGTGTTGGACTAGGTCAGAGAGTTCAAAACCATGGTGAGGACACTTGTTCGTGATATCTTGGAACCTCTCGAATGCGGTGTAGATGGTCTCATCATAGTCTTGCTTGAATCCAGTGATATGCGCCTTAAGCGCGGTAGTCAGAGTGTGCGGGAAGTATTTCTCCATGAAAGCTGAAAAAACCTTTTCCCAAGTGTCCAGCGAGCCTGCTGGAAGAGAGCTCAGCCATGACTTGGCTCTGTCGCCAAGTCCCATAGCAAAAACCTTCATCCTTAACTCATCCGTTGTTATGTCAGCTCCGGGTCGTGGGAGTTGGTTGACGAAATCATCGATATCGTTCAAGTACCCCATCACATCTTCCCTTGATAAGCCATAGAACCTCGGATGTTGTTGGAATGCGTGGTTCTTGATCTCCAGATCTCGGGTTGCAGGCGAAAGAACAATCGCCGGTCCCCTCATACGATCCTTGGTGGGTTGTACCCATGCCTTCAGTGGTCTAGCTTCTGCCATTCCGTCGATTTCCTTGAATAGACTAATTAGAGATTCAGAGAAATCGGTTTCCTCTATTTCCTTTAGTGCGCGCCTTTCAAGTAGTCGCCTTCTCTGGTGGTAGACTCTATCGATCTCAGTAATTGAATCAGCAAGCGGTGTTCCTGCAGAACGTGTATGCGGCATACACTATCTGTGACAGACTAGGAAAAGTGATTAGAGACAAACTAGGAAAGCAGTATCAGAGAGAGATTAAAAAGAAAAACTAAATCTAATAGAATTAGGAATCTAAAGCTGTAAATAAAAACAAATTAAATACAAAAAAGGAGTATAGTCCCCGGCATCGACGCCAATTTGATGAGACGTTTGTCAATCGTCAATCAAATAAATTTGTTATTAGCCAAAGGCAATCCACAACTACAACGAAAACCGTAGTGTAGCAGTAGAATGACTCGAGTGTCGTTCTCTGAGGACTATACTAGCTTTATCAAATCTAATTAAGAATATAAAACAGTAGATAGAAAGCAATAGGGGTTTTCAAGCAGATAATGGAGATTGGTGATAGTATGGTCCTTCTTAACATAATGGGTCGATAATCATGCATAAATTCCTCGGTCTTGCATAGAGATCTTTGAATCAATCTAGTGTCCTGTTGCAAGTATTAAGCACTACGAAGATAATCTGGTCTGACTAGTCAATCACGATTGTCCTAATGTGTTCCGTAATTATTCAACACTACGAAGATAATTGGTCTGATGGTCGACTAGTGTCCAATTGTGCATAATGATCAATACAACATACGAGAATTTTGGTTACAACTGATCAACGAAATAAAGCAATGACACGGAGTATAATGCGCGATATAGCCATTAGCATGATTATCTTCCCTCGCTAAGAATTCACATACTACCACCAACGATACGTTTAGCTACTCATAATAGGCATGCAATCACTAGAAATCATAGAAGAAAACATATTGAAAGAAGAATAAAATAAGTAGATAAAAACTGTAAGATACAAAGTTACCGAAGGTTGTCAATCTCCGGATGATTGCGATCCTACGCGCTCCAATCTGCTATGAAAAAGTATCCCCTAAGCTATGGAACTCCCAGGACAGGCCCCGGGAAGTTCCTACCTAAAACTATAGAGAGAGGTGAGAAAGTAGGCTTGGAAAGATATGATTTTCGGAGAGAAAACTGAGCACTATATATAGGCCCGAAATTAGCCCGCGGCGGTTCGCCCCATGACTCCGGCGGTTCGCCCCACGCTTTTTTCGCGGAATTCCGCGTTTTCGACGCGGTTTTGGATTTCTTCACCTTTTCGGACTCGGTTTCTGACTTCTAGTAGCCTTCTAACCTCCAGATTCGGCCCCTAGACTTCAAATCCTATCCGGAAACCTTCAGATACTCCAAATAGGCTTCTGGAACACCAATTCCTTGTAGACTTCAATATAATTGCCCGAAAATCTCCGAATTTCAACCAAAACCTGTAAAATAAAATCTAAAGGGAAACGTGACACTATTCTAATAAAATGTACTAAAATATAGCTAAATTAACATAGATGATAGCTAAAATAGGTGAAAAAGACTCGAATGAAATTGTAAAATACACATTGATCATGCGTGTCTTGGTAACTGTCGAAAAAAGGTGGTTTGTTTTTTCCTAAGTGTTTTTCGAGCGCATATTTTGACGAGGTATAATCCGTCGATTATCCCCATGAAATTGCTAACTCTCATCTCGAGAACATTTGTTTCGAGGTTGGAGAATGCTCCGAAAGATTGTCATTCCGTCGAAGTGACATCGTTTCGGGCAAACTCCATCATGTTCGAAGATGAGAGGATACTCTGACCATTTCGATGACCCTTCGTCAAAAGTCGAATTAGGAGGTTGAGTTCTATTCTCCTTTTGGTCGTGAGAAACAATTTTAGGACTTTAATTTGCGCATTCTCATTCATAATCATTGGTTGGCCCCCACCTTCATTGACGACCCTCATGGGGTGGTTTGAAGGGGGGGGGGGGTGCTTTACAAAAAACGGCCCTTCTCAGTGATGACCCTCGTGTGGTGGTTTGGTAGGAAGGGGGGGGGGTGATTACAAAAGTTGACCCTTCTCAGTGACGACCCTCGTGGGGTGGTTTGGTAGGAAGGGCGGGGGGGTGATTACAAAAGTTGACCCTTCTCAGTGACGACCCTCGTGGGGTGGTTTGGTAGGGGGTCCCTAAGTTTGAACAAAAGTTGGTCGTGACGACCTTTCAGGCGTAGTACCTTCTCAAGTTGTGGATGTTCCAAGGTCATTGTAGGGCGTGGCCCTCCATATCTTCTAGTCTGTATGATCCCCCCGATAGAACCTCTGTCACTCGAAATGGACCTTTTCAGGGCTCTTGGAATTTTCCCACTTTTTCGAGGATATCAGCTTTTCGTAGCACCAGGTCCCCGACATTTAGGTCTCGTCGAACCAAATTTTGTTGTAAGCTTTGGTCATTAGGGCCTGGTATCTTAAGATCCTGCGTTTCTTCTCTCTTAGCATCGAGTAGATCCAGTTCTAGGGCTCGAGCCTCGTCATTTCGGGAGGGGTCATATTCTCTGACCCTGAAAGTTTCGACGGCGACTTCGCAAGGGATGACCGCTTCTGATCCGTATACCATGCAGAACGGGGTTTCTTGGGTGGCCGTCCTTTGAGTCGTTCGATAGGCCCATAATACTCCGTGGAGTTCGTCCGCCCAATCAGCCTTAGACTTTCCTAACCTTTTTTGAAGGTTGTGAATTATGGTTCGGTTGGTAACCTCTGTCATCCCATTGGCTTGGGGATGCCCCACCGATGTGAAGCTTTGTTTGATACCTAGTTTTGTACACCATGCTCGAATCTTTCTTCCGGTGAATTGGGTTCCGTTATCTGATGTGATAATCCGCGGGAGACCGAACCGACAAATGATGTTTCTCCATATAAAGCTCTTCACTACTTCCTCCGTGATTTTGCTTACTGCTTCGGCTTCGACCCACTTGGAGAAGTATTCGACCGCTACAATGAGGAACTTCTTTTGATTGGTGGAAGTAGGGAGTTTCCCTACTATGTCTATTCCCCACCTATCGAAAGGGCAGGAGATAAGGATGGGCGTCATAGGCTCCCTGGGGGCATTGCTATTTCGAGCAAACCTCTGGCATTCGTCGCATTTTCTGAATCTTGCTTTCGAATCCTTGATCATATTTGGCCAGTAGAATCCTTGTTGTCGTATTTTTTGTGCTAGGGCTCTTCCCCCGGAGTGGTTCCCGCAACTTCCGACATGTACCTCTTCTAGGATCGTTTGAGCTTCTTCCTTGTTGACACACTTTAAATGGGGGCCATCCGCTGATCGTTTGTAAAGGGTCGAGCCATCCCATAAGAAGTATTGTGCTCTGCGTCGAAGCCTTCGAGCCGTAGCCTTTTCCGTGGGTACGGCCCCTTGTTTATAAAGCTGTAAGAGGAAAGTGAGCAAGTGGCTCGAAATTGTGGTAATCAAAAACAAATAGTGGGCTCGAAAGTTTGTTTCGAGGTGAATCTTTACCTTGATGTCCGTGAGCCATTCGGCGTCATCTAAGGTATTCACTTCGGGGCCTCTTTGTCTCTTGAGTCTATTGTCCCCAATTGTTGGTCGTTGGACCGTCATGAGGGTGACCTGTGGGCAAAGATGGCGATGGTGTGGGGTTTCGATGGTCAGTGGTGGTGCTTCGCTTTTCACGAATCCTCCGGGTGGGGGGAAAGTGAAAGAATAAAACAAGAAGGGGGGGGGGGGGTAATGAAAAAATAAAGCAGGGGGGGAAGAATATGTACCTCGCGGGTAGCTATTGTTTGGGACGAGCTTCCGAACCTTGCTAAACCGTCCGCAACTTTGTTAAGAGCTCGAGGTATTTGTGATATCTCGACGCTCCCAAATTTCGAGATCAATGCCTTGAGTTCTGCCAAATAGAGTTTCATAGGTTCTTCCTTGGCTTCGAACGTACCCTTGTGTTGTTGGGCCACTAGCTGTGAATCGGTGCACAAGTGCACGTGCTTCGCCCCGCCTTCGAGTGATAGACGGAGGCCTATGAGGACGGCCTCATATTCTGCCTCGTTGTTTGTAGCTGGGAAAGCAAGGCGCACCGTGAAGTCTAACTTCGTACCTATGGGTCGGTTATATGGATGCCTCCTTGTCCTCGAGTGGATGACCCATCGACATACACTTCCCACCGAGATTCTAGATTTTCCCCTTTGAGAGATTCTTCTAGTGTGAACACCCGATACGTTTCGTCCTTGACCCCTAAGAAGAAGTCCGCTACCACTTGGGTTTGCTTCGACCGGGGTGCTTGGAATTCGATAGCATGCTCCATGAGCTCGATAGACCATCTAACAAGCCTTCCTGATAAGTCGGGTTTCCCTAGGATTCTTTTAAGAGGTTGTGAAGTGAGGACCACCACTTCGTGTGCTTGGAAATAAGGTCGAAGTCGTCTTGACGTGAGGACTACGCAGTAAGCGAGTTTTTCTATCTCCAAGTAATTGACTTTTGCCTTGGTGAGGACCTTGCTTGATCAGTTGGTGATGGTTATCTTCGATCCGAACGAGCACTGAGCTGACCACTTCTTTGGAAATTGCAACATGAAGGTAGAGCACGTCCCCCTCCTTTGGTTTCGACAGTAGAGGGGGTTGCGCCAAATGATCCTTGAGGTCTGAGAAGGCCTTTTCGCTATCTTCCCCCCACTCGAAATTTTTACTATTTCTCAAGACTTTGAAGAAAGGAAGGCTTTTCTCTCCTGATCTAGAGATGAACCGGCTGAGGGCGATGATATGTCCTACGAGCTTTTGGACTTCGTTGATGTTCCGTGGACTCGGGAAATATAGTATTTCTTTTATCTTGTCGGGGTTGGCTTCGATCCCCCTTTGGGTCACCATGTAGCCCAAGAACTTCCCCCCTTTAACTCCGAAAGTGCACTTGGCGGGGTTGAGTTTCATTCTGAACTTCCTCAAGATGTCGAAACACTTGCCCAAGTTTTGGACGTGATCTTTGGCTTCGAGGCTCTTTACGAGCATGTCATCGACGTACACCTCCATGGTCGAACCAATTTCTTCCTCAAACATCATGTTGACCAAGCGTTGATAGGTTGCTCCCGCGTTTCTTAGGCCGAAGGGCATAACTCGAAACGAGTATACGCCCGAATGTGTGACGAAAGTCGTTTTATCGACGTCCTCTCGGGCCATGGGGACCTGGTAGTAGCCTTGGAAAGCGTCCATGAAACTCAATCGTTCGGCCCCGGCGGTCGAATCGACTAGTTGGTCAATCCGGGGTAGTGGATAGGGGTCTCGAGGGCAATGTTTGTTGAGGTCGGTGAAATCGTTGCACATCCTCCACTTGCCCTTGACTTTACTAACGAGGACGACATTACAAAGCCAATCAGAGAACTTCGTAGGCCTAATGTGTCCCGCCTTTAGGAGCTTTGCTATTTCTTCGTCTATTATCAAGTTTTTCTCGCGGCTAAAGTTCCTTTGCTTTTGGCTAACCGGCTTGGCTTTGGGATTGACGTTGAGCCTATGAACCATGACATGGGGGCTGATACCCCGAAGATCGACAGTCCCCCATGCGAAAACGTCCGAATTTTTCTTGAGAAAAAGGGAGAGGGCTATTTCGAGATCTTCGGGTAGGTCGGCCGCTATTTTGGTGGTTCGTTTATCATCCTCTTCAACAATGGAAGATCCTTTATCTCGGAGCACGGTGCTAATCGATCCCCTTCTGACTGGTCGATTGGAAAATCGAGGAGGCCTTGGTCCACGACCATACACTGTCGTTTCGAGGGGGCCTCTCATTTGATAGCCGTGTCGACGGGATTGGGTCGTGGTCTCTCCGCCAGGGTTGATGCGCAGTAGCATTCCCATGCTTCTTTCGGGTCTCCGCATACTTCTCCGACCCCCTTCTCAGTTGGGAACTTCAGTTTGAGATGGAAAGTGGAAGCTACCGCCTGAAACTGGTTAAGCCCAGGGCGTCCGAATAGGACGTTATATCCTAGGTGCGTCAACTACGACGTACTGGCAGTGGTGGGTCACTCGAGCGGGTTTGGTACCGAGAGAGGTGAGTAGCCAAATGGATCCCAAAGGCTTAACTACTGCACTCCCGAAACCAGATAGTTCCGTTGAAATCTCCGTCATTCCTTCTCCTTCGATACCCATCTTCCTTAGGGTGGCCGTAGTGACCACATTTACTGAGCTCCCCGTGTCTACCAAGACCTTCCTTACCGGGAAACCAGAAATCGTCATTGAAATAACAAGAGGAAAGTTGGGGACTTGATTTCGAGTGGTGCTCGGAGAAGGAATATCCGTGTCATCGAAAACTAGTGCATGGGAGTGGGTTTCGAGGCTTCCTACGTTGAAAGTGGGGGACCCCTCGGCGTAGGCATTACGCATCCTCCGCGCTGTTCTATCTCTCTCTCTCCGGGAGTCGCCTCCCGCCGGTCCTCCGCGATATACCGGATCTCATCATAGATGGGATCGTTCCCGTTGTTGGGCTCAGGGTAGTTCTCTCTTGACTCTTGGAAGACGGTGGACTGCATAGGTAGAGAGGGTCTTGTAGGGGGGGGGTCGAACTACTTCGGATTTGCGCTTCTCGACGAGTCGAATTAGGAGATTGCCCTCGGAGTCCGTGTACTCTTCGGCGAATCCTTGGGTTACAAGTCGATCAAGTTCGGTTGTGAGTTCTATGCACCTATCCGTGGCGTGCCCTGTCTGTTTGTGGAATTTGCAATATTCATCCGAGCTGTTGGTGGTGTTTGTTTCTTTGTGCTTTCGAGGCCACCGCACGAAAGATTCTTTCTCGATGATAGAGAAAACTTTCTTCTGGGGGTAGTCTCCGGTTCCCATATTCATCTCCTCGGAAATCTTTCGAGGGGGCCTCCCTCGAGGGGGCATCCTGTTCCTTCTTGGGGGATCTTTCCCTCTCCGAACGAGGGGAGGTGTTGAAGGCCAACTTAGCTTCCTTGTTCATCCTCTCCTCTTCTATGTATTTGTTAACGATGTTGGACAACGCTTCTACGGTTTCGGGCATTTCCCTTGAGATCTCTGAAGCCAAACCTCTGTTTCGGGTGTTTGTGAAAAGAGCTTGTCGACGACAGTGCATGGGGTGGTCATCTACCTTCAATGCCACGGCGTTGAATCGTTGCCACCACTGTCGAAGCGGCCCGTCCCTCTTTTGGACGATGTCTTGCAGGCAGCTGCTAGATTGTCGAGATTTTTTGTAATCAGTGAAATGTCCGAGGAAAGCATGGACAAGGTCCGCGTAGGATCGAATGGATCCCGTAGGCATGTTGTAGTACCATACGGTGGCCACCCCCTCCAGAGTCCCGGGAAAAGCTATTACCATGCCCTTCTCATCATGCCCATACATTTGCATCATATTCTCGTACTTCATCCGGTGTTCGTGGGGACAGGAGTCCCCGGTGTACCTTGGGAGATTTTTTGGAATTCTTCGCTCAGGGGGGATCGAATGCCTCATCAGCCTCGTAGAAAGGGGGTTGGGGCCGAAGCCCGTTTTTTGAGTTGGTCGTCCCTTGGTGTGTCCATACATTCGCGCTTCTCATTCGTCTTCCCTTCTCTAGTGATCCACATCATGGGTGGGCCTCTTATCCCGAGGATCCGTCTTTCTTCTGTCGTGCTCCTTGAGGAGGTTCTCGTACTTCGTCATTTTCTTTTCGAGGGTGTCCCGTTCGGGGTCCGACATTTCTCCGTCCGAGGGGTCTTCGGGGATAGTGTAATTGATTGTTGACGGGGCCTCTTATCCGCCCGAAAATGTTCTTTTTCGGTTTCCTTAAGTCGATTTCGGGGTGTTATAATCGAGCTGTCAGTGGGTGTCATTTCACTACTTTGTTGAGTTTGGGTGCGACCTTTTTCTTGACTTCTCCCTGTGGACCCGACGGGCAGCTTGCTTTGGGCGGAGGCACTTTTTTGGGGTCCTTTCTCTAGTGTTTTCTGGGTCCTTACATAGGTCTCACAAACCGATTTCATCATGTCTTGGAGTCGACTCTCCGTAATCAAGATTTGAGGCTCTTGCCTTGGTTCGGACGGTCCAAGACTTTCTCCGGATTCCTCCCCTGAGTGGGGGGAGGTGGGTTCTAGTTCATTTGCTGGGATTTCATCGTCTTCTAGTTCGTCTACGACATCTCGGTTAGATTCTTCCGTGGTTTTGGTCATTGGTTCCTTGTCCTTGGTGGTAGCTCCCTGCGGTTTCCGCTTCACCATGACTTTTTTGTCCCGGAAAATTCCCACAGACGGTGCCAAGATGATGAGGGTAAAGACCGTTTCAAGGTCTACTCCACCATCTCTCAATCCACGGGAGTGTACGACTTGAGTAATTGAAGGGCGGGACTCCGGTACCTACAGTGAAACAGGGGAAGATTAAGGGAGGGGAGTGGAGGACGACCTACCGGGGTTAGGCCGTCTTTCCGTTTAAGGTTGTGGGGAATAAAAGTGACATTGTAGTAGTGTGTTGGAATCCAGGCTACATAATGAAAGGGGACATATATAGAGAGGATACAAAGTGGGCCCCTTATGTGAGGGCGTGTCTCTTTTGTCCGGACCGTCTGACATGTAGGTAGGTTCGATAGCCCATGCTACTTCGAGGGGGGGAGGATATGGGACCTCCGCGGGTCTTACTTTGTGAGGGTATCACATCGAGGGGGGGGGGAGGCTGACACTATCTCCGAAGTGGAGAAGGGGGGGGTCCGATATAGTGGGTCTTCACCACCGGGTAGCCTTCGAGGGTAGGAAGGGAGCCTACAACATCCGAGGTGTAGGGGGGGTCAATATAATGATCCTCTTTTCCCTTATCGGTAAGAAAATATGGTTAGGTAAGCCCTAGAGTTGATTAACGGAATTTCAAATTTTCTTAATATCCATATTAATCGACTATACTGCTTATATTGTAAATCACATTAGTGTTAGCAATCTTATATATTTACTGTTCTGTTCCACAACAAATTCCTAGTGATTCAATAGTTCGATTTATTATCTCTTTGGTGGAAAGCTAGATCGACTTGTTTGGAATCTGCTCCTCAAATTTCAGCTCAATCCGATATGTAACGAAGCGGAAATTGATTTTACAAAATCGTTGCGCTTTGCTGAAATCTGCACGCGGGAATTCTTTTTCTACAAGACAAACGTTAGTATAAAGAATTGACGATTTTCAACCTTGCTATCCACGGGTGGAAGGGCTTATGAGAATGCTAGTCGGATCGAATCCTTCGGGAGCACAAGAGGGTGGTCGTGTGGCTTAGCTAGGGAGCGAGAAGAAATTTTCCTGTCAAACTGAAAATAGAATGATGGGAAAATTACTCAGACTCCCCCTGTTACAAGTCCACTTTTCATTTTTCTCCTTGCTAGTTTCAGAATTACATCTAGCACAATTTTTCCCAAAATGTTTGACCAACTTAAAACACAATTTTTTTTTTCTTGTTTCCAAACATGGCCTTACCAATAATTTTTCTTTTTTCTTTTTTCTTTCAACTTTTTTTTATCTCCTTCTTCACAACTCCGGTACCGGAATTATTCCGGTACCGGAGCTGATTTACAGCTCCGACCAGAGCTGTAGCTGTAAATCAGCTACAGCTCCGGTCGGAGCTGTAAATCAGCTCTTACCGGAGCTGTAAAGGTGTTGCTCCATTCCGGTACCGGAGTTGTGAAGAAGGTGATTAAAAAAAAATTCCGGTACCGGAATTTATTCCGGTACCGGAAATTTGAAGAAGATGACAGAAAAATGAAAAAAAAAAAGTAAAAGAGAGGAAAAAAAAGAAAATGGAGTTGTTTTTGGATTAAAAATTTATTTGGGGTTTCTTTTTGAATAATTTTAAGTTTGTTTTGAAATATAAATAAGTTATGTGGGTTTATTTTAAATAATTTATAGTTAATTTTGTAAAAATGAAAAGTTTAGAGTTAAATGTGCAATTACTAAAAGTTGAAGCTGTTTGGCTCTGGAAAAAATCAGATTTTCAAACGAGGGTAAAATTGTATTTTCCAGGTTTTAGTTCGCGAAAAGTCAAAGTCGTCGGGTTAGATGTAATTAAACTTTTCTAACAGGGGGGTCGACGTAATATAAAATCTAATAGGGAGAAATTCGTAATAAAAAAATCTAACGAGGGTACTGTACGTTATTTGCCCTAGAATGATTGGAGAACTATATTATTTTTCTTTAACCTCTCCTCTATTTATACTAGTAGATTTTTCTTTTTCGGGAAAGTCTAATTGTTAGGAAACTTGTAATTTTGACAGCAATTAACCATGCTAAATTAAGGAAAGTCCAGTAACAAGTACTTTTAAGGTCCACAGGAATTTAGAATTTTAAGGACATTGTAAAAGAGGAACGTTTGCTGAAGACGTAGTGTAGGTACTAGTTAGGTGCTTTAGTTTGATGATGATGTACTTTGTTTTTACAAATGAACTATTGAAGCACTAGAACCGCTCAGAAACGTGAAGATTCGAAGACTGAAGACTTAAGAAGAATTCTGAGAAATGTATCTACAAAGGCACATGTTGCTCAGAAAGTGAGATTTTCAGCAACAGCTCACATAAGTGAAAATCTATATGACAGAGTAGGTTGTGCTTGCTGAAACTGAGACTGACCACTTGCTGAAATACATATGTGACCTCCTTGCTTAAATTACTTGCATTTTGGCTCCAACGTTCACATTTGAATTCGATTGAAATGAACATTAAATGCAAAGTAGGCACGCGAAGAACATGAAGACTAGAATACAAATGAAGGACGCTGCTGAAAGTACAAAAGCAAGATAGTGACATCTTAAGGAACAAAGTCTTAGAATTTGAAATTTAAACGGCTCACTTGATTCACTATAAATAGAGGTCATCCGGCAAAGAGTTGAAGTGTGTCAACAACGTGATCAAACTCTCACTTGTGCTTAAACACTCAATCTTCCATACTGTTTACTGCCTATTGATCCGTTCCAAGACTTAAGCTTGAAACAAAAGCTACTTGTGAAGAAGTAGAACATTCACGACTAAGAAATTAACTTAGTGTTCTTTCTTTTAAACAAGAACAAGTCTTGACACCTGAAACAACTTAACTTGCTTACTGAAAAGTATTACAAGTTGTGTTTCTTTAAATAACTTGTTATAACTGGAAAAGTTATACTCAAGTCATCTCATCCCAAACCTCTATAACTGATAAACACCCTTTTTCAGGCGTGAAATTCAGGGGGCATTAATCAAGCATTGTGTTGCTGATTATAAGTCCCAAGTTTGGTGGAGAACAAGGTTACAGTTCTCTAGTTAGGTTGGAAGCGAAGCAAGTGTGCTTTGGTTTCTGAAGAATCATTATAGATAGGATTTGTAAGGAACCTCAATCTTATCTTAGTGGATTCATTCATAGAAAGGACTAAGTGGATTAGTTGAGAGATTACGCCACTCTCAGATACCACTATAAAAGTGTTTGTGTGATTTACTTTACCGTAGTTAGTTTTCAGCAAGCTTTACTTCTTGTACACTGCCACTCTCCTCACTTGCTGAAACTAGCACTCTCTGAAAAGCACTTATTGTATAAAGAATTCCGCACTCTGTTTTTAAAGTACGAGTAAACTCATTACTGAAAAGTGACTAGTACTTGCTGAGAAAGTTAAGTACCAGCAAACTCATTACTGAAAAGTAATAAGCACTTGCTGAGAAAGTTTTTAAACGATGAAAGTTTGAAAAGACTATTCAACCCCCTCCCTCCACCCTCTAGTCTTTTCTTGTTGTTTAAAGGGACCAACACTAATTAATATAAGGACTTTTATTGCTGAAAAAAATAATATCGCTAATTCTTATTGTCCAAGTTTAATTTTTAATCTAATTAGAAATTTCTATTCCATCGAGTAATTAGGAAAGGGAGACTCAAGTCTCCCTCCCTTATAGTCGACCGGCGCGGCTAGGGGCATTGGGTGGGCCCAAGCATTGTCTTGGGCAACATGCAAATAAGGAGGATAAAATTCAATTTAAATCCCGTCCGGATGCATATATTAATCCAATTAATATTTTCTTTCGAATTAAATTCATTTTGTTTTTTAAACAGCAAAAAATTCATTAAGCCCAAAATTGTACTTTACAAGACTAAGAGGGGCATACCCCAAATTGATACAAGACGTATCACCTAAACCTCATGTACAAAGAAGGGTCCAAATAGCCAATGAGACTAATGGAGATATCAACCCGGAACGAAACCCAAAGACTCTAGAAAAGCTATGATCTCTAAAGAATCTAAAACTGAATCCAGACTGCAAACCAAAAGCCCATCGAACTCCAGGACACCGCCTGTGATCCGAAACCAAAAGATACAAAGGCTTAAAAACTCCCATAGTTCCGAGGGCGATGATGTAAAATCACAACCCCACTTCCAACTCATAGGAGCATCAGTCCGTACAATTCAGTTCTCGTTAGATATCAACCATCGGGCTTAAATGAACGAAGAACGAGTAACCAAACCTTACAATAAAAACCATCCCATAATTAAATCCATAATTATACTTCCAAAGTATTATTGACCACCAATTGAATTATAATTAATCCAATTAATTACAATTCCACCTTATGTCCTATTAATAAGCCAATTCACCTGTTGTGTGACCTAGAGGGCCGTGTATTAAGAATAGCACAAGACAAAAGCTAGACCCCATGGAATTCCTAGATGGCTCCACTTGCAATATAATACATGGGGACATTTGAGAGAATTTTCAAATTTACCTATTGTTGTGAAGCCTGTTGCACTCCTACGGCGATGGTACAATCCCTTCATTCTAGAAAGCTCAGGTATATTTGGAACATGATGATGTGTCTGTACCATATAATAAGTTCCAATCCTGAAGATTGACCTCTTGATATAATTCGCGGACCATCCCGAATATATAAGATGCATTGGCCAATGACTAACATCAATCAACCGTGAAAACTATGAACAATTGACTCTTGCACTATATATATATATGGGTGCGTGCGTGCGAGTGAAGGTGAGAGACTCGTTTCTTTCCAGTCAGGTTTCTTATATCATAACAACTTTCATCTTCTCCAAACTCTCTGTGTCTAACAAGTTCTGACATCTTCTATGTTCCGTACTCTTCTATATTCTCCTTCAACTTCATTATCATCGAAATCCCTCTACTTTCAGCGGACGAAAAACTCTCGGATGCTTCCTCTTCTCTTCTGGTAATTACTTTCTTTACGGTGGGATCTCCGATCCGCTATTAGTGGCGGAGGATTGAACTTCGAAGGTTATTCTATTCATCCAAAATTCTGTTTGAAAAGACTATTCACCCCCCCCCCCTCTAGTTTTTTCTTGTTGTTTAAAGGGACCAACAAGTGGTATCAAAGCTGGAGGTTCTTTAACCTTCAGCACTGAACCTAGATCCCCTTAAGTGCTTTCCGTAAATCACTTTCACTTGATCAGTTTGGTAGTCTTTTGCTGACAGGATGTCGTTAGGAGAAGCTGGAAAATTATGAAAAATGGCGAAACAACATGATGCTACATCTTGAGGCCATTAGTGATGAGATGGTTACTGTCATAATGATGGACCTATCAAGATCACTAAACTTGAGAGAAGCTTTCCTCACAAAACCACGGATACTTCTGGAAAGGAAACTATCTTAGAAGAACCGGTTGATACCGCCGTTCCAAAACCAAGAGAGGAATGGACTTCCGACGAAGCCAAAAGATTCCTTCTTGATGGCCAAGCAAGAAACATCATTATTCGATCAACTCCAGATACTATACAGTGCAATCTGTGGGGTGCCAAAACTGCTAAGGAAGCTTGGAAAATGGTTCAAGATCTTTGTGCTGGATCTGACAAAACCATGGAAAACAAACTCGAAGTGCTAAAGTTAAAGTTCCAAAACTTTAAACAAGGTACAAATGAGTCACTGGAAGACTTGGATTTCAGATTCACAACTCTAGTGAGTGAGATGGCTGCCATAGGAGTTGGAAACTTCTATTCAGATTCTGAGAAGGTGAAAACCATTATTAGAAGTTTGAACCAAGAATGGATCCATACTCAGAATTTCTACTATAATCAAGGAATGCCAAATATCACTCCAACAGAGTTGTTTTCTCATCTTGCTACTGTCAACTACGAGACAAAGCAAAGAGAAAATGTGTTTGCTGAAAAATCGCAAAACATTGCTCTTATCGCAAAGCCGTCATCTTCTGAAAAGAAGAGTGATAAATAGCATGCTGATGAAAATGCTCTTGTTGTTAGAAACATGAAGAAATTCATCCGTAAGGAACTTGAAAGACGAAAAGCAAAAGAGAAGTTGAAAAAGCATCTTGGTAACAACTACCATAAATACAAGAATGAAGCTAGCTCGCTGAACAAGCAAGCTCAGCAAGCAAACTCATCTGAAGAACTAGCAGTTGGCAATGATCTATGCTTTTATTGCGAAAATCCTGGACACTTCAAAGCAAATTGTCCTTTGCTGAAAGGCAAATCTGCTGAAAAGAAGAAGAAGTTCAAAAGGGCTTTGATTGATGAAGAAAAGAAAAAGCTTCAAGCAAAAAACGATGCGTTTTGCATTGATACAAGCTCTGAAGACAGTGAGGTAGAGAGCTCAGACAATGAAGAAGAAGAAGCCACTCTTGATGTAGAGATTGGCAAGGAAGTTTGTGGAATATCTATGGAAGCTTATCCAGATGTGTCAAACTACGAATTCTGCCTCATGGTCGGTCAGGTAAATTGTCCTACCTCTGACTCTGATTCAGAAAGTGAAGATGATATTGACCTTGATAGAATTCAAGGAGAAATCGAAAGATTTGAAAAAACTCTGAGCAAACAACAAGGGAAACTACAGAATGCTGAAACTCTGACTAAGCAAACTACTGAAAAGTATGTTTTGCTGAAAGAAGAGTCAGAAAAGAAAGATGCTGAAATAATGCATCTCAAGAAGTTAATTGCTGAAGCTACAGAGAAGAATTCTCAAATGGCAATAGAATTGGAAGAGTATCAGTCCTCAATTATAAAGTTACTTGCTGAAATACAAGAAATGAAAAATATGAAAATCAATTTCAAATCTTATGCTGATGCGAGTACCACGCTGACTGAACCAAACTCTTATCTGAGAGACCCATCTCAGAAAGAAGGTTAGGTGCAACGTATGAAGGTGATGATGTAATAATCTTGAGTAAAGACAAATCACCAATTACCTTTGTTCGTGCAACTGATAGTGGTCAACCAGAACTCTATCAGATTGGTCTAAGGTTGCTAAAATATGCAATCAAGTACCTACGACCATAAAGCCCGCTGTTGCTACTCAAAGTAACAAGACTTTAAAAGGAAAACAGGTTGTTGAAAAGAAAACTGTTAAGAAAAAGGATGTTGTAAAGCATTCCGCCAAACAAGTTGCTGAAAAGCAATTTGTTAAGACAAAAGGCAAGATTACTAAAAGTAATCAGAAGACCTTTTGCTGACAAACCTGAATCAAGTAAGGTTGCTGAGACAAAAGCTCAGCATTCTCCGAAAAGTGGACTTAGATTCAAAACCAAGCAAAGTCAACTTTTTCATGAGTATAAGCAAAGTCAGCAAAGATACTTCAAAGAGATGAACAAAACCAAGCCTAAGAGTTTTGACAAAACTCAAAACGCTAGGACTAGAAGGAACCTTGCCAGAAAAGAACTTACTGAAAAGTATGTTCAGCAAAAAGGTCAACCAAGCAAGACACCACATCAGAAAGTGGACTTGATTAGCAATGATCAAAAGTCTTTCGGTTCTAATCCCTCTAGTTCCTCAGCAAGTAGAAAACAAGTCAAAGTTGAAAAACTCAAGACTTGGATTTCCACTGGACGCTTTCTTGAACATGTTAATGGACATCCAATATTGGATAATTAACTTGTTTGCTCTTGATTGTGCAGACTTCAGCCACGGAGACAAACAATGCAATTTGGCACTTTGACAGTGGTTGTGGAAAGCACATGACGTGCAATAAGAAAAACCTTATAAACTATAGACGGTGGTCTAAAGATCCAACAATAAAGTTTGCTGGTAGAGGCTTTGGTTCTACTAAAGGTTATGGTGACGTGAAGTTAGGCTGCATTACAATTTCGGGAGTTCTTTTTTTTTAAATCTTAAGTTTAACCTTTTCAGCATGAGTCAATTCGCTGACAAAGGTTATTTCATCAAAATCAAAAGTGATTAATGTAAACTTATAGACTTTGAGACAAAGAACGTTATTATGGTTGCTAGAAGATCAGGGGGTCTGTATACCGTAGATGGTCTTCAGCAATTGTTGAAAAATGCCTTGTCTCAGCATGATTGCCTTGCTGAAAAAGCATGGTTATGGCATAAACGAACAAGTCACCTAAACTTCAAGACGCTGAATAAGCTGTCTAAAAAGGCACTTGTAGTTGGATTACCTAAGGTTACTTTTAAGAAGGATGGTGTTTGCAATGCATGTCAGCAAGGAAAGCAAACCAAATCCTCTTTCAAGAACAAGGCAGTACCGTCAACTACAAAACCTTTACAATTCTTGCACATGGACTTGTTTGAAACTTCTTCAATAAGCTATGCTGGCAAGAAGTATAGTCTGGTGGTGGTAGATGACTATTCACGATTCACTTGGGTAGTATTTATCAAGCACAAGTCTGAAACAAGGACTGAAATACCTAACTTGCTGAACAAGCTTGAAGTCATGAAAAATGACAAGGTAAAATTCATAAGAACAGACCATGGTACTGAGTTTGTAAACCAGTACATAACTGAGTATTGCACTTCAAAAAGCATACAACATCAGTTATCCTTAGTAAGGACACTTCAACAAAATGGTGTTGCTGAAAGGAAAAATCGTACCCTTAAGGAAGCAGCTAGAACGATGCTTGCTGACACTGAAATAAGTGAAGCTTATTGGGTTGAAGCGATTAATACCGCCTGCTATACTTAAAATAGATGTTTGATAACTAAGGAATACAACAAAACTCCCTATGAGTTATTTGTTGGAAGACCTCCTAACATCACCCATCTAAGAGTATTTGGTTGCAAATGCTTTGTTCTTAACAATGGTAGAGAATACTTAAGAACATTTCAACCAAAGGCAGACGAAGCGATATTTCTTGGTTACTCCTTGCATAGTAAAGCTTATAGAGTTTACAACAAAAAGGCACGAAAGATCGAAGAATCAGTGCATGTTGTATTCTATGAAAAGTCACAAGGAGTTCCTGCTGAAGAAGAAATATCAGAATGTATGAAGAAGTTACTCATACATGAGCAAAGAACTGAATCTGATGCTAGGAATATCAAATCAAATGAACTAAGTGATGATTCTGACAATGAATCACCTCCCCCGAGTCATGACAAGATAAATATAGTTCATGATAAAAAATTTCCAGCAAAAGACACGGTTGCTCCGGATGTTACTGAAACTATGCAACTTCCTGTGTCTGCTGGCGAGTTACCTCAAACCAGCAATGCTGAACAAGCAGTAGATGATGAACCAATTTCAGCAGAGACACAACAAGATACCAGTAGTACTGAGAAAGTACATGCTGAAACGCAAACTTATCCAGATCCAAAGAGCAGAAAACCTGTTAATAAATGGATTAGAGATCATCCCTCTATGGATATGATTGGTGATATTGACAAACGCCAAGTGACTAGATCCAAAGTATCTACTAATCAAGAACTTGCTGAAGAAGCAAACGTCATTGAAGTAGAGGCTTTGTTCTCTTGCTTTGTTTCAGAAATTGAGCCAAAGACCATAGAAGAAGCTTTAAAGCATTCTAATGGATCAAGGCAATGCAAGAAGAACTGGATCAATTTGAGAGGAACAAAGTCTGGAAACTTGTACCCCTTGTTGAAGAAAAGAAAGCAATTGGTACAAAGTGGGTGTTCAAAAACAAGCTGAGTGAGTCTGGAGAAGTAACAAGGAACAAATCACGTTTAGTTGCTCAAGGTTACTGTCAGACTGAAGGATTGGACTATGATGAGTCTTATGCACCAGTTGCAAGATTGGATGCAATTAGACTTTTCTTGGCCTTTGCTGCTCACAATGACTTCATTGTTTATCAAATGGATGTTAAAAGTGCATTCCTAAATGGTGAACTTGCTGAAGAAGTCTACTTAGAACAACCCCCTGGCTTTGAACTTCCCTTAGAAACCAAGATGGTATACAAGTTTCAGAAAGTTGTATATGGTCTAAAGCAAGCACCAAGAGCTTGGTATGATACCTTAGCTAAGTTCTTGCTGGATAATGGTTTCAAGAAAGGTGAAGTTGACAAAACCTTATTTACCATGAACCATGATGGTAAAATACTCTTAGTCCAGATTTATGTGGATGACATAATATTTGGATATAAGGACAAGCAACTTTGTGATGATTTTGCCAAACTCATGACAAACAAGTTTGAAATGAGTATGATGGGTAAATTCAATTATTTCCTAGGATTGCAAGTCAAGCAACTCAAAGATGGAATATTCATAAATCAAGCAAAGTATGCAAAGGAAATGCTCACAAAGTTCAGGATCAAAGAGGAAGAAAAGTCTGAAAAGATCCCTATGAGCGTTGGTACCAAATTGGGCTATACTAAACAAGATAAGAGTGTTGATGAACACAAGTATAGGAAGCTCATTGGTACCTTGTTGTATTTAACAGCAAGTAGACCTGACATTCAGTATGCTTGTTTGTGTGTGTGCAAGATTCCAATCTGATCCAAGAGAATCACACTACAAAAAGGCACTTAAGATACTGAAATATGTCAAAGGTACAGTCAATGTTGGATTATGGTATCCAAAAGATTCTGGATTGGAATTGGTTGGTTATTTTGATGCTGATCATGGAGGATCAACTCTTGATAGAAAAAGTACTTCTGGAACTTGTCAGTTTCTAGGTACAAGATTAATATCATGGTTCAGCAAGAAGCAAACATGTGTTGCCAATTCATCCACTGAATCTGAATATATTGCGGCTGGTTGTTGCACAGCTCAATCCTATGGATCAGCAACAATTAAGAGATTATGGTATTTCTGCAAAGAAAACACCAATCTTTTGTGATAATACAAGTTCTATTGCTATCACGCAAAATCATAAGTTCCACTCAAGGACAAAGCACATTGATATTAGACATCATTTCATTAAAGATCATGTGGAAAAAGGAGACATTGAGGTTGTAAAAGTAGGTATTGATGATCAACTTGCTGACATCTTTACCAAGCCCCTACCAGATAATAGGTTCGCAATGCTAAGGTATAACCTTGGATTGATTGAACTACCTCAATAATAAGGGATACATTTGGTGGATTGCTGAAACAGGCATTCAACAAGCCAATGTTTGCTTATATGTGTTCCTTATAAAGTTCCTTCCACTAATTTCTCTAAAAAGAAATGATTGTACACTATATGTTTGCTGAAACAGGCATTCAGCAAGTAATTCCTTCAAACTGGGTATTCATTAGGAAACTTGATCACTTGCTAAGACGGGTACTCAGTAAAGAAAAACTTGAAAGATTGCTGAAACTGGCATTTAGACAATCAAAGATACTGAAACAGGTATTCAAGTATCAAAAGAAAAATCTGAGACGGGTACTCAGCAAAGAGCAAAAATACTTCTCAGATTTTACCTAAGGATATCTCAATATAAAAAAAATTTGTTGAGACGGGAACTCAGAAATGTCTTTTACCTTAAAGAAATATGAGATATTTGATTAAGGGGGGAATTTTCAGCAAATACAAGGCTTGTTACTTGAAAAGGTAAGTGCTAAAGTCAGATTGAATAAAATCGCTGAAAAGATTCCTATTTACTTCAGCAAGCAATTAGCGTTGGAGTAAAAGAGATCAAATCTCGTGAATCAAGGTAAAATCAATTTGTGACGTTAATCATGGCACAGATAAACTCGTTGTTAATCATGACATGAAATACAATCGTGGCCATTGATTTTAAAGCAGTTTTTTATCCAACGGTTGATATTACAAAGAGAAAGTATGCTCTGACGATTTTTTGTTAGTGGTCCACTACGCATTTAATGCAAAGGCGCCACTAACACAATGAATCTCTATTTTACCCTTGCTGGGAACTCAAAACCATTGAGCTTCTCACATAACAGAGATACTATATAAATGAAGAGTTAGAGAAAGACAAAATTCTTTAACTCACATTTCCTTTCTCTGCATTTTCTCTAGCATGTGCTCTGAATTACTGTACCTCCGGTCAAAAAGGAAAATCTCTTTTTCGTACAACTCTTAAACCCTCAGACTACTATATAAGAGATGGCTCCCAAAAGACAATCCTCCAAGACCTCAAAATCACCAAAGGCAGACAGTGCTGGAAAAAGTACTGCTCCTACTCCGGTTGAAACTCTGGTGAAGAACACAGTGAAAATTGTGTTGAAAAACGACAGAATAACTGAAAGACCCATGCCTCCTTTTTTTAAAAGCTTTTTTATTTTTTTTAATAAGTAACATTACTAAGTACTAAACTATAAATAATCACGCACTTGGCGAGACTTGAACCTATGACCTCTAGAGTCATGACACCTCAGTCTAACCAAAAGAGCCATGCCTCCTGCATATCTCGACACTGCAAAGTGTAAGCAGATGATGCAATGGGGTGAATTTACCAAAGAGAAGTACATTAGATACTTCTATGAACAAGAACTGGACGAAGAAAACGAAGAGGCGTTGAATCTGATTAATCAACAAGGCCTACTTTTCTTCATTACTGCTCGCACTAAGAAAGTGAGCATGCTGGACACAATGGAATTCTACAACAATGCAGAAATCCAAACCCTTACTGATGGACAAGGAGTCACTGAAAAAGTGATTTCTACCTTAGTTCAAGGAGTGCAAATCATCCTGAAATGGATTGATTTAGCAAACATCTTTCAGATTCCAACTACTGGAACTGAAGATGACATCACTGCCACTGATGAAGAAATTGAAGCCTTCTACAGTGATGTCAGAAATGAAAGGATGAAGAAAGGCGAGATAGCTCCCGTGACTTGGACAAAGCACGTAAAAAGGAAGCATCTCTGCCATTCACTTGGTCTGGTAGCTCTGCTACTCATCAAAGTCTTAGACTCCCAAGTTGGAGGAATTGACCAAGTAGGCCTGAGAAGGTGGCCATTGTAGATGCATATCCATGAGAACAAAACTCACATTAACTGGGCTAAGTACATTTTCAACAGACTTGTTGAGTGTGTTACAAAGTTCAAGGTCAAGGTTGAAGACAACACAGTCTCACCTTCCCTTCCAGTGATGTATGGATTGAAAATATGCTACATCCTTGAACATTTCAGGATTCAGCTAAGAAACCCATTGCTAATTAAGAAATCAGTATGCAATGTGGGAAGAGCTTTTTACAAGCAGAATGGACCTAAGGTTGCTGACAAGAAGTCAAAGAAGCCAACAGCTGCAAATGTTGTTGAGACTGATAACCAGTCTATGAATGCAACAGCTGCAAATGTTGCAGATATTGATCAGCGAGCTAGGTATACAACAGCTGCAAATGTTGCTGAGACTGATAACCAGTCTATGAATGCAACAACTGCAAATGTTGCAGATATTGATCAGCAAGCTAGGTATACAACAGCTGCAAATGTTGATGAGAATGCAACAGCTGCAGATGTTACTGCTGATACCGCTGCGGTTGCTGACACTAATGCGCCCAGTGAGAAATCTAAGAAGAAAAAGAGGAAAGTTGATGATGACACTCAAACTGCAGCTTCATCAGCTGATCCTATTCCTAAGAAGGCACGGACAAAGACTTACCCAAGAAAGAAAACAACGGCACGCAAGTACGTTCCAATTGTCCATGTCATTTAGGATGATGATGTTCCAGTGGTTGCTGAAACGCAAGCCACTGTAGTAGATGTTGCTGAAGTGTTTGCAGAAGCCTTCAGCAATCCAATTAACTTGGATTCATCTGCTGAAGCAAGACCACATGGCAGTGGAAATGACAATCCTGCCCAAGATCCCTAATTAGAAGATATCTGCATTGTAGATAATCTTGATGACAACACTCTGGAACCAACAAGTGACATCGCTGCAGATTTGAGAAGAGCTGCACTTGCTGAAAATGTTGCAGAAGAGACAGTTGTTGAAAAAGCAACTAGTCCGGTCCAAGAAATTGTTGAAGCTGCAATTGCTGAAGAACCACTTGCTAAAACTGCAATGGTTCAAGTCCCAGAGGTTGCTGAAACACAACAAGAGACAGTATTCGACGATGCATATCAAGATGCTGAGAATATTAGACCTAGTTCACCAATGACCTCTATTAACAAAGTTCAATTGGTGCTGACTGACCTAAGCCAGCAAATAGACTTGGAGATTGAAGACAACTCCAATAAGTCAGTAGACCTGTTCATAACAAGTAGTGAACTTAGAGGACAAGATGTCTCTGCTCAACTTGTCAATTCAGAGACAAGGGAGATTGCTGAATCTGCACAGCCTTCTCAGTTAGAGCAAGAAAAGAAGTCTGTTGAAGAACAAGTCCCAGATAATGAAGCTGCTATCATTAATGAAAGGACTGAGTCACCACCTGCCCTTCTTCAGCAGGTAGTTAACTCAGATATAAGCAAAACTTCACTATCTGAAACTTTTTCTTTAGCTAATATAATTATTTTCTTACAGACTTCTCAAGATACAAGTCAGAAGATTGCTGAAACTTCTGCACCAGAATCCACAACTCATGTTCAGCAGGTAGATGAAAATTTTGGTAATTCTACTAAGTTTGAAAACTTAGTACTTGTATCTAATATAAAGTTATTTCAGGATGAACAATTCAAGGATGCTGCCACAACTCCTGAAGCAATAGAAATAGTACCAGCACAACTTAGTGTGCAACATGAGCTTGTTGAAAGTCAGCAGGTAAATCATGTTACAGTTTTAGACTCTAAAACTATTTTCCAAAACTTTCCTGAACTTAACTTTACTCTTATTCAGGCTCAAAAGGAGAACGTTGAAGTGGTTCACATCACTGAAAATCTTGAAGTTAGTCCTCAAGAACTTTATTCAAACTTCAAAAAAAACACCTTGACCAGAGTTGCTAAGTCTGTCAGCAACTGGCAAAGGTATAGAAGGATGGATTTTTCCGATCTTCACATCCATCTGTCCAATGAGAAAAAGAGAATCTCTCTACTAAAACCTGAGACATTTGTACACTCCATACTTCCGGAAAAACTTACATATTCTCAACAAATGAGTTCAAGTCTGATTTCTACAATCAGAGAGAATATGAAAGCAAAGTTCAAGAGTGCCTCTCCAGCTGAACAAGCTGTGATGCTCAAGGGTTCCTTTGTACCCGTGGTGGCTGATCCCCACAAAATCAATGAAGAAGAGGAAGTTACAAGTGCTTCAATGTACAAACATCTCGAGTTAGTCATACTGACGAACGATGATGAAGAAGAAGATGATGAAAATATCCCTAAAGATACAAGTGATGATGAAGCCAAAGATTCTAAGGACAACAAGGACGATGATGATGATAATCAAGGTCCTAGTCCTGATGCTGGCGGAGTAAAAATGACAGTTGTTGATAATGAAAATCAAAACACTGAGAATCAGCAAGCTGACCAACCTCCGAGTCAACATCAAGAATCTACTCCCGCTCCTGCTGAGACAAGTACTCAAGCAACTGAACAAGTTGCTGAAACTGAAGAAGAGTATGCCAGAAAGCGTGTTGAAATGCACAAAGGAAAAGCTAAGCTTTCTGATGCCGAGTTAGCATTACTCGAAGCTAAGGTCACTGATCCAAACCTTGGAGAAGAAGAAGAAATGGATGAAGATTACCAAAGAGCTTTACAAAATAGTCTACAGATTCATGCTAGACATACACAGAATCTGGATATTGCTCAATCTTCAGGAGTGAACAAAACGGAAGTCTCCTCCCTTCCACCTACTACCGGTGAAACTCCAGTCGTTGAGTCCAAAGAGTTGCCCTCAGCAACCACTCAACCAGAAGTGTCTAAAGCTAAGGATTTGGGAATCAAGGTTGTTGGCCTTGATGAATCTGATGAAGAAGAAGATCTATCTAACTTCTCAGCAAATGAAGAAGAAAAAACAATGAAAGTTGAACCCACAGTGGTTGAAATTCCTCCACCATCTCTCCAAACTGATGAAGGAGATGCTGAGAGAAGTCGTTTGCTGAGAAATGATGATCAGTTCGCTACTGTAATCAAAGCCCATTCACTTACTCCCTCTCTAGTGCCGTTTCCAAACGTTGAGGAGTTTACTCCCAGAATAAAGGCACTAATGGTTGTTCACAAATCATGCCAAGAAGAGGATGATGCCTTGCTTGCTGAGAGTCCGCTTGACATTGGCAAAATACTGGCCACCGTGCTGAAACGCACTACTACACTTACTATAGCTCAGAAAGACATCAGTCTACATCACAAAAGCTATGAAGAAGATGTCAGTCAAGCACTCAAGCTTGCTAAAAGTGCATTGAAAAAGGCTCAGGCTATTCTTGAAGAAAAAGTCGAAAATGAGCGCAGACATGAGGAGAATTTGGCTTTTATTAAGGAAGAATTGTCTAAGCTAACCACAGATCAGCAAGACATGATTCTGAAATACAACAGCCTAAGCACTCTTGCTGAAAATTGCAATGAGTTTTTCTCTCTACACATCAGACCTATGATGCAATCCATGTCTAAGGGGGAAGATAGAAAAAGAAAGTCTTCAAGAGGAAGATCAACCAATCCCTCTTCTGCTGAAGCGCCATTGATACTGCCTGGTCCACCTCCAAGAGAACCTCTTGCTGAAACAGAGCAAAGTTCTAAGAAAAGAGCTGAAACAGATTCTGAGAGAAGTTCAACAAATCCAAAAAGGAGAAGAACTTCTGCTGAAACTCAAGAATACTGTCACACTGAGAGTCATCAAGATCTGAATGAAGATGATGATAATGATGATGACCAAACAATAGCTCAGGCTATAAGATCTAAGCCTATTTCTGCCTTATCTCCATCTGGAAAAATCCAAACACTTCTCTTCTGACTCTAGATCTTCAGCAAGAGATCAAGAAAATGCTAAGTCAAGAAGAAGAAGGCAAAGACAGGAAGAAAGAAGGCTAGCCAACATTGCAATTGACACTGGCATTGGTTATACAAAGACCAGCAATGAGGAAACAACTCAGAATGTGATCAGAAACCTACATGGTTGCTGGATCATAAAGTTGGAAGATCTTTTGGCCAATGATTTCTTTCCAACTGCTGTACTGAATCAAATGTACACTTAGATTGAATTAAAAGTTGCAAGAAAAGAAAGAGATCCTCCTCCCTACCCAAGGAACATTGCTTTAAAATGGCTGAATTTAGAGATCTTAGTAAGAAGAACTTCAATCAGCAAGAAGATGAAGCAAGAGCATGATTTAATCAAGCCGATTGATGTTGCTTACTATAGTGATCCTATAACCAAGAAGTCCAAGAAGAAGTATGGCTTGATTCCTTATGAGTACTTTTATCTCACTACTAAGGATCAAGAAGAAGATCTTCTCTGGTTAACGAAAATTCATGCCAACAAGGGTATTTCAAATACCCAACTTCAACATGCTAGCAATTGGGGCATGCACTTGTGGGTACTTCACTACAAAGAAATGAATGGTGAAAACCATCATTATACTGCCTGCAAGAATGCAAGAATTATTCAACTTGAAGTCCGTAAGCTACTTGAAGATTATGAGAAGGACTGTGTTGAATTCTCTGCTCTTGCTAAGAAGAGTGTAACAGAGATTCTTAGAAAATCTTATACTGGAATAGCTTAGTCCCTTGTAAAAGCTTTGTTCGTTTTGTGTGCTGATTACTTTAGTTATCTATGAGCTTTCTTGTAAACTTACTGAAAGATAACTATCAGCAATAAACTTTTGACTCTTATTGGTTTTTGATTATGCAAACTACTTATGCTTACTGTTTTATTATTCAAGTATGCTTGCATTAATCAACTGATTTATTCAACATCAGAAACCTCTAAAAGGGTAACAATTAATTTAGTCATGGATTGCTAACATCAAAAAGGGGGAAATTTGTTAGGAAACTTGTAATTTTGATGAGCAATTAACCATGCTAAATTAAGGAAAGTCCAGTACTCTTAAGGTCCATTGGAATTTAGAATTTTAAGAACATTGTAAAAGAGGAACGTTTGCTGAAGACTTAGTGTAGGTACTAGTTAGGTGCTTTAGTTTGCTGATGATGTACTTTGTTTTCACAAATGAACTATTGAAGCACTAGAACCGCTCAGAAACTTGAAGGTTCGAAGACTGAAGACTTAAGAAGAATTCTGAGAAAGGTATCTACAAAGGCACATGTTGCTCAGAAAGTGAGATTTTCAGCAACAGCTCGCATAAGTGAAAATCTATATGACAGAGTAGGTTGTGCTTGCTGAAACTGAGATTGACCACTTCCTGAAATACATATGTGACCTCCTTGCTTAAAGTACTTGCATTTTGGCTCCAACGTTCACATTTGAATTCGATTCAAATGAACATTAAATGCAAAGTACGCACGCGAAGAACATGAAGACTAGAAGACAAATGAAGGACGCTGCTGAAACTACAAAAGCAAGATAGTGACATCTTAAGGAACAAAGCCTTAGAATTTGAAATTTAAACGGCTCACTTGATTCACTATAAATAGTGGTCATCCGGCAAAGAGTTGAAGTGTGTCAACAACGTGATCAAACTCTCACTTGTGGTTAAACACTCAATCTTCCATACTCTTTACTGCTTATTGATCCGTTCCAAGACTTAAGCTTGAAACAAAAGCTACTTGTGAAGAAGTAGAACATTCACGGCTAAGAAATTAACTTAGTGTTCTTTATTTTCAACAAGAACAAGTCTTGACACCAGAAACAACTTAACTTGCTTACTGAAAAGTATTACAAGTTGTGTTTCTTTAGATAACTTGTTATAGCTGAAAAAGTTATACTCAAGTCTTCTCATCCCAAACCTCTCTAACTGATAAACACCCTTTTTCAGGCGTGAAATTCAGGGGGAATTAATAAAGCATTGTGTTGCTGATTATAAGTCCCAAGTTTGGTGGAGAACAAGGTTACAGTTCTCTAGTTAGATTGGAAACGAAGCAAGTGTGCTTTGGTTTCTGAAGAATCATTATAGATAGGATTTGTAAGGAACCTCAATCTTATCTTAGTGGATTCAGTCATAGAAAGGACAAAGTGGATTAGTTGAGAGATTACGCCACTCTCAGATACCACTATAAAAGTGTTTGTGTGATTTACTTTACCGTAGTTAGTTTTGAGCAAGCATTACTTCTTGTACACTGCCACTCTGCTCAATTGCTGAAACTAGCACTCTCTGAAAAGCACTTATTGTATAAAGACTTCCGCACTCTATTTTTAAATTACCACTAAACTCGTTACTGAAAAGTAACTCGTACTTGCTGAGAAAGTTAAGTACCAGCAAACTCATTACTGAAAAGTAATAAGCACTTGCTGAGAAAATTTTTAAACGACGAAAGTTTGAAAAGACTATTCACCCCCCTCCCCCCTCTAGTCTTTTCTTGTTGTTTAAAGGGACCAACACTAATTAATATAAGGACTTTTATTCCTGAAAAAAATAATAACGCTAATTCTTATTGTCCAAGTTTAACTTTTAATCTAATTATAAATTTCTATTCCATCGAGTAATTAGGAAAGGGAGACTCAAGTCTCCCTCCCTTATAGTCGACCGGCGCGGCTAGGGGCATTGGGTGGGCCCAAGCATTGTCTTGGGCAACATGCAAATAAGGAGGATTAAATTCAATTTAAATCCCGTCCGGATGCATATATTAATCCAATTAATATTTTCTTTCGAATTAAATTCATTTTTTTTAAACAGCAAAAAATTCATTAAGCCCAAAATTGTACTTTACAAGACTAAGAGGGGCATACCCCAAATTGATACAAGACGTATCATCTAAACCTCATGTACAAAGAAGGGTCCAAATAGCTAATGAGAATAATGGAGATATCAACCCAGAACGAAACCCAGAGACTCTAGCAAAGCTATGATCTCTAAAGAATCTAAAACTGAATCCAGACTGCAAACCAAAAGCCCATCGAACTCCAGGACACCGCCTGTGATCCGAAACCAAAAGATACAAAGGCTCAAAAACTCCCATAGTTCCGAGGACGATGATGTAAAATCACAACCCCACTTCCAACTCATAGGAGCATCAGTCCACACAATTCAGTTCTCGTTAGATATCAACCCTTGGGCTTAAATGAACGAAGAACGAGTAACCAAACCTTACAATAAAAATCATCCCATAATTAAATCCATGATTATTCTTCCAAAGTATTATTGACCACCAATTGAATTATAATTAATCCAATTAATTACAATTCCACCTTATGTCCTATTAATAATCCAATTCACCTGTTGTGTGACCTAGAAGGTCCCATGTATTAAGAATAGCACAAGACAAAAGTTAGACCTCATGGAATTCCAAGACGGCTCCACTTGCAATATGAATACATGGGGACATTTGAGAGAATTCTCAAATTCACCTATTGTTGTGAAGCCTGTTGCACTCCTGCGGCGATGGTACAATCCCTTCATTCTAGAAAGCTCAAGTATATTTGGAACATGATGATGTGTCTGTACCATATAATAAGTTCCAATCCTGAAGATTGACCTCCTGATATAATTCGCGGACCATCCCGAATATATCAGATGCATTGGCCAATGACTAACATCAATCAACCGTGAAAACTATGAACAATTGACTCTTGCACTACACACTAGAAGTGAAGGTGAGCAACTCGTTTCTTTTCAGTCAGGTTTCTTATGTCATAACAACTCTCATCTTCTCCAAACTCTCTGTGTCTAAAAAGTTCTGACATCTTCTATGTTCCGTACTCTTCTATATTCTCCTTCAACTTCATTATCATCGAAATCCCTCTACTTTCAGCGGACGAAAAACTCTCAGATGCTTCCTCTTCTCTTCTGGTAATTACTTTCTTTACGATGGGAGCTCCGATCCGCTATTAGTGGCGGAGGATTGAACTTCGAAGGTTATTCTATTCATCCAAAATTCTGTTTTCAGACCCAGTTTAGGGTAGAGGCGTTTTATCAACGGATTTGGATCAAAGTGCTCCACTCTGACGTAGATAATATTTCTAAGTCATACAGTTTGGTACTTCTGTGAAAATTACTGGGCATGGGTCTCCGATTACTCACCCATCGTCTTCTTTCCTTTTCCCTTCTCTCCTCTTTAAAAGTTAATTATGTAATGCACACATACTCGATTTTAATTATGTTGATGTGTCGCGTGGCCAAGATGTCTCAGTCTCTACCTCGTACTCGGGTGCAAGCATTGATTTCGCTCAAAGTGCATTACTCAATATATGTGATGGTAAAGTGCCGAGGGTCCAAGGACCACTTCATCGATTACTACCGGTTCCCATAGACACTTAGGTGTAGTTCATATATCAAATGGGAATCACGATGGGTTTACAATGTTCCTTTCGAACAACCACGAGCCCGTTAGGGAAGATCCAGTCCATTTTGTGGTCGTGGGATTGACCACACTCACTCCAATGAGTGTAACGTCAAAACGCATGCTAGTCTCAGCGCATCATTCGTACCCCTATTCGAATGACCATCGACTAGGGCACTTTTGGAATATATGATATGTCACACATAAGTTCCCACTTATTATGTGATAATCATATATCCACCGGGGACAAGTTTGATATCCATACAAACAACTAGATACAGATATGACATGCTAATGTCAAGTATGAAAAATATATATATATAAGCTGGTTGTCATCAAGTACATTTATGCCTAATGTGGTTGTCTCTAGGACATACATACTTTCAACTATTGCAAGTGTTTTCTTGGTCTGAACATAATTAAACTGATTTGAATTGAATTGAACGAACTTATAAGTCGAGTTGCTTTAGTGTTTTGAAACTATTAAGTTCTATACTTCCTTTGTTCCCATTATAATTTATACATATTGACGTTTTTGGTCAATAGGTTTTTACTTTAAAATATTTAGCGAAATTATATTATAAAAAATTTAGGGCCTTTATATTTAGAATATTTTATAATTAAGCTTGAAAGTTGTTGGAAAAAAATAAAAAATATGTAATTTATATTGAAACAAAGGAAGCATATAGTATATTCGATTTCTAATACCATTGATGCATCAATCATAATATTATTTTAAAGAACTTTTTACATCTACCTCCCCTAGTGTTACCCCCTTTACATATAAGTAACCATTATATATTTTATTACATACATGCCCAATTTATCTCACCTCCTTTGACCAAAATTTTGAGATTTACTCTATACCCTCCTGTTGGTGTCGGAATATGTCCAACCCCCAAGGACGTCTAAGAGCGTACTAGGGCGTCATGGGCTGACCATGATAGAAGTGTTCGATTACCCATCACCATAGTCCGACCAGACAAGAGACTAGGCAAAATAGCCCTATGTTCAACCTAGAAGTACAACTGCCCTACTAGCATGGTGACGCCCTACTAGCAGGACAATGCCCTAGTAGCCACCAGCTAGGAGAAAGGCAAGCCAGGCAAAGAGCTCCTTGGGCTTCATCACAACCTCCGGCTACATAGGGTCGCCCTAGTAGCACGTCGAGAGGAACAAGTCTAGTGCCCTTCTGCACTACTAGCACTGATAGTCGGGCGAGTGCCCTTCTTCCCTACTAGCACATGTGGCCGGACATAAGTCTTCCTTACGTCAAGGAAGAATCATCATGTCCCAAGGAAAAGATGGTCCTTGGACCTTAATTAGGAGCTCGGCGGTCGCCCTACTACCCCGTCCTCGGACGGTACTAGGGCGACACCCGCCCTAGAAGCACTTTGGTACCAAAGAAGACAATTTTACCCCTGCCAACCCTAGTACAAGATTTGGGCCAAAGCCCATGGGTCATTCCAAATGGACCTAAGCCCATGGGAGAGTCAATCATGGTCGGACACTTGTCACGATCCTAAGTGCCCAGGCAATATTCTATTGCTAGTATAAATATGGACTCACTCAAATCAAGGTAATCATTATGACATCCCATCACACTACTTTCTCACTCTACATTTACTAGGGAAGCCTACCAACTCCCTACACGTAAAGTCGTCCCTCCGGCTTGATCATTGACAAGCCGGGCTTGTGGCACTAACCCCCCCCCTCTTGCTAGGTCCTATGTACAGTACGGAAGGCACTTGAAGTGCGAACGACGCTCTAAAACCTTCGCCCTACGACCACGCTCCAGAGGAAAGTACGACACTCCAGAGGAAAACACTAATTACCTATCAACACCTCCAACCAAACAAGCCCTTACTCAATTTTATTCTTTTTCATTTTCTTTATTTTTTTATTTCTTTTTCTTTTTATCTTTTTTTCCCTTTTCTTTTCCTTCCTCTTTTTCATATTTAGTCACCGGAATCTGGTGACTTCAAACTTTGACATCTCCGATCTGGGAGCTTTGAGCTCCAAGATCGAGAGCTATTTTAGCTCCGATCATGGAGCTTTGAGCTCCAAGATCAGGGAGCTTTGAGCTCCCAGACCGGGAGCTATTTTAGCTTCGATCAGGGAGCTCAAAGCTCCCAGATCGGAGTTGTAATTAAATAGCTCCGGTCAGGGAGCTTAAGCTCCCAGTTCGGGAGCTCAAAACAACTCCAATTAGGGAGCTCAAAGCTCCCAGGTCGGAGATGTAAATAGCTCCAGTCAGGGAGCTTGAGCTCCCGAACCAGAGCTCTAACTCCGTACCGGCCTACCAGATTCAAGTATCGAAGTTTTGAAGAACAAGACAACTTAAAAAAAATGAATTTTGTTTTTCTAAATAATATTTTTACTTAATTTGAATTATATTTTTTGTTGGGGTTTGATTTATAATAAGTTTTTTAGTTCAATTTGAAATTTTGAGAAGTTAGATTACTTAATTGTAAAATATCTAGTGTCAATTTTACTAAAATAGAAAATATTGGGGCAAATATATAATAAACAGAAGTTAAACTTGTTTGGGAGAGAGACAAATCTGATTTTGTCACAGGGGCAAAAATGTCATTTTAACGAATTAATTTGCCGAAAGTCAAATTCGTGGGGTTGAATGTAATTAAAGATTTCTAACATGTAATTTTATGTGATTGAAAATCTAATGGTCATTCATATGTAATAACGAAATCTAACAGATGATGTAAATATAATGGGCTCTATTTCAAATATTGTTGATGAAATCGGTCAAAAGAGTGGAAGAAGTCAAATTCAATTTGTATATAGAGAATGCAACCAAGTAGCTTACACAATCACAAAAGAAACAAGCAAAGCAAACTTTTGGTGATCCACAAAGATTTTTGAATGAAAATGTTGATCCATGTTTTTGTTTAGTGTGGGACTGTTGCCCACGGTGGATGTAACTTTTAAGTAATTTTATTTATGTGAAATATTTTGATTAAAAAAATTCATAGTATTAGTATATTATAAATAGAATAGAACTAGCACCGGTCAAATTAATTATTGATGACCACATCTAATAATTCATCAATAACAAACTATTTTTTTCATTTGAAAAGAACTTAACTGAATGGAATAGAATTGAAGAGAACTGAATGAAGTTGTGAACAGAACTATATGAAATTAAATTGACCTGAACATAAATGAATTGAATTTATTTATTATATAAAATACAACTAATCAAATGTATGTGAACATAACTTAATAAATTTGAACATAATTGGAATTAGTTGAAAATAATGAGTTTTATTGAGAAAAACAAATCCTAATTCAACACTAAGTCCCCTACCGCGTTTATGAATCCTCATTTGATCACATGTACTATCTTGCTGAAGAATATGAATACATGTACATTAGGCTGGTGGTGGCTGAGCCATGTCAATTTCATGTTTTATTATTATTATTATTATTATTATTATTATTATTATTATTATTATTATTATTATTATTATTATTATTATTATTTATTTTATTATAAAGCGGAAATCAATAAATCAAAAATAATGAATGTTTACACAAAATTAGAGGGCAGCCGAGAAACAAGCTGAGCTCCCACTCCCTTAGCAATAGCAAAACTAATCCTAGGGAAAATATGATGAGCAGCACGTGCCCCAGCATCCTGAGCCAAAGCAAAGACTCTAACAAGCAAATTCAAAGCCTCAGCATCCAACTCCCCAAGTGTCGAGAAAGAGAAAGGAAGAAAATCATATCCTTAGCCGCACACAAGTCCCGATACTTCGCACACTTGCGCTTGGCGGCATCAGCAACCGCATGTCCACGCACAAAGTCCACCAACCCAGACTGGGTCAAGGGGGAAGAACCGATCATATGCTCTACCTCCACCAGTCAACAGCTTCTTCGAAACTCCTTTATTCAGATCGGAGCCTCTGCTCCGATCTGGCGATAACCAGATCGGAGCGGATTGCTCCGATTTGATTCGTCCTTTTCTTCTCTTAATCCTTGCTTTTATTTTCATTAGTTTTTTCCGTTCTTTTTTATGTTATTTTAGATCTAGATCTCGTTTTCAACCCTAGAGTTTTTCTCTTTTCTTCTCACCGAAAAGCCTCATTATATATCCGCCTTGATTGGTTTAGACTCCTTAGGCCTGGTTCTCACCATCCCGATTTGCTCCTTCACTCATCGAACGAATCAAGTTTTTCAAACGCTCCATCTGGCTCGACCCTATCCACCACGAAGATTTGGTTCAACACGTAGAGTCAGTCCAGGTACTAGCGGTGTGTCGGCGGCATCCGGATATGGTGACGGAGATGGCACGGTGGCGCTTGCTGGGATGAGGAGGTTGATGGGTTATAAACTGGTGTTTTCATTGACAGGTTTAGGCTGCAGTTGAAGTTGCATATATGGTTCCCTGTTTAAGGTACGTTGAGATGTTGAATTGCATTTTCAGGAGTTGGCTGCATAGTTTATTGTTTGGGTGTAGTAATGGATCTTTGGTTGTTTGGTACTTGTAAGGTTTTGGTGCTCTTTGGTTTATTTATCTCTGGTTTTGGTGCCAAGAATGGTCATGTCCTTTTGGGTGTTAAAGGTGTTGCAATCTGTGGTGGTGGTCCTTTTGGGTGTTTGAGGTGCTGCAATCTGTGGTGGCGGAGGTGGTGTCACGATTGTGGGTTTTGTTGAGATTTGTCTAGTTGGTGTGTCTGTTGTCCGGGGCCAGATTGTTTTCTCGAATGAGAGTAAGTATGAGGTTCAGGAGAGTAAGAATGAGGTTGAGGAGGTTCAAGAGTTTCGAGTTCAGGAGGTTGAGGAGGTTTCTTTGCACTAAAGGTGACATCACCATGTTTCGGGTTTGGGAGGTTCAGGAGGTTCAAGATGTTCAAGTTCAAGAGGTTCGGGTTCAGGTTTAGGAGGTTTAGCTTCAGGAGGTTTCTGTGAGGTTTAGGAGGTTCAGGAGGTTTCTTTACGACTAAAGGTGACAGTACCGGGTTCAAGAGGTTCGGAGGTTCAAGTTTAGGAGGTTTCTTCGTTTGTTGTTGGTTTAGTGGGTGTTGGTGTGGTCTCGTTCTCTTTGTAATCGTTCCGAACATTATTCTTATGCTCGTTTTTTATTTAATAATAAAAATTTAGCCGCTTAAAAAATAATAAATTATTATTATTATTTAATAATATGCTAAATTTATTAATTCCTCCATCTAATAACAAGTGTAACACTTGGTTTTGTTGACTTTTTCGAGCATTAGCTTGACCTCAAATTATTGTAAATCATCAAGTAAAATTCATTAAAAAAAATTATATTATAAAAATATAAACATTCTAGTTTCATAATATGATATTTTTAATTATTTTTATAGTATGATTTAAGAATAATTTAAGGTCAAAATGACCCTCGAAAAAGTCAACAAATCAAGTGTTACATTTACTATTGGACGGAGGAAGTATCACATAAAGTTAGGTGGAAGTCTAGCAACAAGTTGTGCTCCCACCCCTTTCTGAAAACAAAAACTCAATCTACGGAAATGAAAAATACCACTCTTAGTATTATTATTGTGACTAACAGAAAGACGTTTGAGGCGCGAAAGTGGATCCAAAGCCTCCTTATCGAGTTTCCCAAATGTAGTGAAAGCAAAAGGGATGAATGAGTAACCGTTATCATTTGGGTGGTCCAGTGACAAGGAGTTGGATCCGTGAAAGGAGAGGTGCATGGTTCGATCCATGACAGTGACAGAGTCATAAGATTGGTGTAGGTGTGGAGAAATAAAGTGGTTTAGGATATATGTATAATATTTTATTTTTTTTTAAACAACAAAAAAGTTCATTAAGCCCACAACATTTTTCAAGGATTGGAGGGATATACCCCAATGATGTATAATAGTAGTATGTGAGCAGTTGTAATATTTGTCGTTTCTAAATAAAATGAATCGTTATCTGCACACTTGGACGAATACTCCAAGACTTTGGCTTTTCTCCTCCACGTCATTGTGCAAAGCCATCCCAGGAGCCCAAAAACTCACCCCACCCCAAGGAAATAGAAATATGCTCGTCAAATCGAAACATGCGTTGCCTTGGGACTAATTGAACAACAACAATTCTGCAGGTCTTAGTTCATGCTCATCCTCAGAGAGAAACCCCATAGAGGCCTCCTTCCGCACATCAACACCAACGTTGGTGCAAATATCAACCAAAGTATCACGCACAAGGTTATGTCTGAACTTCACATCCACATGGTCATGCCACTGGTCCATCCAGTGCATGTTACAACTCAAACAAAGGGTACCTTTAGAGAACAAAGAGACCGCAATCCGATAACCAAGCATAGCACGGAACTGTCGTGGGTTTATCGGCTGCCCCACCATCAATAGGAATGGTAAAGAAGAAATCATGTATGTGCGGAGCATGAATGCAACTGAATAAAACAATGTTTCTAACAAAAACACTCACCAATTTTTTATTGTTTTCTCTATCCTACTTTATTATCATTTCATATAATATCTCTCATACTTTATCATACATTTACAACTTTATCAAAATAACACCTCACACAAATTAATAATTGTTTCTTATTTTCAGATAAATAACTAATTAAAAAATGTGTTATGAAACTTAGAGAGGGTTATGAGATGATAGACTAGTTTATTACACCACCAAGACACATACATATGGATCTCATATGTGTAGGGTCCACTATCATGTGTATTGATGGTGTAATAGACTAAGTAAGTGTAGTATGAAATAAAGTATTATAATATGAGTAGATGGATAGTGACTTTGACGATGTGACGTGTAGGCGTGGAAACATGTGGTATCGTATGTGGATGCGAAGTTATTATTGTCAAAATAAAATATTTATGCTAATAATATCCAAACATAACCCACATGCTATACCAGTAAACATCAAACGTGATCATTACCTAAATTATTGTTTTGCCAAATAATAATTAAATGATATACACTTAATTATATAAAAAATCCGATAATTATACAAGCTGTGTTTGGCATGGCTCTTTAGAGTCATTTAAGTTTTTTTAAACATTTTTTTTTAATTAACAATCTAACATAAAAAAATACTCCAAAACATTTACAACTTAAATATACGGAACAAACTATACATTATTATCATGCGCAAATATAACCAATTATAATACATCAACCTCCCAAAATTTCTAAATTGTATACTCCGTACAATATATCACCATCAAATACAAAGGATTTATTAAAATTTTATTACTTTTGGCTCTATCTGTTTGTTTTACAGTTAAGTTGTTGCAAATTCTTTCGTAATTCAATTATTATTTCAAACTAATTTATAATCTAGTTTTCCCAACTATTTATACAAGGAAAAAGGAAAAATGTTTTTTCTTTGGTAACGGAAAAAGGAACAATGAAAAATTGCAGGTTCATATTCAACCTATTTTCAAGTTGTACTTTTTTTTTAAATCTCGTTTAAAAAAAAAAAAGAAGCTACAGTTCAATACCTGAACTATTCAAAGTTGCCATTTCCAACTTATAGTACAGAAAGCTACACTTTTTGATTTCCATCTAAAGTATTCAAAATGTCATTGAAGTAGGAAGAGAGCATGAGTTGCCGCTAGCCGCCCCGCGACGAAGCTCTCTGGACACACACAATATATACCACGCGTTCAACCGAAGGTGATGTTTGGGCCTTGCACTAGCTAGCTAGGATTTGGTAAGCTTGTATACTAGCTAGATAGGATTTGAGAAGTTATCCCAAATGGCTTACTTTGTCTATAATAATAGATCTAACTCTAAAGTTCACTCATAGGATTTCTATGTCTACAAAGTGCATGTAATGCTACATCTTCAAATTAATAAATTATGCTTCCTACTTTAAAAAAAAAAAAAAAAAAAAAACACTCCGGATCAGATTCAATGTTCCGAAATCAATTTGATTTGATGATTTTGTCCAATTCAATTTCATTAGTATTCAACATCTTCCGTCAAATGATGATTACACCCCTTTTCAGAGTCAAATCATCTTTAGCCATAATTCTTCCGTTCTAAAATCAGTTTCTTTTATGTGCGACCTAACATTTGAAAGTAATTCGAAATCATGGGCGTTTGTAAATTAGTATTTACTTAAATTTCAGAGTTTCTCCTTATTAATTCGTTAATCCGTGCTCAGGATCCCAAACAATGTGGTAACTGGTAAGGTTCACCTGGCCAGATAATTTTGTACAAACTAGAACAATTCCACTCAATGATTTTCATTTGTCTTCGCTCAATACAAGCGTACATGGTCCCCGGCCTATTTAACAATTTTTCTTTTTTATGACAATCTTTATGTGATTTATTTTACAAAATAATGAATAATGAAGATAATAACAAGTTGTGCTAGTTGCTACCCTAGCTAGAAGACACTTATACTCACCTATAAACTCCAAAAATATTTACTTAATCTTTAATAGTATGATAATAATTGAACTTAGGTGAATATGGACAATATATGCATGGTTTACACGTTATTCCCGTGGTCTTGTCTTGTGTCGAGTCTGAACGTTTTCTTGTATGCATTCCCAATATGACATTATCCTCTGCTTATGTGATTCTCCCAAAAATAAAATTTTCCAATTCCCATTTCAAACTAGCGGGGGTGGACCCAAGATATAAAATTAGGAGGGACGAAATTATATGTACATGATGGGGCAAAATTTAAAAAAATCATATATATTACCTATAAAAAACTTTAAAAAAATCGTAAATACTACATATAATTTTTTTTTCAAAAGTTTGGGGGGAAGCGGATGCCCCCACCTGCCCTGCCCCTGGGTTCACCCTTGTTTCTAAGTTGTTCAAACTTAAATAAATAAATTGAAAATATGCATACACAATTTCATAGAAATTATGTAGGTCAAATAATATGCATAATGCATACACTATTTAATAGTATAAGATTGAAAACTGAAACGTTGCTAAAATTTTCGGATATATCGTCTATTGATATTTCATTCTTAACTTTGGCCCTTGATGGTATAGTACATTTCACATGCAATGAGGTCTAGCTCAATTGGTTAGACTGAGGTGTCATGACACTAGAGGTCATAGGTTCAATTCTCGTCAAGTGCGAGAATATTTATAGTTTATTACTAACTTTGTAATGCTACTTATGAAATTGTAATGGTTCGATTATTAAAAAAAAACATGCACCACACATTTAATAAAACTAGTTAATTAACCCGTCGAGTACTCGACGGGGCATAAAAAAGTTGTGCGCACACTTGTTACTATATAAATTTGATTATGTGGAATAACAAATAAAGAAAGATATTGCCCATATGTGTATTGTTACACAATTGTTTATCTCTCCATCTCGGTCTATGTTTATCATAAGCATTACCACTCATCAACTCTTAACTGGAACATCTTATAGTATCCAAAAACTTAATAGAATGTATTTTTTCATTGAATTAGAATGTCATATGTCAATTTAATATCTCCCCATTATCATTTTCATTGGCATTGATACTATTATCGACCTCCAACAACCATCGGTACAATGCTATTTTCGATATGAATGTCTTTCCTTTGCCATATGAATATGGTCATATAATACTCCACTTTTACCAAAGGAAAAATGTTGAATTTACAAAATACTTAACATGATGTATTTTTCATCTTCAAACTTAACACGTACATGCATAATATTCATATGTGTCATAATTAAGACTGAGTGTAATGTCATCCACATGAATGTCTTTTATTTTCCCCGTGACCATGAACTTATCATGGATCATGTATCACCTTCGCTCTATTTTCCTCAAATTAAATGGGTTCCAATATTGGAGTTCAATAGTCATTCAACAAAACCCCTAATATGTTGAACTTCAAAATAGAATAAGCAAGAATACACTTATTATAGATAGAGAGCTTATAGAGTAGTCTCATCTATTGTGATTGTTATTGTTAATTATCACATGAGTACACCAATCGAACACATCTACTGTTTCAGCATAATTAAGACCGAGTATAAAGTCATCCACATGAATGTCTTTCATTTGCCCCGTGATCATGAACTTGCCATAGATCCCATATCACGTTCACCCTATTTTCCTTAAATGCGTTCCAATATTGATTTCAATTCTCATTCAGATTCAGCAAAGCCCTTAATCTTTTGAATTTCAAAATTGGATAAAGCCAGTATACACTTATTATGGATAGATAGCCTACATGGTAGTCCCATCAAATGCAATTATTACTTTAATTGTTATGGAACACAATGAAACTCATCCACTATTATAAATTATTTCGGCATAATTAAGACTGAGTATAATGTCATCCACATGAATGTCTTTCATTTTCCCCGTGACCATGAATTTGTCATGGATCCTATATCACCTTCGCTCTGTTTTTTCCTCAAATTAAATGGGTTCCAATATTGGAGTTCAATAGTCATTCAACAAAACATCTAATATCATGTTGAACATCAAAATAGGATAAGTAAGAATACACTTATTATAGATAGAAGCCTACATGGTAGTCCCATCTATTGTGACTGTTATTGTAAATTATGAAATGAGTACACCAATCGAACACATCCACTGGTTCAACATAATTCAGACGGAGTATAATGTCATCAACATGATTGTATCTCATTTGCCCCGTGATCATGAACTTGCCATAGATCCCATATCACGTTCACCTTATTTTCCTCAAATGCGTTCCTATATTGGATTTCAGTTCTCATTTAGGAACACCCTTAATCTTTTGAATTTCAAAATAGGATAAAGTCAGTATACACTTATTATGGATAGATAGCCTACATGGTAGTCCTATCAAATGCAATTATTATTTTAATTGTTATGGAACACAATGAAACCCATCCACTATTATAAATTATTTCAGCATAATTAAGACTAAGTATAATGTCATCCACATGAATGTCTTTCATTTTCCCCGTGACCATGAATTTGTCATGGATCCTATATCACCTTCGCTCTGTTTTTTCCTCAAATTAAATGGGTTCCAATATTGGAGTTCAATAGTCATTCAACAAAACCTCTAATATTATGTTGAACTTCAAAATAGGATAAGTAATAATACACTTATTATAGATAGAAGCCTACATGGTAGTCTCATCTATTGTGATTGTTATTGTAAATTATCACATGAGTACACCATTCGAACACATCCGGTGTTTCAGCATAATTAAGACTGAGTGTAATGTCATCCACATGAATGTCTTTCATTTCCCCCGTGATCATGAACTTGCCATAGATCCCATATCACGTTCACCCTATTTTCATCAAATGTGTTCCAATATTGGATTTCAATTTTCATTCATCAAAACCCCTTAGTCTCTTGAATTTCAAAATAGGATAAAGCCAGTATACACTTATATGAATAGATAGGCTACATGGTAGTCCCATCAAATGCAATTATTAGTTTAATTATTATGGAACACAATCAAACCCATCCACTATTATAAATTATATCGGCATAATTAAGACTGGGTATATTGTCATCCACATGAATGTCTTTCATTTGCCCCGTGACCATGAACTTGCCATAGATTCTATATCACCTTCACTCTATTTTTCTCAAATGCGTTCATATATTGGAGTTAATAGTCTTTCAACAAAACTCCTACAACATATTTGGATTTGGACTATAGAGGCCTCTCGACGTCTATAATTGACCTCACATTTGGGTTTCAATTAAAGAGGCACCAGGTACTGTTCACATTTTGAGAGACCTCTCGCTTATTTCCTCTCATTTCCCTCTCTCTAGTTTCATCTTTCTCTCTTTATTTTCAACTTTCTATCTTCCAATCAATAATCAACATCTCATGCTTCCACTCGTAATATTCGAATAAATCTATGTTTGGTAATTCAGAGAGCGCCCGTGTCCAATTTATTTACTTTATTGTAACATGTTGCCAATTTTGATACTTTTTCAATTTGAATAATTCAAGCATGGTAACACATCCAACATATCGAAAATAGCGAATAAAATAAGAATTAAAAAATTGCAAAAAAAAAAAAATGAAAAATGGACGGGTGCTATATACACTTTTGGTACTTTGGAGTACCAAACTGGGATTTTAATGCATTGTATAAGACATGCCAATTTTCCTATTGTCTTGAGAATTTTGGTCCCTCAAGTGAGTGGCTATCACACGCTTGTATTGTTCACATTTTTTACGTTAAATTGGAAAAGTACCAAAATTGGTCAGTGTGTTAAAAACTTGCAATGAAGTATCTAAATTGGTCAGTGTGTTAAATTGAACATGGCGCACTCTAGACTACCTAATTTGGGCAAGGGCACTCCGGAATAACTGAAATTAGTTTTACCCTATACAAAGCAAATGATAAACTTATACAGGGACGGTGGTAGTATTAAATAATAAATAAATAACTATTTTCTAAAATAATTTTTATGGATAAAAAGTTTATATGATAGTACCATCATTGATTCGAATGTTATTGTAGTTCTTATTTATTGCGGAATATACATATCAAACATATCTTTCGTTCTAAATTACCTAAACGCTAAATAAATATCAAATAAAATACATAATGATATTTTCTTTCATTTTCATTGATAGACATATTCAAAATAGTATCACCAAATATGAGTGTTATTATAATTTTTTGTGTAGTACACATGGCAAATATATCTATTATCTAAATTATTGTTGAATAAATTCATGAGTAGTGACATAAATACAAAGTAATTAAAATATTATACCTTCTTTTTCTGTCATTTTTTTATTTTTTAATGTATACATGAAATTTTCGACAGAGGAATCAAAATTTTGATTATAAGATAGAAATTCTAGTGTTAATTGAATTTGGGGAGATTATATTTTCACCACGTTTATTTTCAGGAATACGCTTAGGAGATTATATTTTGAGTTAGATTAATTATTTTTTGGCATATGCTTAGTTAAATTTTAATTTTATTCTATTTTTTGTCAATGTTTTTCAAGTGAATTTTAAAATAAATTTATTCCAATTAAATGAGAAATTGACACGTCAGCATGAACTTGAATTGAGCATTCTGATTGGTTGATATTTTTAGAATGTGAACTTTGCTTTTTATATTATATAGATAGATAGAAAGAAAATAAAATTAAAAAAGACATTATTTGGGGCTTTAAATATGTAGTCCCCAAGCATGAGATATAGTTATGAAGCCTCAAATAAACCCACCATTGCTATTGATCTTAGCATTAAATCGGTCAAAGTGATTGTAACGGGGTGGTGATGAAATGTTACCCTCTTACCCTTATCATTTGTTACGTAAAAAAGTTAGAGAAACATATCACATCATATATATCTCTCCAAAAGTTATCATTTGGAAAATATTGAGTTGTTAAATTTTCAATTGAGATGATATTAATTCTAAATTATTTACAAAATTATATTATGATAATTTAACTTTATAAACTACTTTTACGATACTTTTGATCAAATGGGGTTTTGAAAAGTCAAACAATTTACAAAGTTATATTACAATTATCATAATATAACTTTTTTTTTTCCAAAAGAGAAGATGGAGGAATTAGTATATTTCATTTGGGTTTTGAATCCGATCGACATGAAGTTAATTATGATTTCCATAGATTGAGTACCTAACTACCTATCCAATTAATTACTAATGAAGTAATAATATAAGTAGATTAGTAGGCAATTATTATGCAACAACTAATGATAAATAATTCAAATATGGCAACTTTTGTATAATCATCTTACTATATATATGCCTCCATAAGTCTTCTTCTATCCTCATTCACACACACCCAACCAAACCAAACCAAACAAAATGTCTTCTTCATCAACAGATACTCTTCCAGTGAAAGAAATACCTGGTGACTATGGCTTACCCTTCTTCGGGGCGATCAAGGATCGTCTTGATTACTACTACAACCAGGGCCCTGAAGAGTTTTTCCGCTCCAGAATGAAAAAATACAATTCCACTGTCTTCCGCATGAACGCCCCTCCAGGGCCGTTCATGGCAAAAAATCCTAAAGTCATCGTTGTTCTTGATGCCCTTAGCTTCCCAATCCTTTTCGACACTTCAAAAGTCGAAAAGAGGGACATTTTCACCGGAACCTACATGCCTTCCACTCATTTCACCGGTGGATACCGCATTTGTTCTTATCTAGACCCCTCCGAGGAGAAGCACCAAATCCTTAAAACCTTCTTCTTATCCTTCTTACAAAGATGGCATGAACAACTAATCCCTACTTTTCGTAGCTCCATCACTCAAATGTTTCTTGATTTGGAAACAGAGCTGTCTTCTAAACAGGAAGCAGATTTCAATACCCATAGCGACAAATTGTCGTTCGATTTCTTGTTCCGTTTGTTTGGGAACAAGAGTTCATATGATACTAGCGTTGGTAGTGGTGGGAATACGAATCTGGACAAATGGTTGACATTCCAACTTGCTCCCCTAGGCACACTAGGGTTGAAGTTCTTGCCCAACTGCGTGGAGGATTTGTTGTTGCATACGTTCCCTCTGCCATCGTGTTTGGTGAAATCGGGGTACGAGAAAGTCCGTGACTCGTTTGATGAGGCCGCTACAGCGTTGCTTGATGAGGCGGAGACCAGAGGACTCAAAAGGGATGAGGCTTCTCATAACTTGATGTTTCTCATGGGATTTAATGCCTATGGTGGTTACAAAGTAGCCTTTCCTCTTTTGTTGAAGTACCTTGGTAGCGGAGGAGCGGATTTGCACCGTCGCTTGGCAGCCGAGATCAGAGCTGTCGTAGAAGAGGTACGTAAGTACATATTTGCAACCGTCTACTTGACTTTTGTGAATGTGTTTAGCAAAGATGATTTTAAGTAAACACGGACGTAAACAATTTTAAAAAATAGATGAGGATATGTATATCTGCTAATGCCCCTAAAACTTATCCTATTGGACAGGAGGGTGGTAAAGTGACACTTGGAGGACTAGAGAAAATGAGCTTGACCAAATCCTTTGTGTGGGAGACATTCAGGATTTCACCCCCGGTTCAGTTCCAGTATGCGAAGGCAAAGGAGGACCTAACAATCTCAAGCCACGACGCGTCCTATGTGATCAAGAAAGGGGAGACCATCTTCGGGTATCAGCCTATTGCAACCCATGACCCGAAGGTTTTCACGAACCCTGAGGAGTTTGTGGCAGATAGGTTTGTGGGAGACGGGGAGAAGCTCATCAAGTACGTGTACTGGTCTAACGGGAGAGAAACCGAGGCCCCAACCGCTAGTAACAAGCAATGCCCGGCGAAAAACATGGTGGTGCTACTTGGAAGGATGATGGTTGTGGAGCTCTTCCTTAGGTATGATACCTTCGTTGTGGAGACCGGGACGCTACCCGTAGGGACATCTATCACGTTCAAGTCCGTCACTAAGACACCCTGATTTATGTTTTATATATGTTCCTTATACACTTTACTTTTTCTAAAAGTAAATTGAATTCTAATTCTTGCACATTTCTTGTCTTGGGGTGTTTTGTATCAAAGTATTGCATTAATTCGTGCAGTGAGAAGTAAAAATTGTTATATTGCCTTATTAGAAGTGAGAAACTATTTGAGCTGTTGTTTATTACAAGTTCCTCTCCATTCTTTCTTGGATCAGATCCATAAGTAATCGTGTAATATTTTTAGAGTATGTGAGCCATATATGTGAATCAATGATATTAATTCACCCCACATAGTTGTGGGCGGCGTGCCATGGTAAATTGGAGTGTGGATCAACCGTACAATGAACCACCCTAATATCTAAGAGACCTATTAAAGTTAAAGTGTGTCATGGTTATTAAGCTTTTAGTATCTGATAAACTCTGATGGAGTAAGCACAATGCATGATAGTTACTAGTTAATTACTACTTACCCATCTATCTTCAAGTTTTTCATTTTATTTTCGTTGATTTGTTTTCCTTTTTGTGAATTCTTAAATTATACTGTTTAATTTACCAAGGGAGTTGGAATCGAACTGGCAGGCCTTCACGTCATATAGAAGGTGATTGCCAAAATGTTCTCACACAGATTTCTTTACTTTACCATCTCTCTGCTTCTGGAAATGTTATTGATGAAGTCAAGTTGTTATCTTCTTTTTTTAGACCGTCAGTTTTAATTTTTTTAAACGTGATTGTAATAAGCTAGCTCATGTCCTATCTTATAGTTCGTTTTCAGATAGTTTTGGGTTCTCGTTGATCTCTTCCTGATGATATACATGTGGATGTATTGTGAGATTTTTTGATGAATAAAAAGTTATTTCCCTCTATAAAAATAAATAAAATAAATAAATAAATAAAAAAAGAAAGAGGCACAACGAAGAAAATTTATAACACACAATACAATTAAAATTCTACAGTTTGAGATTGAATTGGGATGACCCAATTTGATTTGAGTGGATAGGTTAGTTCAACAAACATGTAGTAACTAGTAACAACACTTGTTTATTGTCATCGTCTCATTGCTTTTCTTCTTTTTTCAACCTGGATTACTTCATAGTCCGTATCATGTGATTACAAAAAACCATATCTTACCATTATCATATAAAGTCTAAGCTAGCTACAAACATATAGTATTTCTTAATTTGTTTTTTTTGCATATTCCGTTTCAATTATTTATTATTTATTTATTCAACAAAGTTTTGCTCACCCCTTTATTGTTCTTTTTTTTTTAACGACTAAAACTAATTTATTATTACGAAAACATAAGTATTGCTTCACAAGCGAAAATTACTGTTGATAGGTAAAATATCAGTCCTTTCTAACTCGTGCTAATCCGTGAGCCTTTGTACTTCAAGTTTCTTCCATGAGCTTCTGAGACCTGAAATAAAACTTGGAGGGGGGGGGCGTTAGTAACGACTACCCGATTTGTTTTAGATCAAACCGGAGGAACGACTTTACATGTAGGGAGTTGTAGGCTTCCCTAGTAAAAATAATGTAGAGAGTAGATTTATAGATAATAACTTAATTGTAGATTTAGTGATTGCTGGTTGCCTTCAAATGATGGAATGAGGAGGCTATTTATAGCTCTCAAACTCAAGTAGTCTTCTCCAAGATCGTGACAAGTGTCTGGCTATGATGAAACCACATGTGTGTAAAATGCTTTTTAGCATTTAATTGGCTTGGGCCAATATGCAAGGTTTTGTTCCTATTGGGCTTACTCTATTTTTCTTAGTGGATCATTTGGGGAGGACCAAAATACTAGGAGACGGTCCATATCGAGCACTTGGTCGCCTCGATCCTAAATGTAGAGCGCCCTTTGGAACGTCCAAACCTGTACTTCAAGCTAGGATTGGATATAATTTTACATTAACATATGTCCCCCTAGTTTTCAAGTATCTTGGCACGAGATAGTTGTGGAACTATAAGTATAGTCCGGCTCTCTTAGATTTGACAGACTCTTTTTTGTCGAAAAAATTCCCAGAATTTTATGCCCTTATATCCTCCTTCAATCCCTCTTTCCTCGGGTATTTTTCTTCGTGAAAGCCTTCCCTTGACGTAAAGATTGTTAGGTTGGACCTAGGTGGTCGGCCTTAAGGAGATTGGCATAACTCTCTCGACATGCTACTGGGGACGGCCCATATAACTGGAGACTTTAGAGAGCTCGAGTGTCGGACTCTGGGCCGAGTAGCCTTTCCTTTGACCTCGGATCACTCTGACTAGTGGTTAGTCAAGATTTCCATTGGGTAGCCCTTTTATTTTGAAGAGTTGGCTTGTCTGTAACACTGGGTGTCGGACCTCAGTGGTAGGACTTAGGACGCCCCTTTAAGGGTTTTTCTAGTTTTAAAGATCCTCAGTCCAAGAACTTTATGCCGAGATGGTCGGGCTTATGAAATTTTCAGGAAGTCGGATCCCAATTAATATCCTGAGGACTTTATGCCGAGACGGTCGGCCTTATGAAATTTCAAGGATGTCGGATCCTAGATAAATATCCTGAGGACTTTATGCCGAGACGGTCGGACTTATAAAATTTCAAGGATGTCGGATCCCAGAGAAATATCTTGAGGACTTTATGCCGAGACGGTCAGACTTATAAAATTTTAAGGATGTCGGATCCCAGAGAAATATCCTGAGGACTTTATGCCGAGACGGTCGGACTTATAAAATTTCAAGGATGTCGGATCCCGGACCTGTGTGAAATTTTGTCCCTGGCGAGATTTCGTCTCAGGAAAAATTTTGTCCCTAGAGAGATTTCGTCTCAGGAAATTTTGTCCCTAGAGAGATTTGGTCTCAGGAAGAATTTTGTCCCTAGAGAGATTTGGTCTCAGGAAATTTTGTCCCTAGAGAAATTTGGTCTCAGGAAACATTTTGTCCCTAGAGAGATTTGGTCTCAGGAAATTTTTTGTCCTTAGAGAGATTTGGTCTCAGGAAACATTTTGTCCCTAGAGAGATTTGGTCTCAGGAAAATTTTTGTCCCTAGAGAAATTTGGTCTCAGGAAAATTTTTGTCCCTAGTGAAATTTGGTCCCTGGAAAAATTTTGTTGCTAGAGAGATTTGGTCTCAGGAAGAATTTTGTCCCTAGAGAGATTTGGTCTCAGGAAATTTTGTCATTAGAGAGATTTGGTCTCAGAAAGAATTTTGTCCCTAGAGAGATTTGGTCTCGGGAAACATTTTGTCCCTAGAGAGATTTGGTCCGAGGAAGAATTTTGTCCCTAGAGAGATTTGGTCTCAGAAAGAATTTTGTCCCTAGACAGATTTGGTCCCAGGAAGAATTTTGTCACTAGAGAGATTTGGTCTCAGGAAGAATTTTGTCAATAGAGAGATGCGGTCTCAGGAAGAAATTTGTCAATAGAGAGATTCGGTCTCAGGAAGAATTTTGTCACTAGAGTGATTTGGTCTCAGGAAACATTTTATCCCTAGAGAGATTTGGTCTCAGGAAAAATTTTGTCCCTAGAAAAAATTTTGGTCTCTAGAGAGATTTCGTCCCTAGGTAAAATTTTGTCTCTAGAGAGACCCAAATAGAGTTTTATCTCCTATAATAGGAATAAGGGAGAGCATGTGCACACTTCCACACTTCAAAAACCTTCTCTCTAAAATTCACCAACCAAAATTTTGATCTCTTCAACAAAAAAATGATCTCTTCAAAATTAGTCTCTCTAACTTGGGTCTTTCCACCTTGGATTTTTCCAACTTTGGACCTCTTTTTACAACTTGGATTTTTTTTTTTTTTTTGGGGGGGGGGAAGGACATCGGTCCTGGGACATCCTTTCCATTTACCTCAACCGTTCTCACTAAAAATCCGGTCTCACTAAAAGGTTTGGTGAGGAAGCCTTGAGAGGAATATTTGGGAGGCAGCCTTGAGAGGAATATTTGGGAGGAAGCCTTGAGAGGAAAACTTGAGAAGACGCTTGTTTCTTGGACTTGAGAGATTCTTTTCAAAATCTTGTGCGCCCGAGAAACTTGAGGTTCCTGCTAACTTGAAGTTCACTTGAAGTTTTTTTTTGGTACCCAAGAGACTCGGTCCAAGAATTTTTCTCTCGGAATCCGAGAGAAGTCCTTTCTAACTCGTGCTAATCCGTGAGCGTCCTTTGTACTTCAAGTTCCTTCCATGAGCTTCTGATACCTAAGCCTGTAATCGAATCGAGCTTTTTTCGAGCAGTTCGAGCTCGACTCGAAAAAAGCTCGACTCGAAGTTCGAAAATTCGAGCTCGAACTCGAATTCGATCATAATTTATAGTTCGATATACTAAACGAGTCGAGTTCGAATTTGTGTAAACTCGGCTCGTGAACTCGTCGAACTTCTCGATAACTTATAAATAAATATATATATATAACACTAAACCCTTTATTCATTTTAGCAGCTACTCTATACTTCTTCTTCCTTCTTTTCACTTACTCCTCAAGACACCGCCTCCCGTCCCTTCCCTACCACTCCGCCTCTCGACAACCAGTCACAACCTCTCCGGCCAGGTTACCACCGATCTACCGATCTGATATGTTTACATTGATACTTATTCATCTTTTGAATCTCCTATCCTTATCATATACAGTATGAATTCAATACCCAAATTGAGCAAAAAGAAAGGAAAAAAAAAGCTTGGAATCTGAATCTGCTATCCAAATAAAATATATTCCGTCCGGATCTGCTATCTTCTGCTTGGAAATCTAGATTGGGGCCTGATCTTATCTGCTTCTTGCTGACGGTTTCTTTTTCGATTTGATTGAAATTGTGTTAGATGACTTTTACAATTATTTATCATATGTAAGTTGCCAAAAACTCCTCGACCTGGATCTCCATCTTTCGAGAGTTGTAATTTGTAAGGTGTGGTTAATCTGCTAAGCTTAATCACTTGGGTTAAGGTTTATTTTAAAAGTAGACTTCCTCCTCGTCCTTTTTTGGTTGCTGGATTTTTAACGAGCTCACGAGTCGAGCTCAATTCGAACTTGATAATATTTGCTCACGAGTCGAGCTCAATTCGAGCATTTTGAGTTTCAATCGGTAAATTTTAAAAAATTTAATGCTCACGAGCCGAGCTCGAATCGGAAAAGTATTCGTCGAACTCGAACTCGAGTCCAAGAGTTGAAGTTCGGTCGAACTCGAACTCGAGTTCGAGCCCATATGTAAAAATGCTAAACGAGCCGAACTTTGTAAAAGTTCGACTCGGCTCGGCTCGTTTACAGGCCTACTGATACCTAGCTTCTGAGACCTGAAATAAAACTTGAAGAGGGGGGGGGGGGGGTTAGTAATGACTACCTGGTTTGTCTTAGATCAAATTGGGGAAACGACTTTACGTGTAGGGAGTTGTAGGCTTCCCTATTCAATAATGTAGAGAGTAGATTTATAGATAGTAGCTTAATTATAGTTTTAGTGATTGTTGGTTGCCTCCAAATGATGGAATGAGGAGCCTATTTATAGCTCTCAAACTCAAGTAGTCTTCTCCAAGATCGTGCCAAGTATCCGGCTAGGATGAAGCCACATGTGTGTAAAAGACCTTTTAGCATTTGATGGGCTTGGGCCAATATGCAAGGCTTTGTTCCTCTTGGGCTTGCTCTATTTTTCTTAGTGGATCATTTGGGGAGGACCAAAATGCTAGGAGACGGTCCATATCGAGCACTTGGTCGCCTCGACCCTTAATGTACAACGCCATTTGGAACTTCCAAATCCGTACTTCAAGGATTGAACATAATTTTACATTAATACTTACAATGAAAATACACAGAACAAACCTCCGGTCCACACATGCCAGTCAACATCTTTATTATTATTAGTGGGTGTCGGGGAGGTTTATTCATACAAAATTCAAGAGACAAAACCAACATGCACCGATTCATAAGTACAACAATACACCGGATGTAGAATCTACAGTACAGCCAAAACCAATGTACCAAAACATCCTATACTTGAGCCAAATCACAGTATGTGCTCACACCTTTATTGTAATTGTACGATTAAATTAAACATAATATATATTATACAAACCTTAAGAAAACTAATCGTAAAGAAAGGAGAACAATTTAAAAGAACCAAGCGAGTATTTCTTATATAAAGAAATATTTTTTTTTTCCTGAATCTGGACTAGAGCAATATACTCTGATACTATTTTTCTTTTCTTTTTTTGTTCAATAAATACTTTCATTACTTATTGTTTATTAAAATTCAATGGACGAGGTGATCAATAAATAATAAATGAAAACACTTGTTATAATCATTACCCCACCGTACAATTATATTTACAACTTTACCACCCAACTCACCATTCATTATTAACTTTTTTACTATAATAATAATACTCACTCACCATACCTTTTACGATATCTCACTCACCCTACTTGTTTTTATTTGTTACTCAAACTTATCCTCATTTTCATTACAAATTGTATACCTTAAGTGAGAAACTTTTAAAGGAATAGAGTAAGTATTTTAAAAGAGAAGTGGTAAACAATTTTGAAAAATGGATCCACGTGAATGCGTGATGTATTTGACATGTACGTGGAAATATCAGTTTAGTTTGGGCTGATTATTTTGTTTAGCATTGGGCCCTGGCCTGCCGAACGATAAGTTGGAGTTTGGTTTTCTTGAATCCATCGAGATCCGATAAGAACAAAATCGGGACAAAATCATGGATAGACGGCAATTGTACAATACACATCACCATGTATCATCCAATCTTTTTAAAAATATAATTCTGGATCATAGATGTGACATAAATTGCATAACTGGCAAATATTTTCCTTTAAAAAATTCTAAACGCGAAGGAGCTAACTTGTTCAACTAAATCACCTCCACATGGCCAGTTTATCAATGGCAGAACAAACAGATCAGCTAATATAGCAATTTTTCCGTCTTGCTAAATTTTCTCATTTATTTTTATTGAGTTTTTTAGTTTATGTTTGACTATGAATAAATTCTAAATTGTATTAAAAAATTAATATTTGAACTTATATTATGAAAGTGCAAATCTTATATTTTCATAATATAATTTTCAAAATTACTTTTTCGATATGAATTAGAATTAAATCGGAGTCAAATAGAGATTAAAAAAAGTTAACAAAATCAAATGTTTTAATTTGTTTTATGTTCCTTCTTTATCTTAGCCGCTTAAGGGCCTGTTTGTTGTAACTGTTGTTCAGTTTCATGGTGTTTCCTTGTGTTATTGTTTGACTGGTTTTGGTCTAATGCCTGGATCATGGGATCGGCATCTTTGTACGTTCGTGGTTTTGGTTTAATAGAATTTATTCTAGTTCCAAATTTCAAAAATCAAATCGGAAGCTTTAGAAGGGACGGAGAAAGTACTTCCGTGAGTTTCCTCACTTCCATAACAATCTTACTAAACAGTTAAGTTCCATCGGATTAAAAAATAATAATAAAATATTAATTTTGTGTGTTATTGTAATGCCCCGCATCCCACATCGCTTAAGAGTGAGTGGAATAAAGGCATATATGTTAGACCACCACTCTCACATGGTATGAGACATTTTGGGTGATTCAAAATGCAAATCCGTGCGGGCTCAGGCTCAAAGCGGACAATATCATACTGTGGGGACGTGTGTGGGTTCGTCCAGGAGTAACCACGCCGGCCGGATTGGTCGGGTCGTTACAAATGGTATCAGAGCCTAGATCAACCCAAAGCCCGCACCGGGTGGACGGTTGGTAAAGGTTATTGTCAGTTTGTCAACCCCACCACTTAAGGTGCTCGACGAGGACGTCGAGGCTTTTATGGGAGGTAGTTTGTAATGCCCCGCATCCCATATCGCTTAAGAGTGAGTGGAATAAAGTATATATGTTAGACCACCACTCTCACATGGTATGAGGCATTTTGGGTGATTCCAAAAGCAAATCCGTGCGGACTCAGGCCCAAAGCGGATAATATCATACTGTGGGGACGTGCGTGGGTCCGTTCAGGAGTAACCATGCCGACCGGATTGGTCGGGTCGTTACAGTTATATTATAATGATAATATTATAAACGTTTAATAAAGTTTGAGAGATATGATATAAAGTGATGTTAAAGTAAAGAAGAAAAACAACAAATTATTGATAAGTGCCGTAAAACATATCATTCTTGAATAATAAAAATTGTAATGAAACGTAAAAAATGAAAGTTAAGAAGATTAAAATGGCACAAATGGAATAAAATACTGGAGTAGTAGACTAGTAGTTAGTACCGGACTATTGGTGTCCATTTAGGTTCTGTTCTCTTCATCTGAGAATTGATTATTTTAAGTTCAGTTCAAATTAGTTCAAATGCATTAAATTTAGTTCAATTCAACTTAATAGTATTTTATAATACAAATAAGTTTAGTTCAATTGAGTTTCATTAAGTTCAGTTCAGATAAGTTATGTTCAGACGAAGATATTGATTTTTTAACATTAACTTTAATGATAAATTAATTATTATAAATTACACCAAAAATAATAATAAAATAATTATATTATGAGAATGTATTTTATAAATATTCATAATACAATCTTATTAAATATCTTTCAATGAGATTAATTATAAAATAAGTCAAAGGGAGGGAGTATTTGGCTTGGGCTTATACATCTAGACAAATCTTGATCTGATTCACTTTTTCAAGCTATATTCTCTTTTATTACTCTAACAAGTATAATAATAATCATCAAAATCAGTTAATCTCTTGAGTGCTGCTGCTGCGTGATTGATTGATAAAAATGATGGGAGAAAAGATGAGGAGTTTCTTGGCAATGAAGACTGATGATTCAGTAGCTAATGACCTGATTAGCTCTGATCTTCAGGAAGTTGGCAACGCTATGAAGAAGCTTGCCAATCATGCTGTCCAGTTGGGTGCCCTTGGGTTTGGTACTTCTTTCCTCAAATGGGTTGCTTCTTTTGCTGCTATGTAAGTTGCTTATTTACATATTATGATTGCCAGATAGTTTTATATTAGTACCTGTCTAATCTTGTGGTGATGCTTCTTTGATTGTTTAAATATTGTCATCAGCTTAGATTGGTATGAATATGATCTGGTTAGGTTCAGTAACATGTCAAATTCTTGAAGATTATTAGGATAGGGTAGGTTGTTGTTAGGTAATGGATTTGTTTCTGATGGCCTTATTATAGTCTTATGGTCCTTAGCATAAAAATATCTTATGGTGCTATGTGCATTTGTGGATCCGCGTAATGAGATTCTTATGCTGTTTGTGACTGAGGTCGAACGTTTGGAGTAAAAGTGATCATTGTTAGGCTTTTGTGTTTTAGGAGCAAGTTAAGTTTACACACATATATATAGGTGTTAATGTTATACATGTATATTGAATAGCCTAGAGAAAGAGAGCGGAAGCGGAAATATAATTACACTTTGGTAATTCAGATACTTAAAAAGGTTGCTGTTAGACACGATGTATATAGTATCCAAGTATATGAACTTTAAAGATATACATACTACTCTAGTAGATGAAATCAATCAAATCATATCATTAGATGCAGCCTGCCATTTTTAGTTGAATACTGGTATTTTGCTAAACCATTTAGATTTTAGACAACATACAAGTAATTTGTTACTAACTAGTACCAACTGCTTCTTATACCTGTATTTAAATGTAAATCGGCATGTTAAAATGTGCTTTGACGAAATATCATATTACATTCTCTAGAACTTGAATTGTTACTTCAGGGCTTAAGCTGCAAGACAGAATGATTACCTCGTCCATGGCAAATAAATATGGTGTTTTCTGTGTGCAGCTATTAACTGATCACCTCGTCTATTGTTGTAGTACTATTCAATTTTACCCACCCCTGAAAATGAACAAATAAATATGGTTTTTTCTGTGTGCAGCTATTTACTGATCACCTCGTCTATTGTTGTAGTAATATTCAATTTTACACACCCCTGAAAATTAACAAATAAATATGGTGTTTTCTGTGTGCAGCTATTTACTGATCCTGGACAGAACAAACTGGAAAACCAACATGCTTACATCCCTCTTAATCCCTTACATTTTCCTCAGTCTTCCGTCATGGCTATTCGGCTTGCTAAGGTAACTATTGCATTTCTTATTCTTTTGCATCCCTCATCCCATGAGACCTCTCTTATCTCAATAACCCCCATGTTATTTACTTGTTCTATGTGGTTAATACTACAGGGGTGAAGTTGGAAAGTGGATTGCACTAGTTGCTATTGTCTTGCGCCTTTTCTTCCCACGCCGTTTCCCAGGTATGTTACTTGCATTCTGTTTGTAATTTGCATGTTCGGAACTTGCTTACTGTTACTGTAATACTTAAAAGGAATAAATTGGTATATATAAATATTTCATAAAATATAGGAAGGCATTTCTCCTATATAAATGTCCTTACGATTATGTGATGCTTGGGGTTGTGGCCGATTAATTCATCCTTGCAAATGGTGTTTGAAAACAAAGCTCGAGACTTATTTAAGCGGAATTGTGATGCAGACTGGCTGGAATTGCCAGGGGCCTTGATTCTGCTCCTAGTGGTGGCTCCGGGCTTCTTTGCTGACTCAGTCAGGGGACACATTCTAGGAGTGTTCATTTGCCTTGCGATTGGATGTTACCTGCTACAGGAGCACATCCGCGCATCAGGCGGGTTCAGGAATTCGTTTACAAAGAGCAATGGCATATCAAATTCTGTTGGTATAGTTCTTTTGTTGGTATATCCAGTTTGGGCTCTTATACTGGGCTTCATTTAAATGAAATGCCATCAAGCAAGCTTCATCTCAGAACACACATATACTATACTCTGTTTGTGCAAAATTAATTTGTTTGCTCCATTGGTTGTATGTTTGTCAATTTATTGTTAATATTGTTGATGAGTTCCAATAATAGACTGTCACAACAGCTCATAAATATTTTGTATGTGTAATTATTAAAGATATTCCATTATATGTCTTGTGATAAAGTCAGTTTTATTTTATTTATTTTTTGTTTTTTTCTGTAAACATAACACTGAGTGATTTTTTTTTACCTACCTTCATTAGAAAAAATGTTCAGAACTCAGTTAAGTTAACTTAGTGTCAGGTTTAGTTTGCTAAGTGTCAAGGAGGCTATCATGTAAATGCTCTAGAATGTTCTTGTATATATTATTTTATTTCAAAGCTTGTAGGATAAGATTGAACTAGGAAAGATCTAGATGGTGGAGGAACCGAGAAGGTCTCCCACAACCGTTAGATTAGACCGATCTCCACCGTCCATTGAGAAGGGGAACTTATATATGTATAGGTCTTTGTCCATTTCATTTGAGCATCAATCAGTACAATCATTCAAACATCCTTTTCAATATTTATATCAAAAGCTCTCTTCTTGATATGAAGTCATCAATAATAGGAATATAAGAATGCTCTAAGCAGCCAATAGAGGGAAACGAAAAAAGAAAGCGGCCAAATAACTTTTTGACCGCTTTTTTTTTTCTTTTTTTTACTACAACACATAATATATATTAATATGGATGTAAACTCTAATTTCCCTAATTAATATATATTATGTGTTGTAGTAAAAAAAAAAACTTTTTGACGTGTCAATCATCGAACGGTTAGAATATATGATAGAATAGGGTCTTAGAACAGGCCCAATGGGAAGCCTGCCTGTCAAATGACCAAACTGCCCTCTACTTGCACAAAAACATAAGAACATAATATAACCAAAATTCAAAGAAAACCAAAATAATTCTTGTCATGAATATGAAACAACTGTTATTTGACATGTCTACAATGGAAGATCCAGCAACAAAAGAAATGAAAATTTGTATATTGAGTACTACTGTATTTTTTGAATCGGATGAATGAAAGAATGAAGAAAACAAGAACTATAGTGAGCTCTAATTATATCACAGGTAAACTAATAACCCTTGTAAAGGGCAGATGGTGATAAGCTGGGGGTCAGTGAAGCAGGACATCTGGCTGGGGGTAAAATAAAAGGTGGAGGAGGTATACAAGAGATTGTTTTGCACATTTCAGACTCACAGATTCACTACTACTGTAATGACCTGCTGGTAGCTCACCAGCTAAACAATTTGCTTAGCAACCCTTGCTCATTGTTCTCTTTAGCTAACCTCACCATCTCTGTACTGTTTTTTGCGATGGTCTCTAAGGTTTCACGCTTCTTTTCTCTCCTCTTTTCTGTCAGTTTCTCTGTAACTTTGTAAAGGATGAAAATAGCTAGAATTCCTCCAGCTCCAATGAGCCGGTCTATCCACCATCCATCACGTAACTTATTTCTGCAAATGAATAATCAAATATATTAGAGATAAGCAGCAGAAACACAGGAAACCAGACAAAGCAGATCTGACACAAGATAAACAACATATCACTAGATTCAAATTCAATGCGTGCACCAACTAAAATCAAATATAACTAAATTCTACACACAAACAAAACAAGATACAAACTCTGTACTAATAATACTTGAAATTTTACCTTTCGAGCAAAGAAAACAATACATGGTGTGCTTTGGCATTGTTCGAATCCCACCTAATAGCCTCAATAATTGCGTCATCTAGACGCCTCAGGCCCATTAGTGCTGCTATCTTATTGAACCGATAAGAGGAATTATTCGGCGCCATCTGAATCGCCTGATCATAGTAACCCAACGCCTCTTGAAATCTCCCCCCCCCGTGTAATGCCTATTACCCTGGTTCTTTAGCTTCTCAGCAAAATAGTCTATCTGTATCTGCACGTCATGCATCAACGATATGTTTTCCTTGCGCGAGTTCAACTGCACACTCGCGTAGAAATGAGATTCAGTGACCTCCTTGTCATGAGGACACAGCCTTGTCAACACCTCATAATCTTTCACAGCTTCACCCCAGCGTTCAAGCTGCAAGGTGGTTAATTCATGACAGTTATTTATGTTGAAACAGAAGATTTGACCTTCAAGCCAGTAAAACTTCTCTTAACAAACCTACAAGCAAACAAAAGATTTGAGAGGTCTTACTTTGCAGTTTGAGGCAGCTCTTCGGAGCAGTGCTTTCACATAGTTCGGCTGGAATTTCAGACTATGGTTGCAGTCAGCCACAGATTTTTCCCATTGACCAATCATAAACCAACAAGCAGCTCTATTGGAGTAGAGAACACAATTTGTAGGATCATATTTGATACCATCCCCGTAGGCTACAGAAGCCTCTAGATACCTTTCTCCATGGTACAAATAATTTCCTCGAGCATGAGCTTTGGCCACCAACTTTATCTTGTTGAGCAGAGTTGTGATTTCCACATTCTGAGGATCCAATGTTTCTGCTTTCTTAATTTCGATAATGGCAGCATCGAACCTGCAAAGATTGCAATTAATTTATATCATTGTGTAACCAAGAAAAGATAGACTTGAATCACTGAACAATGTAAATAAACCGAATATAGGATGAATTAATATAGAACTGGAGTGACAAGTATGATCTACACACATTATTGAATTCGAAAAAAGAGCAAGAGAAAAATGTTTTAATCTTTCAAAATATCCACTCACTTTCCAGATGCTAACTTGAATTGGGTTGTGACATAAGAGATGTATGCTTGGGCTGGCATGCCAAATATCTGTAATGCGGAGTGACCACTCATAGAATTCGGGATCTCTGACATGGCAAAGTAGGCATCATATGTTCGATTGAGCTTCAACAGAGCCTCAGCCCTACATGAGTTAAGCTGCATATACAAAATCAAACAACTTCGTCGGAAATACTGAATGATGTAAATTACATTGATCAGAAGTTTCTAAGGGAACAGAATATATGATACATGTGGAGCAGCATCAGCGCCAGACGTAATTGCTGCATCAACTTCTTTTAATGTGGTCCACCAATCACCACGCTCCCGAGCATCAATGCAGTTGTTGATATGCATCTCTACATTGTGAAACTTCTTCATTTCTTTTGGTTCAACCAAGAACTCTTGAACAAAAAGGTGTTTCCTCGCTTTCTCCACCTGTCCTAACCTGCAACCCCTTAGCTTAGCTGAATTAGATTGCTTACAGCTTAACAAGTAAAGTCTATCTGCCCCTAAAGAAATATTCAACAGATAATCAATCTAGAGATAAATGCCAGAAACACAGGCAGCAGCCAGGGCAGACTAATATTACACTAAGCTACACTATGATGGTGACCATAGGGGATTTGTTTCCAATGGTGATAATAGCTACAATAAAACCATACTGCATCATCACTACTAGAGAATCCAAGATAAACAACATATCACTAGATTCAAATTCTGTATCATTTTCATGCCAACTAAGATCCAACATATATCACTAGATTCTACAGGCAAACGAAACAAGAATCATAATCAAGATTTAACTAATAATGTATGTGGCAAGAAGCATAAGTAAATTATTGACCTGACGAGCAAACAACCCAACCGATGCTGTGCTTCGACATAATTCGGATCCAACATAACAGCCTCCTCACACTCCTTCACAGATTCATCGAACCGTCTCAACTCCATTAATGCGGATGATTTATTGAACCTATACGAAGAATTCTCTGGCGACATCTGAATCGCCTGTTCAAAGTACACCACGGCTTGAGTAAACCTACCCATGCTACAATGCGTTTTAGCCTTCTTGTTGAGCGCCTCGGCGTATTCTTCAATTTGCGATCGAGGAGGTGAATCGCTGTTGTTATTTCCTTCCGTACCGGACATTTTCACCCAAAATTCTACTAATTCCTAAATTGATTGTGTTTAGTTGATAATAAACACTGAGCAAAGTGGTCGCAAGAAATCAGATAGGAATGGAGAAGAAGAAGAAGAAGAAGAAGAAGAAGGCAAGGGAATACTGTATGGAATCTTGAGAGCGAGAGCAGCGCAAGTGAAACCGTATGTAATTGAGAGCTAGCCAGAGGAGAGCTGGAGCTGGGTACAGAAAAAAAGAGAGGGAGAGTGGAGTTTTAATTGCTTTCTTTCCAATGTCGTAGTGGTTTTTAGTCCGATATACAAGTATAACTAGGGGTGTGCAGAAAAACCGAAACTGAAAAACCGATCCGGAAAATCGCAAAACCGATCCGAACCAGTCCGATCCAGTAGTTTCGGTTCGGATTGCGGATCACTTGTTTTACTAATTTCGATTTTCGGATCGGATCGGATTAAAATCCGCGGATTATCGGATTAATCCGATCCGTTATATATATTTTTCTAATTTTTATAATATTATACTATATAATGCTCTTTGACAATCTAACCCTACATTATTCCATCCGCCTCCTTTCTCATTTTCTTTTCTTTCCTCTCTCTTTCCTATTTTGTCCAAATCATCGAAGTATCCAACATCCCGTCTCCATCGCGGCGAAGAAGAAGCTAACTAAAGAAGGCGGCGCCGCCGCAGCTGACATGGAGAAGAAGGCCGAGATGGTGGAGGGGAGGAGGCCGATTTGTGAGGATTGGGAGGATTGTGGCGGAGATGGTGAACACATTTATTGTGGCGCCGGTGGTTGGGAGGATTGTGGCGGAGATGGTGGAGGGGAGGAGGCCGATTTGTGACTCCAGATCTGACTCCATCTGGACTCCAGATCTGTGGCGGAGACGGTGGAGGGGAGGAGGCCGATTTGTGACTCCAGATCTGACTCCATCTGGGCCGATTTGGAGAGTGGAGTCAGATAGAATTAAGCATATAGACAAATAAAAATTAAGGGCGGGCAAGAAATCGTGAATTTGTGAATGATATATTTTTTTTAATAATTTTCGGATTAATATGGATTAATCTGAACCGATCCGATTATTTTCGGATTAATCCGAAATCCGATCCGAAATTTCGGATCGGATTTCGGATCGAGCAAATCCAGCATTTTCGGATCGGATTAATCCGAAATTCGGATCGGATTTGATCTGATCCGCACCATGCACAGCCCTAAGTATAACTATGGATCGGATCGGATCAAATCCGATCCGAAATTCGGATTGATCCGATCCAAAATTGCAGTTTTTTGTCAACTCGAAATCAATTTCGGATCGGGTTCGGATTAATCTGAAAATATTCGTATCGGATTCGGATTAATCCGAATGATCCGAATGTCCAGTTAAAAAAGAAAAGAAAAAGGAATCAATTAGCTAAAAATTCACAAATCAATCACAGGAACAAATTTAACAAGATTTTAGGATCAAACCTCTTCACAACTCACGACTACAATCACCAATTACTACTAAACAAAGTCCTTCAAAGTCCAACAAGTACTAAGAGTAAGTATATAGAAAGGGTATTTTTTCCATCTAAGAAGGAAAATCCGGTTTTGAAGCTAAAAACCGGCCCAAAAAAAAACCACACGCGGTTTAATTTAATAATCCAACCGGGCAATTTAGTATATATATACTCCAAAAACACACTCACACACAGATCACACATAAACACATAGTTGAAGGTGAAGTGTGTGTTTTTCCTCTTTTCTCTCCCGACCGATCAAATCTCGCCGGAATTTCACCGTTCAAAGCTCGTTTCCACCGGATCTCAACCAAAATAGCTTCTATGGACATGAAACAGGTAAAAACAATGCCATTTTAGTTTCTGATTTGCCTAAAATCGAAATCTATGGTGTGTTTAGTGTGTGTTTCTGTATTTTGATGATTTTCGATTGATTTGCTTCGCAATTGTTTGTTAAACATTCATATTCAGATGTTGAAATAGTCGAAATAACAATTAGACAATGGAGAACAAGGAAGCTTGTCTGATCTGGAAATAATCGAGGAAATTGAACCCTAGCAACAAATCCAGTACGTTTCTCTATACAATTTTATTATAGTTTTTTATTCATGTTATGATTTATAGTTTATGATTGTGTTTCTGGATGTTATTGTTCTATCACATGTTGTTATGGTTTTAACGTATCGTGTTATGGTTTTAAGCTAAGTTTTTATCATATTTTACCTCATTATGCATATTAATTTAATCGTACCTGGTGTTATAATTTTAAGGCTCGTTGTTATAGTTTTAGTGACTCGTGTTATAGTTTTAAGAGCAGTAGTAGTAATTTAGTTTACGTAGTACGATTCTAATTGTTCTTAAGGATCTAAGTTGTGGTTCTAAGTTAGCTAGTTACAGTTTTAAGCTGCTTACTTATCATATTTTACATTGCTCTGCAAACCCATTTGATAGTAAATGTTATAGGTTGAAGGATTGTTGTTATTGTTCTTAAGTTATAGTTTCAAGCTATATAATTATCATAGTTTACATTGCTCTACAAATCCATTTGATAGTATCTGGTGTTATAGTTTGAAGGATTGTTGTTATTGTTCTTAAGAAACTAAGTTTATTGTTCTACGTTACAGTTTTAAGCTACTTTATTATTATATTTTACATTGCTATGTAAATCCATTTGCTAGTTCTGGTGTTAGAGTTTTAAGGATTTATGTTATAGTTCTTAAGTAACTAGGTTGATCGAGGTTCTAAGTTAGCTAGTTACAGTTTCAAGCTACATAATTATCATAGTTTATATTGCTTTGCAAATCCATTTGATAGTATCTGGTGTTATAGTTTGAAGGATTGATGATATATTGTTCTTCAGGAATTAAGTTATTATTATAAGTTACAGTTTTAAGCTACTTAATTATCATATTTTACATTGCTCTGCAAATCCATTTGATAATAACTGGTGTTATAGTTTTAAAGATTTGTGTTATAGTTCTTAACTAACTAGGTTGAGGTTCTAAGCTAGTTACAGTTTAAAGCTATTTAATTATCATATTTTATATTGCTCAGCAAATCCATTTGATAGTACCTGATGTTATAATTCGAACGATTGATGTTATTGTTATGGTTCTAATTTACAGTATTAAACTACTAAATTATCATATTTTACATTGCTTTGTTTTATTTTATTTATTTATTTATTTATTTATTTATTTTTGTTTTTTGCTTTTTGTTACAAGGCTAATTGAAGACGGTTCCAACCGTGATCTACAGAGTGTGAAATCCGCACTCTCCATCGAAGCACCAAGCACACCCACTAGGACGGGGAGTATCGAAGGAACAAACACAACCACTTAAGCAAAAAAGAAGCCTCAAGGCTAATACAATGGGCAAGAAGTCGAAGATACCAAACAAATTTAATCGCAGAAAGTCCGTTTCAACTTCTCAGATTACATTTACATCAGAAAAACCACCTAAGCGCTTGTTGTAATTTTCTTGATTTTATATGTACACTTGTTATGTTTTTGAGATCACATGTTACAGTTCTAAACATTTGGTGTTATAGTTCTAAGTTTACTTGTTATGATTCTTAGACCAAAGTTAACGTATTGTTGCATTGAATTTTTTTCTCCCTTTTACACTTATTTGTTGCCCCGGTTTCATTATTTTGCATGGCCTCTCAATAAAAATGATATAGTGTATTAAATCAGAGCTGATATACATGTATTAAAAATCCATACACAAACATCTAAGAACCATAACACAAAAAACTTAAAAATCATAACGAATACAACCCTGAAAAGCTTATTGTAATTTTCTTCATTTGATAAGTACCATTATTATGGTTCAAAGATGACTTGTTACAGTGCTAAACATTCGGTGGTACAGTTCTAAACAAAATATTGTAACATAGAATTAATTCCAAATACTCGTTCAAAATTACACAACTACTTAGAAGCTCCACAATTCTTGATCTTTGAACCCAAAGCCCGCACCGGGTGGACGGTTGGTAAAGGTTATTGTCAGTTTGTCACCCCCACCACTTAAGGCGCTCGACGAGGACGTCGAGGCTTTAAGGGGGGTAGTTTGTAATGCACCGCATCCCACATCGCTTATGAGTGATTGGAATAAAGGGTATATATGTTAGACCACCACTCTCACATGGTATGAGGCCTTTTGGGTGATTCCAAAAGCAAATCCGTGCGGGCTCAGGCCCAAAGCGGACAATATCATACTGTTGAGACGTGTGTGGGTCCGTCCAGGAGTAACCACGCCGGCCGGATTGGTCGGGTCGTTACTAGTGTAACGCGCCCTTTTTTTTATTATTTATTTTTTTATTATTTTATTATTTAATTATTTATTTTAGTTAATTAATTATCAGAGTAAATTATTTATTCGATAATTAATTAATTAATTTCGCGTAAGCTAGTTCGTTTCGTTTGGATCGAGCTGGACTTTCTGATCTATTTGGCCCATTCATTTGGCCCAATTCTTAGCCCAGTCAAAGGCCTGATTGACCGGCCCATTGACTAACCCTAACCCTAATCAATCAGTATCCCTCCCATCTCTCACTTAGCCGTCAAACGTTTTAGAAGAAGAAAGAAAGAAAGAAACTAAAAGAAAGAAGAAAGAGAGGGACAGGAAGAAGAGAGAAATATTGCTGCTGCTCTGGCTGACTCCGTCCTCCCCGTGTCGCCGCCGTAGTCCGTCGCCGCCGCCTGCTCCGTTCGTCTCCGTCCTCGCCGCACCATCGCCGCGCGCCGTCGTGCCGTGTTGATCGATCGATCCAGTCTCCGTTCGGATCGGCTCGCCGCGGTCTCTATTCCGTTCAGCTCGCCGCGTCGCCGTTCCAGTCGGCCGTTTCTGAGCCGCGCCGTCCGTCCGCCCGTGCCGCACGTCGCCTCGTCCGCCGTGTTATTCGATCCGATCCGCGCCGCCTGACCGATTTCGCCGCCGCCGCCGCTGCTGTTCCCGATCCGTTCGATCGTCGTTTCGATCGACGCCGTCGATCCCTCAGTCCGTTTGATTTCCGATTTCGATCGGTAAGTTGTTCTGTCCTTTCGTTTCAGATTCAAACTCGATTGCGATTTCGATTCGAATCTCGGTTTGATTTTCTTTTCTTATTCTTTCGATTTGCAGATTAACTCTTTTCGATTCGAAGGTAAATCTCGAATCCTTTACTGTTCTTTCGATTCGAAACTCGTATTCTGTTTTGGACTTTTTACCCTTGGACCATTTTACCCTTGTTCATTCTGACCGTGTTATTTTGATTCGAACTGAGAACCGGGACTTAGGATTGTTAGATTGTTGTTACTGATTGTTGGACTTGTGTTTTGACCTCGTATGTTGACCGTAGTTTCTGTTGACCTCGAAAAGGACTGTTTTGGACTTTGTTGATATTAGTTTGAACTTTGTGGACTGATTTGAGAAGTTTGAAAACCTAAAGGACCTTTTTCCAATTTACCTTTGACCGTAGTTGACTGACAGAGGACTTTTTCGTAAACCTTTTTATTCTGTGAGGATTGATTCGTATGTTTGGAAAACTTCTGGTTTGTTTGTACTTTCTGTTTTTGAAAAGGGTTCTTTTGCAATTTACCACTGAGGGTATTTTGGTAAATTCCGGAATCTGAAAACCGAAAGAGTTTCTGAAAATGTTTCAACTTGGTTTCTGTTTTGTAATTTAATAATGACTTGACTTGCTAGCCTAGTTGGTTAGGTTCTTGCTTGACTAACTTAGAGGTCCCGTGTTCGAACCCCGCCTTTACCATTTCTTTTTCAACCTTTTTCCTTCCGTCCGTTCGACTTCTAAAGTGTGTTTAGTACTTTCTTGTTAGGTTCTCCGTTGTTCGATAACCCGTAAGCTCATTACTCGTTGGAGATCTTTTGCTCACAAGTTAAGGTGAGTGTTCACCCCTAAACCTATTTATTTGCGAAAAACTGGAAGGATATGCGAAAAAAGTATTTAAGTCCTAAGTACGACTATTTACTTTTCTATTTATTGCTATTCTGTTCTGGACTGACTTTTCTGCAGGAACACTTCCAGGTGTTTGACTATCTGTATCTGTTTGTTCTGTTTCTGTTCTGTTTCTGTGTGACCGGTCGATTAGGTCGTAACTAGGTAGACTTGGGTAGTAGAGGACTATCGGGTTTGCTTGGTTATTGCCTAGTCTAATCCCTTTTAGACGCGAGGCAGAAGTCGCTGAGGTCTATTAGGGTCGTAGGATCTGTTTCCCCAAAGTACACGGGGGTTTCTGTTTCTGTCCGGAGTTGTGCACCCTCTGGAGGGAGTTATAAGGGCAATCTGGGAGTAGGAGCAATAAGGCGGGCTGCACCAACGGTCTACAACCTATCTGTTCTATTATTCTGTTATATGTGATCTGTTCTGTTTCTTTGTTTTCTGAAAAGGATTTTGATTTCAAAACTGATTACAACCAAATCGAAATGAAAAGAGTTTCAACCAACAATAGTAAACAAGCCAAAATAACGATAATATAAAAATACTACCGATAAATGTGGCCTCTGTCGGCTGGTGTCTCTAGGAAAAGGGGTCGTAGGGGGTGTTAGGAAAGGTACTCCCACTACCACCGGTCTGATCATAGAAAGGATACCCCGGAATTCGGCGAGCTAGGGCATCATGGCGGTTCATCATCTCCTCCTGGTGGGCTATCCAACGCCTAGTGTCCTCTACTCGAGCGGCTTCCCAATGTTGATCTACACGCCCTTGGAAATCATTCCAACGCTGCCCCTCCATCACACGGAAGTCCTCCCACCGCTTGTCTTCGCGCTCCTCAAATCCCCGGAATTGCTCGGTAAGCTGGGCCGACTGAGCCTCCAACATGGTGGTTTGGAAGTTCCCAAACTGATCGACCAAGATCTGGTTGAACTCGAGAAGTCGAAGCTTCCTTGTCCGGCCGTAGGTGGAGGTGGAGGAGGTGTTACATGGCGTGTAACTCTTGGTTGCATGGGTTCTCCTTGCTGAATGCACCAAGTCCCGAACATCTCATTGTACGTATCAATGTTGATGGATTTCTTTGGCTTCTTGTCCAGTACAAGGTCGGGAACTCCGGCCTCCTTGCACATGCCCGTGATCAAGTTACCAAAGGCAAGCTTCCGGTTTGCATTACGGCGACGCTTGAATTCCTCGAAGATGACGATGCCAGGAGTGAGAGGCAAATCATGCAAGAGAGCATGGACTAAGACTCCGTATTAGGACTGAACCTCGGAATCATGTGTGCTAGGAATCAGATTGGCTTGAACGAACTTCAACATCATCCTTGCCTCGAAGGAGAGATCGTTGTGGCGCAAAATCCGGGGTGGTTCATCAGGCAATTCAAAATCTTCCACGGTAATGCCACTCAGTATCTCCATGGGGTAATGATCAGACTCCCGGTTGTAGACATAGAGCTCCGCGGGATCAAATCTCTCGTTGGATGTAGGCTGGCGGTTTGGATCCCGCGCCAGTGGCCTATCCAATCGCATAATGAAGCTAGTGATGCTCAAAGGAGTAAACTTGACCCCAACACCGCGGACGGGAACCTCACCGTCCGTTCATTGTAGTCCGTGAAGGCAATGTAGAAGTCCTCCACTACTGCTTGGTCCCAATTTGGCATGACCTCGCCATAGTACTTCCACCCTCGCTCAGTAATGAGCTTGTTGAGCTCTCTGACACCATCCAACTCGCTCTCACCAGCCGTGAGGCGAATGCTCCTCTCAGAAATGTACGTGTGCTTGTGGGCATGGAAACTCGCTTCGAATTGCCTTGCCCTCCCCGATTGGCGATACTCGCCGGGTGTGGCCGTTTGTTGGGCACTCGAGGTCCCTTCTCCCCTTGATCTCTTGGTTCTTCTCGATGCCATTGTACCTAGAATAATCTTATTAGATAACTTCAAGAGACAAGGAGAATTAGACTTTTATACTACGACTAACACACTACGTACACTACGTGTACACTAAACAAGTAAACGTTCATCGTCTTTACAACAAGTCATAACGCAACAAGTCGACTCCTAGACTCCAATACTCACTCAAGTAATCTCATGGTGAGTTTGAGGGCTTGCTAAAGTTCATATGAACAAATCGAGAAGCTTTAACACTTCGTTACGATAAATCCATACGAATAAACCAAGCAAACAAACTCTCCAATTGAATTACCCAACCAATCCAACACATTCTCATGCAATCACAACATCACCATAATCATAACATAACTCAAATTCAAGGCTAACAATCATCAAACAATTACATAGCAAAAATTCGAGCAATAGAATTCATCATAAATCAAGAGGAACAAAATTCGAATTTAGACATCACATCTAGTAAGAAACATGCTCAACAATCATCATCAAACTCTAATTCACCATTATTTGCTTTTGTAGTTGTGGCCTGTGAGCCTTTTGTCGTGATTCGTTTAGTCTAGTGTTTGTCTTGGTGCCTTAGGTGATTAAGATAGGAAAAAACATCGAAAATCTGGAACAGAGTCAAGCGAAGCGCTTGGAAGGGCCAAGCGGTCCGCTTGAATCTTCAGTAAATCAAAAAGTTTACTGGAATTTCAAGCGGAGCGCCTGGAGCCTCCCAAGCGCTCCGCTTGACAAGCGGACCGCTTGGCTCCCACCAAGCGGTCCGCCTGGACCCTGTACCCAGATTTTCCTCGTTTTTTCCATTCTTCTCACCTTTGCGCACCCGTTTCACTTGTTTCAGTCTTCGGTACTACTCTTTTATAGGGTCACTACTACTTATACTTTATAGTCGGACACGAACCTTTATATCAGGGAAGTGTACTTTCTATCCAATTTGTCCTTTCTTGTCAACTTTTCTTTACTCGAGGACGAGTGATGATGTCGTTTTTCACCAATTAAATTTGTTTAATAGCCAAAGAACACTTATCACTACACAAACTAGAGTGCAATGGCAAGTTGTCCCCGAGTGTCGTTCTCTCGGGACCTAACGTGGCTTTGTTTGTGGTTTTTGCTAGTTATTTCAGACAACGAGTTCAAGTGTCTATAGAATTGCTTTCTTAGAACAAAGCAACGAGAAATCAGATTGTTGTAATCAAGTTTGGAAAACGGTTGGTGGTAGAAATCAAATACACATGCATGGGTTACGAATATGCTCACAAGTTCAGTGCGTAAAACCTTCGATCAAGTCTGCTAAGCAACTCGTCTAGGTAACTTTCAAGACACATCATAAAAGACCACTATCAATACTTTAGAGGTGCTTGTCACTAACACCATTTATCTAGCATGCTGCAAATCTCTAACATACAATCCTATAGCTTTCATTGACCAAGAGTTTGTCACTATACTCAATTCGAATATATTTTATAGGCAACTAAGAATCATATGAAGGAATTTGCAGCAAGATTGAATCACAATCTCATGTAAGCATAAACATAACCCATAGCATGCATATTCTACATTCTACCACCAACACAAAGGATTTAGCTACTCATATTCATCAACATAGACATCAAATCATATGCATTGTAAATAGAATACATCAAATCAAACTACTAGACAAGAGATAATGATACAATGTTACCACCAAGCTGTCACTAATCGGTGGGTATTGATGAAACCTCTCCGTAGATGATGAACGCGTGATTTGTCAGGTCCCGGTTCAGTCAAATATTTGTTATTTAGCCAAAGGCAATCCACAACTACAACGAAAACCGTAGTGTAGTAGTAGAATGACTCGAGTGTCGTTCTCTCAGGACTATACTAGCTTTATCAAATCTAATTAAGAATATAAAACAGCAGATAGAAAGCAATAGGGGTTTTCAAGCAGATAATGGAGATTGGTGATAGTATGGTCCTTCTTAACATAATGGGTCGATAATCATGCATAATTCCTCGGTCTTGCATAGAGATCTTTGAATCAATCTTGTGTCCTGTTGCAAGTATTAAGCACTACGAAGATAATATGGGTCTGACTTGTCAACAACTAACGTCCTATTGTGTTCGTCCGTAATTATTCAACACTACGAAGATTATTGGTCTGATGGTCGACAAGTGTCCAAGTGTGCATAATGATCAATACAACATACGAGAATTTTGGTTTCAACTGATCAACGAAATAAAGCAATGACACGGAGTATAATGCGCGATATAGCCATTAGCATGATTATCTTCCCTCGCTAAGAATTCACACATACTACACCAACGATAAATTTAGCTACTCATAATAGGCATGCAATCAATAGCAATCATAGAAGAAAACATATTGAAGAAGAATAAAATAAGTAGATAAAAACTGTAAGATACAAAGTTACCGAAGGTTGTCAATCTCCGGATGATTGCGATCCTACGCGCTCCAATCTACTATGAAAAAGTATCCCCTAAGCTATGGAACTCCCAGGACAGCCCCGGGAAGTTCCTACCTAAAACTATAGAGAGAGGTGAGAAAGTAGGCTTGGAAAGATATGATTTTCGGAGAGAAAACTGAGCACTATATATAGGCCCGAAATATCTCTGGGGCGGTTCGCCCCTTGGCTCCGGCGGTTCGCCCCCCAATATTTCGCGGAATTTTCCGTTTTTTCGATGCGGATTTGGATTTCTTCACCTTTTTCGGACTCGGTTTATGACTTCTAGTAGCCTTCTAACCACAGATTCGGCCCCTAGACTCCAAATCCTATCCGGAAACCTTCAGATACTCCAAATAGGCTTCTGGAACACCAATTCCTTGTAGACTTCAATATAATTGCCCCGAATCTCCGAATTTCAACCAAAACATGTAAAAAAAAGAAAATCGAAGGAAACGTGACACTATTCTAATAAAATGTACTAAAATT
>CM051458.1:48489245-48687466 GCA_028274465.1 Plantago ovata
AACTCTATTATATTTTAAAATATAATCTTGTAATTGTATTACTAAAAGACAATTAATCACCAATTCAATTAATAATTCCAAATCGTAATTGAGCCACCAAATATTATAATTAAGTCCAAATCAATTATAATCACATCAAAATACAAATTCCAATCAATTGCGATTCCATCTTCAAGGATATTCGGAGCTGAAACACCACAGAGGGTGACCCATAGGGCCTCATTGCATGAAGCAGGCCTAGACTAGGCAAATAGAATTCCGGACGGTTCATTTGCAATATTAAACCTGAGGACGTTTGAGAGGTTTCTCAAAGCAAACCCTTTCGTTGCGAAGTTTATTGCGCTCAACGCGGCGATGGTAACGTCCCGTCATCTGACTGACTCGAATGCATCTAGGACGATGAAGTGTCTATCCCAATAATACATCCACGGGCGTCTTCAGTGAGTGGCATGTGAATCCAAGGCTATTTGACTATAATATAATATTGATACGCTGGCCAACGGTTTTACCAATCACAACTATGAACGACTATGAGGAGTGCTCTCCTGTGCTACACATGAGAGATGAATCCTTCACAGAAACACTTATCATCCCCATTTGTATGTAGCCATAATCCTGGATCGTGTCTTGGGTCAACTGCTTATTCAGAGCTGACATCGACGGGTCCACCAAGGATATGGGGCAACAAATGTGATGATAAAGTCCTGTAAGTCCAAAGGACGACTGGCATCACTTCGACAACTTACCGGTCCATAGACACTTCGGTGTAGAGTATACATCGATGGGAGTGTCCGGTGGGTACTTCCATTGTTCGTAATCACCCTTCGAACAACTATGCGCAGTTATGGGAACGTTTCTTGATTGTCCAACAATCCGTTCCGTGGCCGTGGGATCGGCTCACACTTGCTCCAACAAGTATAACCTCCACGCATACTAGTCTCACCTGGTTCATTCAGACCCCTACATCCGAGATGAACCTCGACTAGGGAGAGTTTGGGATAGATGATAACTCACATAGCTCCCACTATCTGTGTGATCGGTCATCTATCCGAGGGGACATGTTTAATATCAATACAGACAGAAATAGAGATATGACATGTTGTATGCCTGGTGTAATATAAATATGAAAGCGATACTCAATAGTCAAACAACAAACATATATTATATTACGTTGACCTGTGTAATAGTACATATATGCCCTTTATAAGGGCTGCATGCCCTTAATAAGGACTGTCTCTAGGACATATACACTATCAATCTCCCACTTGGACTAGAGCCAGTCACCTTTATGCCTAATACCCAGATTAGCATAATGTCTTAAGTGGACTTCCACTGTAAGACCTTGGTGAAAGGATCTGCCACGTTGTCCGTGGTAGAGACACGTTCTATACTAACTTCTCCTCTATCAATAATCTCACGTATAACGTGATACTTTCTAAGTACATGTTTGTTCTTGTTTGTAGATCTAGGCTCCTTAGCTTGAGCGACGGCGCCCGTATTGTCACAATAAATCGTTATTGGACTAGGAGCAGGAACAACCCTCAATTCCTTCAAGAACTCTGAAATCCAGACAGCTTCTTTCGATGCTTCTGATGCAGCAATGTACTCGGCTTCTGTGGATGAGTCAGCAATCGTGGCTTGCTTAGAACTCTTCCAACAGATAGCTCCTCCGTTCAATTTGAATACGTATCCTGTCTGTGACTTAAAGTCATCAGGATCTGATTCAAATCCAGCGTCGACATAACCAGACATCTTTAATTCTGGTTCTCCACCAAACACCAAGAACATTTCCTTAGTCCGTCGAAGGTACTTAAGAATGTTCTTTACAGCAGTCCAGTGAGGTACTCCTGGATTCTGTTGGTGTCGACAAGTGACACTAAGCGCATATGCCACATCGGGCCTTGTGCAATTCATTGCATACATTATAGACCCTACTGCCGAAGCATAGGGCACACGACTCATTGCTTTCTTTCTTCATCAGTTTTAGGACTATCCTTAACTGATAAGACAATCCCATGCCTAGCTGGGAGAAAGCCTCTCTTTGAGTCGTCCATCTTATAACGCTTCAGTATTTTGTCGATGTAGGTGGACTGTGTCAATCCTAACATCCTCTTGGATCTATCTCTATAGATCTTGATCCCTAGGATGTAGTTCGCTTCACCCAAGTCCTTCATTGAGAAGGTACTTGATAACCAAACTTTAGTCTCTTCTAGCATAGAGACATTGTTTCCCATGATCAAAATGTCATCAACATAAATGATCATGAAAACGACTCCCTTGTCGCTGTGCCTAGTGTAGACACAGGGATCTTCTTGCTTCTGATGAAGTCAAACGATTTGACAGCTTCATCAAAGCGGATATTCCAGCTCCTAGACGCTTGCTTTAGCCCATAGATGGATCTTTGTAATTTGCATACAGCAGTTGGCCTGGTTTTACTAATAAAACCTTCCGGCTGTACCATATAGACCTCTTCCTCAAGGTTGCCATTGAGGAAGGCAGTCTTTACATCCATCTGCCAGATCTCATAATCATAGTAGGCAGCTATCGCAAGTAGAATTCGAATGGACTTCAATTTTGCTACCGGTGAAAAGGTTTCATCGTAATCGATGCCATACCTTTGCGTGTAGCCTTTCGCCACAAGTCTAGCCTTGTGCGTTTGTACCTTGCCATCGGCATCTGTCTTTCGTTTAAAGACCCATTTGCACCCAATAGGTCTAACCCCTTGGGGCAAGTCTACCAAGTTCCAAACTTGGTTCAGGTACATGGAGTCCATTTCCAATTCCATGGCCTCTTGCCATTTGTCTGAGTCAATATCAATTATTGCCTCTTTGTAGGTCTCGGGATCTTCCCGATCTGATAAGCCGACATCAAGTTCACTGATGTCTTCTATCATAAGGCTTTGCTTCTGAGGTCCTTTTAGGATCCTCTTCGACCTACGGAGCTCGACTGTTCTGGTGCTTTTCTTTTCTGGCTTCGTGTAACACGAACATTATCAGTGGGCACTGATGCAGCTGGTCGCGCGCCGCGACCCTGTTCCCTAGCGGGAGGCTGCTCTTGTGCAACTTGTTGCACAGGTTGATTGACAACGGGTTCTATTGGTGTGGTTTCAACTGTTGATCTAATCACAGGACTCCCACTGACTATGACATGCCTAGCAAGTGTCATATCATTACCCTTGTCTGCTTCGAAAGCTCCCACTGAACTTGAGTCCAAATCAGAAGATTTAGAGAACTCATGTTCGCGCGTGTCAAAGTCTTGAATTTCTTCAAGTTCTATCATGTCATCTAACCTCTCTTCTTCGAGGTATTCTGCTTCTAAAAACTTAACGTTTCTAGATACTATCACCTTGTGATCTTCAGCATGATAGAATTCATAGCCTCTCGTGTGACGAGGATAGCCTATGAAATATACTTTGACACCCTTGGCATCTAACTTATCAGTGAGCATCAGTTTGACTATCGCAGGACAGCCCCAAGGTCTAAGATAGCCCAGTGAGGGCTTCTTTCCTTTCCATAACTCATAAGGAGTTTTCTCCACTGATTTAGATGGTACACGGTTCAGAATGTAGATTGCAGTTTGTAGCGCATATCCCCATAGATATTTTGGAAGAGTCGAGAATCCAATCATTGATCTCACCATGTCTAACAGGGTTCGATTCCTCTCTCAGACACACCATTTAATTGTGGTGTTCCAGGAGGGTCCATTGCGATTGAATTCCATTTTCCTTCAAGTAGTCGATAAATTCTTCACTAAGGTATTCACCTCCTCGATCTGATCGAAGATTGACTATTCTTAGGTTCAATTCATTCTCGACCTCATTCCTAAACTCCTTGAATTTCCCAAAGGTCTCGGATTTACTCTTCATAAGATAAATATATCCATACCTTGAGAAATCGTCAGTAAAGGTAACGAAGTAAGGATAACCCCCACGCGCATGGACTTTAAAGGGTCCACATACATCGGTATGTATGAGCTCTAAGCAGCGAGTGCACGAACACCTTGTCCAACAAAAGGTTTGTTCGTCATCTTACCCTTAACACATGATTCGCATGTACCATATGATTCAAAATCAAATGGTTCTAAGTAGTCCAACTTCCTTAGTCTTTGAATCCGTGTTTCATTGATATGGCCTAGCTGACAATGCCATAGATAAGATGGACTTCCTATTTGAAGACGGTTGTTTGTTATGTATTTGAAATAAAGGTAGACTACTTTGCAAAATATATAAACCATTCACTAAGCGAGCTTTTCCATAATACTGGTCATTTAATGAAAAATAACAAGTATTATTAGCAAATCGAAAGGAAAAATCCAAATTGTCTAACAATGGAATGGAAATAATATTTTTGACAATGGATGGAACAAAATAAACGTTATCAAGTTCTAAACATTGTCCTAAAGGTAAATCTATCTTGCAGCGTCCAACGCGTTTGGCTTCAACTGGATTGTCGTTCCCAACATGCGTCGGCTTCACCTTGCTTGATGAACGCGGATGTCGTGCTTCGAATTCAAGCAAATAATATTTGTAATTTAGCCAAAGGCAATCCACAACTACAACGAAAACCGTAGTGTAGCAGTAGAATGACTCAAGTGTCGTTCTCTCAGGACTATAACTAGCTTTATCTATTTAACAAGAGAATATAAAACAGCAGACAGATAGCAAAAGGGGGTTTCTAGCAGATAATGGAGATTGGTGATAGTATGATTCTTCTTACATAACGGGTCGATAATCATGCATAAATTCCTCGGTCTTGCATAGAGATCTTTGAATCAATCTAGTGTCCTGTTGCAACTATTAAGCACTACGAAGATAATTGGTCTGGCAAGTCAATCACTATTGTCCTAATGTGTTCCGTAATTATTCAACACTACGAAGATAAACTCGCACACAGGTCGACAAGTGTCCAATTATGCATAATAATTAATACAACATACGAGAATTTAGGCTGTGCCTGATCAACGAAATAAAGCAATGACATGGAGTATAATGCGCGATATAGCCATTAGCATGATTATCTTCCCTTCGCTAAGAATTCACATACTACCACCAACGATAAGTTTAGCTACTCATAATAGGCATGCAATCAACAGAAATCATAGAAGAAAACATGTTGAAAGATATAATAAAATAAGTAGAATAAAACTGTAAGATACAAGTTACCAAAGGTTGTCAATCTCCGAGAATCGCGATCCTACGAGCTCCAATCCGCTATGAAAAAGTGTCCCCTAATCTACGGACCCCCAGAACAGGCTCTGGAAGTCCCTAACTAAAACTACAGAGAGAGGTGAGAAAGTAGGTCTGGAAAGATATGATTTTTGGAGAAAACTGAGCAACTATATATAGGCTTCGAAATACTGTGGGGCGGTTCGCCCCAGAGAATTTCTCGCGGAATTCCGCGTTTTTGGATTTATTCCCCTTTTCGGACTCGGTTTCTGACTTCTAGTAGCCTTCTAACCTCCAGATTCGGCCCCTAGACTCCAAATCCTATCCGGAAACCTTCAGATACTCCAAATAGGCTTCTGGAACACCAATTCCTTGTCAACTTCATATAATTGCCCAGAAATTTTCGAATTTCAACCAAAACCTGTAAAATAAAGTCTAAAGGGAAACGTGACACTATTCTAATAAAATGCACTAAAATATAGCTAAATTAACATAGAGGATAGCTAAAATAGGTGAAAAAGACTCGAATGAAAGTGTAAAATACACATTCATCAAACTCCCCAAATCGAACCTTTGCTTGTCCTCAAACAACTAAGCTAGACTCTAATACAAAATACATGCAAGACACAAAATGGAGTCTCATGCCAAATAAAATGAACTAATCTACTGAATCTATCAAAAAACATATGAACAAAAACCATATAAATCAAAGCATGAATATAGGTTGAAGAATACCTCGATTGACTTATTCACATCCACATAAGCACTTATGTCAAGACAAGATAATCTCTCGTAACATTCTCTACCTGGACCTAGTCAGTGACGACGTAATGAAGCATGCTAAGATACGAATGGTTGCCCCGTGCCTATGAAACTGAGGACTTACTGCTGTTCCACCATGTTAAGACTTTTCCTTAAAAGAGGTCGAACCAGTACTGGCTCTCATCAAACGAAGGAGGGTTCCCTATAAAAGATAACACTCCCCTATTCTACCCATCTCTTAAGTAAAGTCTTAAACTATTCACCACTTCCTGAATGGCAGGACGAGGGTGGTCTAGAACAGATGACACTCAAGACAAAAAAGATAATAAATAGAAAAACACGTTTACGAACATTACAAGAATTGGGAAAGACACAACACTTTGCTAAACTGCTATTTGGCTTTTCGTTTTTTGGACCCTTCTTTGTTTTTTGGGGTCTTTCTTTTTTTTTCTTTTTCTTTTGCTCTTTTTTTCTGGAATTTTTTCTTCTTTCTTTTTTTCCGATTCTTTTCTAGCCAACAGTAGCATAACAAAAAGAGAAACAAAATGACTCACACGACTTCCCCAAACCTATTAGAAAGAATAGGTTGGAGTACAAAATCCACGGAAAAGGAAAAATAAACTCACGATACGAAAATGAAAAACAGAAACAAGTCTAATGATGGTGTAACCCCCTCCCCAAACCTATTCGGAAGAATAGGTTATAAACAAAGGATCACACAACCTCACACTACCTCCTTCCTAGGAATTTAGCAATCTCAAAGCATGGTGAAGACTTGTTGCCTCTTAGGTACATAATTACTCGGGAAAACAACCATAAGACCCTAACATGCATCATCCTATTATAAAGGCCTTCGTGAACCGCAGTAGAGAAACACCACTAAGTGATGTCGAGACTACCAAGCTTAACTAAATGCAATACATAAATGTGACAAGCCAAGCGAGAAAAACCTCAAACAAATTCTTAGAGATGAAGCATACGATTAATGACATAGTTGGTTGATCTACCCAATAAAAAAGTTCAAAAAATTCGGCAATAAAACATGCAAAACTATCCTAGGAAAGCAGTAAACGTGCAAATGCAAAAAATTTCACGAGTTTTTCATAAGCAAGATAAGTGTAGAGATAACCAGCGATAACCTCCTCCCCAAACCTGAACGTCGTCGCTCGTCCCGAACGCCGAAAGTGGATCCTAGGTGAGAGCTAATGCTTGTATAAGTTACCTATAATACTCAATCAAACTCGTGAGAAAACAAAACAAAACACACTAACCTTCAGTGGAGGCGGTAAGGGTAAGCTCAAGGTGATCAACCTCCCTTTGATCACTAGATATCTCGAAGTACGGCTTCACTCGCTGGCCATTCACCTTGAAGGTATTGCCCGTCTTTGGATCGAAGAGTTTAACAGCTCCATGGGGAGCAACTTCGATAATTTCGTACGGTCCATCCCAACGAGTACGGAGCTTTCCAGGAAATAGTCGAAGGCGAGAATTAAATACCAATGCTTTTTGTCAAGGAATCAATTCTTTACGTACTATACCACGATCATGATACTTCTTTGTACGTTCCTTGTAGATCTTGACATTTTCATAAGCACCTAGTCGTAATTCATCAAGCGCATCTAGTTGCAACAATCGTTCCTCGCCAGATTTTCCCATATCAAGATTGAGTGCTTTAATGGCCCAATATGCCTTGTGTTCTAGTTCTACGGGAAGATGACATGCTTTTCCATACACAAGTCTGTACGGAGTGGTCCCGATCACCGTCTTGTAGCTAGTCCTGTATGCCCAAAGTGCATCATTCAATTTTCCTGCCCAATCCTTCCTACTAGGCTTCACTACTCGCGCCAGGATCTTCTTGATTTGACGGTTGCTGACTTCGACTTGCCCCGATGTCTGTGGGTGATAGGGTGTAGCGACACTATGGTGGACACTGTATCTCTTAAGAAGTGAGGCAAACGTTCTATTGACGAAGTGTGACCCTCCATCGCTGATGATTGTCCTAGGGCACCCAAATCTCGAGAATATTACTTCCTTCAAGAACTGCATAACCACTGCGCCGTCATTTGTTTTTGTAGGAATTGCCTCTACCCATTTAGTCACATAGTCCACTGCAACAAGAATGTATTCATAGCCTCCACTGTTTGGAAATGGTCCCATAAAATCAATGCCCCATACATCGAAAGGTTCTACCACTAGATTCCCTTGAAGGGGCATTTCATATTTCTTGCCGATACCACCACCTCGTTGACATGGGTCACAATTCTTCACAAAACTCCGAGCATCTTTGTATATTGTTGGCCAGAAAAATCCTGCCTGCAGTACCTTGCGTGCTGTCTTCAATCCACTGTAATGCCCCCCACAATTAAGCTCATGGCAATGGCTCAGTACACTTTGTTGTTCTTCTTGTGGCACGCATCTCCTTAGAATCCCATCAGCTCCTTCCTTGAATAGATGCGGATCATCCCATATGTAAGTCCTGCATTGCTTGGCAAGAGCTCTCTTGTCCGAGGCTGAAAAGTTAGTGGGGAAAATATTCATAGCCAAATAGTTCACAATGTCCGCATACCATGGCTCCTCATTAGCCTTCATTAGGTGCTCATCGGGGAGGTCTTCATTAATGGGTATCGGATCAACAGGGATATTAGGTATTCTAGATAAATGATCTGCTACGAAATTATCCCTACCAGCTCTATCTACTATGGTCAAATCAAAGTCTTGCAGCAAAAGGACCCAACGGATTAATCTAGGCTTAGAATCTTGCTTAGCTATCAAATGTCTCAAAGCAGCATGATCAGTATGGACATTCACAGGATGTCCAATTAAATAAGACCTAAACTTTTGTAAAGCAAAGACAACAGCTAAAAATTCCTTTTCAGTTGTTGTATAACTAACCTGCGCGGAGTCTAGAGTCTTACTAACATAATAAATCACACGATACTGCTTATCAACTTTTTGGCATAAAACAACACCCATAGCAAAATTCGAAGCATCACACATAATTTCAAAAGGAAGATTCCAGTCAGGCGGCACAACAATGGGGGCGGAAACAAGCTTTTCCTTAAGGGTATTAAAAGCAACTAGGCATTCATTAGAGAAATGGAAAACCACATCTTTAGCAAGCAAGCTACTTAGAGTTTTAGCAATTTTCGAAAAATCTTTAATAAACCTCCTATGAAAACCTACATGGCCAAGAAAAGATTGCAATTCTTTCACGCAAGTAGGTGGGGGAAGTTTTTCAATGATTTCTATCTTAGCCTTGTCTACCTCAATACCCCTTTCAGAAACTACATGTCCTAGAACAATGCCTTCTCTAACCATATAATGACTCTTCTCCCAGCTTAAGGTCAAGTTGCATTCAATGCACCTTTTCAAAACTAGATCTGATCTTTGCAAGCATTCATCAAATGAATCACCAAAAAGGGAAAAATCATCCATGAAAACTTCAACAAATTTAGTTACCATGTCAGAGAAAACAGAAAGCATGCACCTTTGAAAAGTGGTGGGAGCATTGCATAGTCCAAATGGCATCCTCCTATAGGCAAATGTTCCGAATGGGCAAGTGAATGTCGTCTTCTCCTGATCCTCCGGTGCAATCGGAATCTGGTAGAAACCTGATAAACCATCAAGAAAACAATAGAACTTCCGCCCCGCAAGCCGGTTTAGCATGTCATCTATAAATGGTAAAGGGAAGTGGTCTTTTTTAGTGGCGGCATTTAATCTTCTGTAGTCAGTGCACATCCGCCATCCAGTGGTCTTCCTAACCGGTACCAATTCTCCCTTCTCATTCTCTTCCACCGTGACTCCTGATTTCTTAGGAACTACATGTACCGGGCTCACCCATCGACTATCTGGAATTGGGTAAATCATATCAGCATCTAACAACTTGATCACTTCCTTTTTTACCACCTCTTGCATTGTTGGATTTATCCTTCGCTGAGGTTGCCTAACAGGTTTGGCATCTTGTTCTAGAGTGATGTTGTGCACGCATCTTGTAGGGCTAATTCCTTTGATATCGTTGATCCCCCATCCTATAGTTGCGGAATTTTCCTTCAATACTTCAATCAGCTTACTTTCTTCATTGTCGGAGAGATGTGAGGAGACAATCACAGGCTTTTTCTGATTTTCTCCTAAGTACACGTACTTGAGGTGCGCAGGATTTTCAATTCTAAGCTAGGTTCTTTAGGAAACCCTCTTTCTTCTTCTTCTTCATCTAAAGGTTCAAGTACCTCTTCTCCTGCGGGAATTTCTGGGGTGCTATCCATTATTTCGAGTAGTTCCCTTGCTTCTTTGGTCATGTAGCACGTCTCAGCTTGCATTGTTAGTGCTTCCTCAAGTGGTTCGCGGTTTCCATGGCTATGATGAAATTCGGGAATTACGGATTCGTAGCAATCGACAAATTTTAACTCCTCCGCAACTTCCTTATCTCTGACGCTACATCTACCAACTCAATCTTTTCGCCCATTACCTCCATGGTTATTTTCTTGCCCTTAAGTTCAAGGCATGTGTTGGTAGTTGCCATGAATGGTCTCCTAAGTAGTACTACGTGCTCGCGGATATGGCTCTTTCCCTCGTCCGCGGACTTCATTACTACAAAATCAGTTGGGATTATCAATTTATCCACTTTCACAAGGATGTCCTGTATTATCCCGACTGGACTCTTCACACTTTGGTCTGCCATCTGGACCACCATATCAGTTGGTGTCAATTCTCCGAGTTCCAAGGCCTTGTATACCAAATACGGCATTAAGTTAATGCTAGCTCCTAAGTCAAGCATTGCCTGCGTAGTTCGTCTATTCCCTAAGGCGATGTCGATGATGAAGCTGCCAGGATCCTTTTTCTTCATGGGCAATCCGGCCATCGAGTTGACCGTTTCAACCCCATTCACTTCCTTTCCTGAAGTAATCCTTTTGTTCTTGATCTCGCGAAAGAATTTCGTATAAGCTAGAATATTCTGGATTAACTCTAAGAGTGGCACATTGACTTCCACCTTTGACAGTCTTTGGAATAGGGGTGAATCTTGAATATCCTTCTTGGCTGGTTTGATCCGACTCGGGTATGGCACATGTGGCTTCGGAGGCACATATGGATTGGAAGATTTGTGAAGTCTTCCTGGCATACTAGTTTCTAGTTCGACTTCTTCATCATCTATGTCTATCACAGATGGTCTTGGTTCATCATTCCTTTCCGGAACTTCTTGAGGTTCTTTGGAACTTCCGCTAACCTCTTGTTCTGTGCTTGGCCCTCTATTATCGATCTCAGTAGATTCCACCCGCTTAGGACGTACAAAGTTAGGAATTTTGGTCATCTTGCCTCCTCGGAGCAGTAGATTCACCTCTTCGCACTCATTCTCCTCGGTAGCAACAACTGGAGGTTGCTCGGGATCAGCTTCAGATGTCTCATCGGCAGGACTAGGATTGACCGGTTCCCTGGAGTCGGGGGGTGATTCGCTCCTCACCTCGGGTGGTTTGCTTACTACTTCCTATGGGGTATCCTCGACTTCTTTACCGCACCTTCCACACTTCAGTAGGCTAAGTTCTTTGATAAGTTGCTCAGTTACTTCGATCGCTTCAAAAGCCTTCTCGATGCGAAGATTGTTCTCAGCTTGCCCTGCGTGTGCTACCTCGAAGACACTCTCAATGGCTTTAATCCCTGCGTAAAATGCAAGTTCCTCCTCCTCACTGATGTCTTCGTCCTCAGAATAGCCTTCGTATAACCCGTCAGTTTCATCTTGATTTGAGTATATGTTCTGGGGAAGGTGGAATGATGAAATTTGAAGAAAATGAGGAAAAGGGGAAGAAATCCGTGTTTTTGAACCTCTGGAGCCGTGGGGCGGTTCGCCCCACACGGGGCGGTTCGCCCCGTGCTCCCCGATGCGGGGAGACGGTTCCTGTCGTCTGAAAATGCGGTTTTAATCCCCGAAACCAATTTTTTCAAAAAACCACTCGAAAAATCTCACTCAAACAAAAGCATATACGACACAGACATGAACAAATTCGCATACGAGAAGCAAACAGTTCAAGAATGAATGCATGCAGAAAAGCAGTAAAGAAAGCGATAAAAATTCCGGGTTGCCTCCCGGATAGCGTCATTGTTTAAAGTCTTTGACTCGACTCCTGTCTGCGCCTATCTCTTCTTTTTGCGGGTACTAGGCTTCCCCTTCATTCATCTCCTCTCCATGCCACGAACCTGTGAATAAGAAAGAATATAGGCTTCAAGACCACAGTAGTGAGTAGTGAAAGAAATATCAGGCGGTTCAGGTGGATCTGGTATAGCTCGCAACACGTGTTGCTTGCCATCCACTTCTATGGTGCAAGTTCTTTTGTAGATGTCCATCACGGAGCGTAGTTTGGTCAAGAACGTTTGCCCTAAGAGTATGACATCCCCTGTCCCAGGTGCAGATGCCGGCATAACTACAAAATTGGTGTATATGGATGCTTCACCAATCTTGACCAACACATTTTTCACAACGCCCTCGGGTCTCATAAAGGATCCATCCGCCAGTTGCACAATAGCCCTTTGCTCAGATAGTTTTCCAAGGTTGCTCTTTTCAAACACATTCAAAGGGATTATGTTTGAGTAGGATCCCGTGTCTAGTGTGGCACGGACATCTTCAAGCTCACCAATCCCTACCTTAACATTGAAACTTTTAGGGAGTGGTTCGGGATCCTCTTGCTCCTCATCACTTTCGTCAGAACCAAGGTCCTTCTCTTCTTCCTCAGCCTGTAAAAGTTCTTCCTTCAGGCAACAGTCGCACCTAACAACCTTCTTGATGGTGATTTCGTCAGGTACATCACCAGCCAATGTAATGGCATTCGACTTCACAGTGTTGCTAGGCAGTTTGCCTTGTTCCCTACTTGCTCCTCGGTCGATCAACTCTTGCATCTTTTGATGGGCAAGCCTAGTGCTCTCTTCCAACCTATCAAGCCTTGCCCTAGTCTTCTCGGAATCTTCTTCATAACGTTTGAGAAAACTTTGTGTGTGATCAACCATCTTCTGCAAGTTCTCCATCAGTTGAGCCGACTTCGACTTCGGTGGCTCTTTCGGAGCGGGGTTTTCGCAGTGGTCATTGGTCATTACCATAGTTTAGCCTACTACGGTCTTGGTTAGGGCCATAAGTTTGGTTAGCCGGTGTGTATCCTTGATTGTTTCGGAATCCTCTTCTCCAAAATCCACCTCGAGGGTTCCTACCGTCTTGTCCGTAGCTAACTTCTTGAGTACCAAACTCCGTAGCAAAGGCTTCTTCTTCGCCTCCTCGAGCCCAGTTGCCATCATCGTATGCCAGCTCCGATCTACACATATGAGCCCCATGCCCATAGTTCTTGCATATTCGGCATACTTTGTTCAAAACAGTTGTTCCGGTGGCGCTCTTGAGGACTTGCTTCAATTCGTTGGTAAAGCACTCGAATTGATCCCCATTCCCTCTATACATAGGGGCTTCTTGAGTTGGCGGAGCTTCAGGTCCACGTCTCCTAACCATTGCTCTTGGGTCCTTGAACTGCGACCCCTTAGCAAGCCTTTCGAAAACTGCCCAGACGGCTTCTGCGGTTTCCTCCCAAATATTGCATCGGCATTGGAAATCCACCACTTGTTGGTTCTCGAAGGTTAGTCCATTGTAGAAGTGTTGGACTAGGTCGGAAAGCTCAAAACCATGGTGAGGGCACTTGTTCGTGAGATCTTGGAACCTCTCAAACGCGGTGTAGATGGTCTCATCATAGTCCTGCTTGAATCCAGTGATTTGCGCCTTAAGCACGGTAGTCAAGGTGTGAGGGAAGTATTTCTCCATGAAAGCTGAAAAAACCTTCTCCCAAGTGTCCAGCGAGCCTGCTGGTAGAGAACTCAGCCATGACTTGGCTCTGTCGCCAAGTCCCATAGCAAAAACCTTCATTCTCAACTCGTCCGTTGTTATTTCGGCTCCGGGTCATGGGAGTTGGTTGACGAAATCATCGATATCGTGCAAGTACCCCATCACATCTTCCCTTGATAAGCCATAGAACCTCGGAAGTTGTTGGAATGCGTGGTTCTTGATTTCCAGATCTCGGGTTGCAGACGAAAGAACAATCGTCGGTCCCCTCATACGATCCTTGGTGGGTTGTACCCATGCTTTCAGTGGTCTAGCTTCTGCCATTCCGTCGATTTCCTTGAAAAGAATGTGTAGAGATTCAGAGAAATCGGTATCCTCTATTTCCTCTAGTGCGCGCCTTTCAAGTAGTCGCCTTCTTTGGTGGTAGACTCTGTCGATCTCAGCAATTGAATCAGCAAGCGGTGTTCCTGCAGAACGTGTATGCGGCATACACTATCTGTAACAGACTAGGAAAGCAGTATCAGAGAGAGATTAAAAAGGAAAACTAAAACTAGTAGAATTAGGAATCTAAAGCTGTAAATATAAACAAATTAAACAGAAAAAAGGAGTATAGTCCCCGGCAACGGCGCCAATTTGATGAACGCGGATGTCGTGCTCCGAATTCAAGCAAATAATATTTGTAATTAAGCCAAAGGCAATCCACAACTACAACGAAAACCGTAGTGTAGCAGTAGAATGACTCGAGTGTCGTTCTCTCAGGACTATAACTAGCTTTATCTATTTAACAAGAGAATATAAAACAGCAGACAGATAGCAAAAGGGGGTTTCTAGCAGATAACGGAGATTGGTGATAGTATGATTCTTCTTAACATAACGGGTCGATAATCATGCATAAATTCCTCGGTCTTGCATAGAGATCTTTGAATCAATCTAGTGTCCTGTTGCAAATATTAAGCACTACGAAGATAATTGGTCTGACAAGTCAATCACTATTGTCCTAATGTGTTCCGTAATTATTCAACACTACGAAGATAAACTCGCACACAGGTCGACAAGTGTCCAATTATGCATAATAATTAATACAACATACGAGAATTTAGGTTGTGCCTGATCAACGAAATAAAGCAATGACACGGAGTATAATGCGCGATATAGCCATTAACATGATTATCTTCCCTTCGCTAAGAATTCACATACTACCACCAATGATAAGTTTAGCTACTCATAATAGGCATGCAATCAACAGAAATCATAGAAGAAAACATGTTGAAAGAATATAATAAAATAAGTAGAATAAAACTGTAAGATACAAGTTACTGAAGGTTGTCAATCTCCGGAGAATCGCGACCCTACGAGCTCCAATCCGCTATGAAAAAGTGTCCCCTAAGCTACGGACCCCCAGAACAGGCTCTGGGAAGTCCCTACCTAAAACTACAGAGAGAGGTGAGAAAGTAGGTCTGGAAAGATATGATTTTCGGAGAAAACTGAGCAACTATATATAGGCTTCGAAATACTGTGGGGCGGTTCGCCCCAGAGAATTTCTCGCGGAATTCCGCGTTTTTGGATTTCTTCCCCTTTTCGGACTCCGTTTCTGACTTCTGATAGCCTTCTAACCTCCAGATTCGGCCCCTAGACTCCAAATCCTATCCGGAAACCTTCAGATACTCCAAATAGGCTTCTGGAACACCAATTCCTTATCAACTTCAATATAATTGTCCGGAAATCTTCGAATTTCAACCAAAACTTGTAAAATAAAATCTAAAGGGAAACATGACACTATTCTAATAAAATGCACTAAAATATAGCTAAATTAACATAGAGGATAGTTAAAATAGGTGAAAAAGACTCGAATGAAAGTGTAAAATACACATTCATCACCTGTGATCAATTAGCCCCTGCACATTACAAATGTGTGAGCTACAGGTTGTATCTAATACCCAACCATTGGAGTCAAATGTAGTCATGTTCATTTCAATAACAAACATACCTGAGCTAGAAGCCGGTGGCTTCTTAGCTTGATCTGCCCTCAACTTAGGGCAATCTTTCTTCCAATGTCCTTTCTGCTTACAGAAAAGACATTCATTTGTGCGTACCGTTCCGCTTCTCTTGAACTTCCTTTTCTGGGTCAGACGCTTAGGCTTATCACTCGAAGTGTTAGCCTTGGCTCCCGACTTTCCCTTACCCTTAGCACCTTTGTTTCTCGGGTTTAGGTTAGACGGTTGCCCAACATACATGATCGACTTTTCCTTCTTAGGAAGAGTTTGATCATATGTCTTCAGCAGATTATGGAGTTCGGGCAGTGTGACGTCCTTCGCATTCATCGTGTAGTTAATGATGAACTGCGAATACGAACTCGGCAATGATTGAAGGACAAAGATCACCATGATCTTATTCTCCGGCTTGACACCGGCATCGACAAGCTTCTCAAAGAGACCAATCATTTTGAGAACATGCTCAGACATGTTCCCTCCTTCATTGAGCTTGCATCTGTGTATCTCTTTGATCAAATCAAATTCAACACTTCTAGCTGTCGTCTTAAAGAGCGACTCAAGATGCTTTAGCATCTCATACGGCAACATGCTTTCATGTTGCCTCTGCAGCTCATTGCTCATTGCCGCCAGCATAATACACTGCGCGGATCTAGCATCCTCATGATGCTTATCAGATCTTGCCTTGTTGGCTTGATTCCAAGCAGCAACCTGATCGGCAGTCTGACTTTCGGGGCACACGGGAATGACCTCGTCCAAGACGTACTCAATATTTTCGTACCTCAGCACCAAACGTATATTCCTGATCCAATCTAGGAAGTTTGGTCCGGTCAAAATTTGCTTCTCTAAGATAGCACGGAGCGAGATACTCGTCATTTTGGTTTTCCTAAGGAGAAATAGTATAGACCGAAAATAATAAATCAACTATTGAAATACTATTTCTAAATACACAGTCAACATAACTAAACAACAAGGTCCTTTAGCTGTTTAGCTCCCACTATTTTCACATATGCTTGCCCCCAAAACAAACATACGGGTAATGTCCAACAAGTTACCGTAGTGGCCAAGATCCAAATCCATACTATACTATACTCCAACGAGGGCTGGTCGCATAGCATAATATGACCGGTAGGACTATCCAATTGCGTCACGCAACTCTTGGGTGTTAAATCTAATTTAACCCGATGCTCTACATATTGTACCTATCAAGGTCGCTAGATACAATATGTAGTAAGTTATAACCATAGGCTTACTCTAATCTGACGATCATTGCGAGTCTGCAAGACGAGGTCAATACAGGGAAACGCAATGAAAGTTCAGAATTAAAGCACCCCATGGAAAGCATCTCAGAAATACATACATATATATATTTCTGCACTTATATTGGTTGGGGCTTGTAGCTTGAGGGTTGTTATCAGTCATCTACAAACAGATAAGGGCGCCGCTACCCATCATGCATGAGCGGTCTACACGTAATGGATGCCGCCTATCCATTCTAGTTCTAAACGCGGTCAAGCACATAATGGGCGCCGCCTACCCATACATAACATATGCGGTCCGAGAAATAAGAGGGCGCCGCCTACCCTCGAATGCATAGCGGTCAAACAGAAAGTAAAATACGTGGTATTTAAACATGCATTGTCAAACAATAGCATATTGAGCATACAAACAAATAGTAGCCTATGTGGATGCAAAATGACTTCATAATTTCATTATGAAAATTATAATCCCATACTTATAATTTCTATGAAAAAATTTAAAATTTGGACTAGATTGAAAAATCAAAAATTCTATTGACCAGGTAGCAATTTTCGAAAACCCGAAGGACTCAATTGTAATTTTCGAAACCTTGGAGGTGTTAAATTTAAAATTCAAAGTAGAAGGACTTATTTGTAATAAACAATAAATTGATAAATTACAAATAAGCCCCTTAACTTTATACTAATTAAATTTAACCCCTCTAGTTAATAATAATTACAATTAAATTATATTTATATTCCAAATATAAAATTCAATCCTCAAAATTTTCAAAATTCGATTTTGGGTCCAACCCGGGAAAAATATATATATATATATTACAATACGGGGACGGGACTTGCCCGCGGCCGCAGGCGCCCGCCGCCTGCGTCACGCAGGCGGCCCGGTATATATATATATAAATTTTAAATTTTTTTTGAAAAATATAAATTCTAAATTTATATAAAAACAAAACTTTTGAAAATCGAATTAATCATAGAATCAATTGCATCCACATAAACTACAAAAATCATACAACATATATACGTATATACGTAATCAGTTAACCTGGCTCTGATACCACTGTAAGAAAATACGGTCAGAGTTACCCCTAGGGTACGCAGCGGAATTTCAAAAATTTACTTAACATGAAGGTTAATTGATTATGTATATGCCGTATATATTTAAACACATCAATTAGAAGACTTACAATACTCCTAAAGCAAGCACAGCTTCCAAGTCTTCGTAATAATCTGGTGAATCTTCTCCTTCGTCGAAGTCGTAGATATCTGCAATACTTTGATTATCTGCAAGACAATAAAAGTCAGTTTCCAGCTCCTTGAACCTCAACCTTGGTATCCACGGATGAACAGCTTATCGGAAAGAATGCTAGGATATTCTTTGTGTGGCCAAGAAGATGGGGCGACGGTTTTCCTCCGGTGAGGGGTGGCGCGCGCGTGGGGCTAGGGAGAGGTAGGGGAGAGCTTTTATTTTCTCTAAGAAAACTGGTAGACAAACTATATGTCTGTGTATTGAACTGTATCTCAAAAGCTCTCTAATAGTCTACTATATATAGTAGTCAATAGAAGCCTAATGAATAATCAATTAGACTTCATAAAGGAATAAGAATCTAATTCTTATCGCACTAGGAAACAAATTCAAGTCTAGATTCCTTCCCAATCAAGTTAGAACTCAATCAGGAAAATCTAACTTATCCCTTGGACTTCTAATAGACGAAGGAGTCGAACTCCTTCCCCTACTCCATCTCGCGCGCGCGAGTCCCAAGGGAGATAGGTGGGTCCCGATTTTGGGACCCACTTATAGTTCTAAGGCAATTCAAACTCCAAGTAGATTTTGCCCATGTGCATATATTAATTATAAATTAACATATCCTTTCAAATCAAACCTCTATTATATTTCTAAAATATAATCTTTAATTGTATTTACATAAAATACAATTAATCAGCCAATTCAATTAACAGTTCCAAATCATTAATTGAGCCACAAAATATTATAATTAATTCCAAATCAATTATAATCCATCAATCACAATTAATTCCAAATCAGTTGCGATTCCATCTTCAAGGATATTCGGATAAGATGAATCACCACATAGTGTGACACATAGGGCCTCATTGCATTAACCAAGTCCTAGACTAGGCAAAATGGAATTCCTAGACGGTTCCATTTGCAATATTAATACATGAGGACGTTTGAGATGTTTCTCAAAGCAAACCCTTTCGTTGCGAAGTCTGTTGCGCTCAACGCGGCGATGGTAACGTCCCTTCATCTGACTGACTCGAATGCATCTAGGATCGATGAAGTGTCTATCCCAATAATACATCCACGGGCGTCTTTAGTGAGTTGCGTGGTGAATCCAATATCTATTATGACTATCATAATAATATTGATACGCTGGCCAGCGGTTTTACCAATCACAACTAAGAAAGACTATGAGTAGTGCTCTCCTGTGCTACACATGAGAGATGAATCCTTCACATAAATACTTATCATCCCCATTTGTATGTAGCTATAATCCTGGATCGTGTCTTGGGTCAACTGCTTAATCAGAGCTGACATCGACGGGTCCACCAACGATATGGGGCAACAAATGTGATGATAAAGTCCTGTAAGTCCAAAGGACGACTGGCATCACTTCGACAACTTACCGGTTCCCATAGACACTTCGGTGTAGAGTATACATCGATGGGAGTGTCCGGTGGGTACTTCCATTGTTCGGTAATCACCCATCGAACAACTATGCGCAGTTATGGGAACGTTTCTTGATTGTCCAACAATCCGTTCCGTGGCCGTGGGATCGGCTCACACTTGCTCCAACAAGTATAACCTCCACGCATACTAGTCTCAGCTGGTTCATTCAGACCCCTACATCCGAGATGAACCTCGACTAGGGAGAGTTTGGGATAGATGATAACTCACATAGCTCCCACTATTTGTGTGATCGGTCATCTATCCGAGGGGACATGTTTAATATCAATACAAACAGAAATAGAGATATGACATGATGTATGCCTGGTGTAATATAAATATGAAAGCGACACTCAATAGTCAAACAACAAACATATATTATATTACGTTGACATGTGTAATAGTACATATATGCCCTTTATAAGGGTTGCATGCCCTTAATAAAGACTGTCTCTAGGACATATACACTATCAGCCATCCCATAGAATTTGGGAAGTTGTTGGAACATGTGATTCTTGATCTCCAGATTCCATGTGGCATCATTGAGGACAATTGCTGGTCCTCTAGCCCCAACCGTGGGCTTGGAAAGAGTACGAATAGGCTGCTCCGCCATTTCACCTTCCAAGAAAACCGATTCAAGAATTGGTTCTAAAAGATGAGAGAAAGATTCCTCCCGAATTCCAGAAGTGGAAGCTCTAGATGCTACCTCCTCAAACTGGAGATTTAGATTCCTTCTTCTTCTCTGAAACAACCGATCGATCTCGTCTATAAAAGGTTCAATATCAGGTCCACCCGTTCGGGTTCTAGGCATGCACTCACCTGAAATACAAAGTAGTGAGTATTCCAAGCAAAAAGAAATAAAAACAGAAATGAGACAAAGAAGAGATGTTGGCTGAAAAAACCAAAACAAAAACACCAACCAAAGGAGTTAAGTCCCTGGCAGCGGCGCCAAATTGATGAGTCGTTTTTTCACCAATTAAATTTGTTTAATAGCCAAAGAACACTTATCACTACACAAACTAGAGTGCAATGGCAAGTTGTCCCCGAGTGTCGTTCTCTCGGGACCTAACGTGGCTTTGTTTGAGGTCTTTGTAAGCTAATTCAGTCAACTAGTTCAAGTGGTTTTGAGAAAATTATTTTGCACAAAAGCAAGCAAGAAATCAGATTGATGTAATCAAGTTTGGAAAACGGTCGGTGGTAGAAATCAAATACACATGCATGGACTACGAATATGCTCACAAGTTCGGTGTGTAAAACCTTCGACTAAGTCTGCTAAGCAACCTGTCTAGGTAACTTTCAAGACACACGTCATAAAAGACCACTATCAATACTTTAGAGGTGCTTGTCACGGACACCATTTATCTAGCATGCTGCAAATCACTAACATACAATCCTATAGCTTTCATTGACCACGAGTTTTTCACATACTCTATTCGAATATATTTTATAGGCAACTACGAATCATATGAAGTAATTTGCAGCAAGATTGAATCACAATCTCATGTAAGCATAAACGTAATCCATAGAATGCATATTCTACATTCTACCACCAACACAAGGAATTTAGCTACTCATATTCATCAACATAGACATTAAATCATATGAATCACAATCAGAATACATCAAATCAAACTACTAGACAAGAGATAATGATACAATGTTACCACCAAAGCTGTCACTAATCGGTGGGTATTGATGAAAACTTCTCCGTAGATGAAACAAAGGATGAATTCTATGTCAAATCCTTCAATCCAAAGCTAAAATACAATATAAATATGAGTTTTTCGGAAATTGGGGCTTAGAAGCTCTCCCAGAATGTTTGCAAATGTCAAAAGTTGTGTAAAGTAACTGAAAATCTATGTCTTGAAGGTGAAATCCGGAAACGTAACTGTTGCCAAGCGGAGCGCTTGGCAAGCGCTTCGCTTGGGGGCAGCCAAGCGACGCTTGGCTGCTGTATTTTATCTTAACTTTAAAGTAACTTCTTCCAAGCGCTTAGCTTGGTTCCTGGGCAGAATTTTATCTTGAAACTCAATATTTTGCCCACGATCGGCCCTCGGGTGCCTTGGACTCGTCCTTCTCAACACTTATTGATGCTCAAACACTCACGAACAAAGCCATGGAGATCAAGGAACTTCAACGGGGCCATTTTCCATCAAAAAAGCTCGTTTTTAGCTCCAAAAACGCCATTTCGTTCCTAAGTGCTTGAAAATGCAGAAAACACAAAACGTGACACTATTCTACAAAACTAACCAAAAAACTAAGATAAAAGATAGCAAAAGAAGGTAAAAAAGACAAGATGAACGTGTCAAAAATAAGTTCATCAATAGGAATCCTTCATGTAGCTTCCTCGTACCTGAAAGAGACTGGAGGGGGGGATTAGTACCTCGTGCCCGGTCTGTCAAAGATCAGACCGGAGGGACGACTTTACGTGTAGGGAGTTGAAGGGCTTCCCTAGTAATAGTAGTAAATGTGGTAGGTGAGTAGTAGGTGAGAGCTATGATTGCTTACCTAGGGATAATGAATGAGTCACTTTATATACTTGTAGTATTTTATTGTCACTTTATGTAGGATCGTGACAAGTGTCCGGCTGGTTACCTAGGGATAATGAATGAGTCCCTTTATATACTTGTAGTATTTTATTGTCACTTTATGTAGGATCGTGACAAGTGTCCGACTGAGATTGAAGCCCCCTTTGGCCCAAGCCCATTAAGGAGGTCCATGGACTTTGACCCAAACATCTTGACTAGGGTTTGGAGGGCATTATTGACTTTTCGGGTCTCATGGAATATTCTGGAAGGCGGACCCCCACAGGGACCGACCATGGGTGGTCGACCTGGGTCCTCGTGCCTTCCTCTTATATTCGTGGTCCGAGTAGTGCTCTGCCTAGTCTCTTTTGGAGGGTGTTACCTTCACGTAAGGTCCTCCTCGAGCCCTAGAGATGCTCCTCGAGTCCCACAGCTGCCTTGTCCTTGTAGTGAGCTTATGTTGAGGGTCGGCCTCACAGTGATGGTCGGACCATATGTTGGTCGAGCCACACTCAAGTGACATACTTGGGTGTGGTCGCGCCCTTTGAGGGACGGCCCTTGATGCATCGTCGCGCTCTAAGACCGCTCCAGTTTGTACATGCAGATTGGACATATTTTCAACAATATGGTAAAAAACGTAATTAATAAAACTAACAGGGGAGTGATGAACCGGAATTTGTCAGATTCAAATAAATTTGTTTTTAGCCAAAGGCAATTCACAACTACAACGAAAACCGTAGTGCAGCAGTAAAATAACCTCGAGTGTCGATCTCTAAGGACTATAACTAGCTTTATCTAATCTAACTTAAACTATCAAATCAACAAACGACTTAGCACAGATTTTTCTTATCAAGATAATGGAAGTTAGTGATAGTATGATCATTCAAAGCATAGTGCGTTAATAATCATGCATGAAGTACCCGATCGTTTCGCATAGAGATCTTTGATCATGAATTGTCCAATGTGTTTCGTTTATTCAACACTACAAAGATAGAGGGCTTAGATAGATCCAAGAAATAAAGCAATAACTCAAAGTCTGATTCGCATTACCGCCATCATGCACAATTAAGAACCCTCGCTAAGAAATCACATACTATCACCAACGATAGATTTAGCTACTCATAGATGTCATGCAATCAACAGAAATCATAGCAAGATTGAATGAAAACATGTTGAAAGATATATAAATATAAATAGAAAAATCGTGAGATACAATGTTACCGAAGGTTGTCAATCTCCGAAGAATCACGATCTCACAAGCTCCAAATTGATAAGAAAAAGTGTCTCCTATGCTAAGAATTCCCAGAACAGACTCTGGAGAATTCATACCTAAAACAAATGAGAAAGGTATGAAAAAAGGTCTGAGAAAGTATGAAAAAACGTAGAGAAACAGCAACTATATATAGGAGTTCGGCAAGCGTGGGGCGAATCGCCCCACACACCGGGCGAATCGCCTGGTGTGGGGCGAGTCGCCCCACATCCCGGGCGAATCGCCTGGGAGCTTCAGTCGGCGAGAGACGCGTTTTTGGATTTCTTTTCCTTTTCGTACTCGGTTTTTGCCTTCTAGTGACCTTTTAGCCTTCAGACTGGACCCCTAGACTTCAAATTTCATCCGGAATCTTCTAGATACTCCAAAAATGTCCTCGGAATACCGATTCTTCGTTCTCTTCAATATAATTGCCCGGAAAACCACGTTTTTCACCTAAAACCTGTAAAATGAAAACTAAAGGGAAACGTGGCACTATTCTAATAAAATGCACTAAAATATAGCTAAATTAACATAGAGGATAGTAAAATAGGTGAAAAAAGACTCGAATGAAGGTGTAAAATACACGTTCATCAGGGAGCTGGATGAAAATTTCCCTTTAAAAGTTTTGGTAAAATAATGCAGATAGACCATTAGGTAAAAAAGTGAGGGTTAAGATTGTCCAACCATGGGACTGAAAGTAATTTACCTCGATCTGTTAAGGAAAAAATGGATAAAACCCCCTCAACTATTTCTGTTCGATACTATGCCCCCCAAACTAATCAATTTGGTGATTAACCTCCTCAACTATCATGTTTTTGAGATAATATCCCCTAAGTTAATAAATTTAATAACAAACTCTTAATAAATCAACCAAATATGTTAATTTTTTAGTTGTGATACAAAATTCATTTTTGTCGATTATCATAATGTTTAAGTGTCGTTCAAAATTTATTTTATAGTTTTGAAATAATTTATAATTAGTTCATCCTCCATCACTTTTATTATTTTTTTATTAAATATTTTGAAAACATTTTGACAACGAATTGCTTTTAATTTATAATGTAAAAAAATATATAAAAATGTTGTGAAACTATATGTAAAGTACTTTGATGATAAATATAATATTATTTATATATTTTTTCAATGTAATTTGAAGTAATTTGTGGCAAAAATAACTTGAAAAGACCAATATAAAGTAATTACGAAGGAAATATATTTTGTAATTTTTTATATGTCATTTGAAATATAACTTCGTAACCATGAAATATGAATAAATATTTTTATGTGTTGAATAAATAAAATTTAAACACCTACAAATGTTATTTTATCTATTTATTTAACTAAAAAATTCACTTCAGGGGGCATTGTCTCAAAAGTATAATAGTTGAGGGGGTTAATCACGGGACAAAGTCTCAATTTTTTCCATCTATTAATACTGAGTTTTTTAAACAGATATTTATAGCTATAAAATGGTAAATTTTGAGGTTAAGATTAATAAAATATAGACTAGAGATGGACAACTTCGAAACATCGGTGTAAGTTAGGAAAACTGAAATTGACGAGGCTTCGACGGAAGAAATATGTACGACAATATCTAATTGATATTGGTAAATATGTCACCACTAAGACGCCCTCGAAGCGCCCACAATCAAAGCTACCGTCGAAGTGTCTGCACCCTCGAAAGGACAGACAGAACCGATAGTGTATATGTCCTAGAGACAGTCCTTACTAAGGGCATGGTGCCCTTATAGAGGACATATATGTACTATTACACAGGTCAACGTAATATAATATATGTTTGTTGCATTTTTACTATTGAGTATCGCTTTCATATTTATATTACACCAGGCTGCAGCATGTCATATCTTTATTACTGTCTGTATTGATATTAAACATGTCCCCTCGGATAGATGACCGATCACACAGTTAGTGGGAGCTATGTGAGTTATCATCTATCCCAAACTCTCCCTAGTCGTGGTACATCTCGGAGTGGGGGTCTGAATGAACCTGACAAGACTAGTATGCGTGGAGGTTATACTTGTTGGAGCAAGTGTGAGCCGATCCCACGGCCACGGAACGGATTGTTGGACAATCAAGGAACGTTCCCATAACTGCGCATAGTTGTTCGAAGAAGCTTTATCAAACAATGGAAGTACCCACCGGACACTCCCATCGATGTATACTCTACACCGACGTGTCTATGGGAACCGGTGAGTTGTCGAAGTGATGCCATTCGTCCTTTGCACTTACAGGACTTTATCATCACATTTGTTGCCCCATATCCTTGGTGGACCCGTCAATGTCAGCTCTGAATAAGCAGCTGACCTAATACACAATCCAGGATTATGGCTAAATACAAATGGGGGTGATAAGTGATTCTGTGAAGGATTCATCTCTCAAGTGTAGCACAGGAGAGCACTGCTCATAGTCTGCATAGTTGTGTTGGTAAAGTCACTGGCCAGTGCAAATGATATATTATGATGGCCATAAGTATATCTTAACCAAGCAACTCCCTGAGACGCCCGTGGATGTATTATTGGGATAGACACTTCATCGATCGTAGATACATTCAAGCAAGTCAGATGAAGGGACGTTACCATCGCCGCGTTGAGCGCAACAGACTTCGCAACGAAAGGGTTAGCTTTGAGAAACCTCTCAAACGTCCTCACGTATTAATATTGCAAATGGAACCGTCTAGGAATTCCATGTTGCCTAGTCTAGGACTTGCTTAACACAGTGAGGCCCTATGGGTCACACTATGTGGTGATTCAGTCTATCAGAATTTCCTTGAAGATGGAATCGCAATTAATTTGGAATTAATTGTGATTGATGGATTATAATTGATTTCGAATTAATTATAATATTTAGTGGCTCAATTAATGATTTGGAATTATTAATTGAATTGGCTAATTAATTGTATTTTATGTAAATACAATTAAAGATTAAATTTTAGAAATATAATGGAGGTTTGATTATAAAGAATATGTTAATTTAGAATTGACATATGCACTTGGGCAAAATCTACTTGGAGTTTGGATTGCCTTAGAATATAAGTGGGTCCCAAAATTAGGACCCATGTCCCGTAGGACAAGGCAATTTTCCTGATTGAGTTTTAATTTGATTGGGAATGAATCTAGACTTGATATTGGTCTCCTTGTGCAATAAGAATTAGATTCTTGTTCCTTTACGAAGTCTAATTGCTTATGCCTTAGGCTTCTATAGACTACTATATATAGTAGACTATAGAGAGAGTTTTACACACAATTTCAGACATAGACTTTCACAGTCATTGTACCCAGTTTTCTTAGAGAAAATAAAACTCTCCCCTCCCCTTAGCCTCACGCGCGCGCACCACCACCTGGAGGAAATGCCGCCCCGTCTTCTTGGTCACACAGAGAATATGCTAGCATTCTTCCGATACGCTGTTCATCCGTGGATACCAAGGTTGAGGTTCTAGAAGCTGGAAACAAGGTTGAGGTTCTACAGAGTATTGTAGATATCTTCGACTTCGACGAAGGAGAAGATACACCGGAATATTACGAAGACTTGGAAGCTGCTTTGGAAGTAAGGTTAGTCTTCTAATTGACGTGTTTATATATATACGACATATGCATAATCAATTAACCTGTATGTTAAGAAAATTTTTAAAATTCCGCTGCGTACCCTAGGGGTAACTCTGACCATATTTTCTTACAGTGGTATAAGAGCCGAGTAAATTGATTACGTATATACGTATATATATTGTATGATTTTGTAGATATGTGGATGTAATTGATTCTATGATAAATTCGATTTTCAAAAGTTTTGTTTTTATTTAAATTTAGAATTTATATTTTTCAAAAAAAATAAAAATTAAAATATATATATATATTTTCGACCGGGCTGCCTGCGCGACGCAGGCGGCCGCCGGCGCCTGCGGCTGCAGGCGCCCGGGACGCCTACGTCCCGCAGGTCCCGGGCGCCTGCGGCACGGGTGCTAGGCGCCCGTGCCGCGGGCAGCGCCTGCGGACGCGGGCGTCCGACGCCTGGGGCGCCTGGCGCATGCACCCGCGGCGCCCGGTCCACGCGTGCCGCGGGCACCGGGAGGTCCCTTCTCACGTTTTCAAAAAACAAAAAAAAATTATTTATATTTTCGGGTTGGACCCAAAATCGAATTTTGGATGTTTTGAGGATTGAATTTTATATTTGGAATATAAATATGATTTAATTGTAATTATTTTAAACTAGAGGCGTTAAATTTAATTAGTATAAAGTTAAAGGGCTTATTTGTAATTTATCAATTTATTGTTTATTGCAAATTAGTCCTTCTACTTTTGAATTTTAGATTTAACACCTCTAAGGTTTTTAAAATTACAATTAAGTCCTTCGAGTTTTCGAAAATTGCTACTTGGTCAATAGAATTTTCGAATATTCAATCTAGTCCAAATTTTCAATTATTTCATAGAGATTATAAGTATGGGATTATAATTTTCATAATGAAATTATGAAGTCATTTGTCATCCACATAGGCTACTACTTGTTTCATATGCTCAATATGCTATTGTTTGACAATGCATGTTTAAATACCATGTTTTTACATTCCGTTCGACCGCTATGCATGCGAGGGTAGGCGGCGCCCTCTTATATATCGGACCGCATATTTATGTATGGGTAGGCGGCACCCATTATGTGCTTGACCGCGTTTAGAACTAGAATGGATAGGCGGCATCCATTACGTGTGGACCGTTCATGCATGATGGGTAGGCGGCGCCCTTATTTGTTTGTAGATGACTGATAACAACCCTCGAGCTACAAGCCCCAACCAATATAAGTACAGAAATATATATATATGTATGTATTTCTGAGATGGTTTCCATAGGGTGCTTTAATTCTGAACTTTCATTGCGTTTTCTTGTATTGGCGACCTCGTCTTACAGACTCGCAGTAATCGTCAGATTAGAGTAAGCCTGTGGTTATGACTTACTGCATATTGTATCTAGCGACCTCGATAGGTACAATATGTAGGGCATCGGGTTAAATTAGATTTAACAACCAAGAGTTGTGTGACGCAATTGGATAGTCTTACTAGTCCTACCGGTCATATTATGCTATGCGACCAGCCCCCATTGGAGTATGGCATAATATGGATTTGGATCTTGGCCACTACGGTAACTTGTTGGACATTACCCGTATGTTTGTTGTGGGGGCAAATATATGTGAAAATAGTGGGAGCTAAACAGCTAAAGGACCTTGTTGTTTAGTTATGTTGACTCTGTATTTAGAAATGATATTTCAATAGTTGATTTATTGTTTTCGTTCTATATTATTTCTCCTTAGGATATTAGATATGGCGAGTATCTCGCTCCGTGCTGTCTTGGAGAAGTAAATTTTAACCGGACCAAACTTCCTAGATTGGATCAGGAATATACGTTTGGTGCTGAGGTACGAAAAGATTGAGTACGTCTTGGACGAGGTCATTCCCGTGTGCCCCGAAAATCAGACTGCCGATCAGGTTTCTGCTTGGAATCAAGCCAACAAGGCAAGGTCTGATAAGCATCTTGAGGATGCTATGTCCGCGCAGTGTATTATGCTGGCGGCAATGAGCAATGAGCTGCAGAGGCAACATGAAAGCATGTTGCCGTATGAGATGTTGAAACAGCTTGAGTCGCTCTTTAAGACGACAGCTAGAAGTGTTGAATTTGATTTGATCAAAGACATACACAGATGCAAGCTCAGTGAAGGAGGGAACATGTCTGAGCATGTTCTCAAAATGATTGGTCTCTTTGAAAAGCTTGCCGATGCCGGCGTTAAGCTAGAGAACAAGATCATGGTGATCTTTGTCCTTCAATCATTGCCGAGTTCGTATTCGCAGTTCATCATTAATTACACGATGAATGCGAAGGACGTCACACTGCCTGAACTTCATAATCTGCTGAAGACATATGATCAAACTCTTCCTAAGAAGGAAAAGTCGATCATGCTTGTTGGGCAACCGTCTAACTCGAACCCGAAAAGCAAAGGTGCTAAGGGTAAGGGAAAGTCGGGAGCCAAGGCTAACACTTGGAGTGATAAGCCTAAGCGTCCGAACCAGAAAAGGAAGTTCAAGAGAAGCGGAACGGTGCGCACAGATGAATGTCTTTTCTGTAAGCAGAAAGGACATTGGAAGAAAGATTGCCCTAAGCTTAGGGCAGATCAGGCCAAGAAGTCATCAGCTTCTGGCTCAGGTATGTTTGTTATTGAAATGAACATGACTACTTTTGACCCCAATGGTTGGGTATTAGATACAGCCTGTGGCTCACACATTTGTAATAATGTGCAGGGGCTAATTGATCACAGGCTAGTCAAGCAAGGTGAAATCGACTTGCATGTTGGGAACGGCAATCCAGTTGAAGCCAAATGCGTTGGACGCAGCAAGATAGATTTACCTTCGGGACAATGTTTAGAACTTGATAATGTTTATTTTGTTCCATCCATTGTCAGAAATATTATTTCCATTCCATTGTTAGACAATATGGATTTTTCCTTTCGATTTGCGAATAATACTTGTTATTTTTCATTAAATGATCAGTATTATGGAAAGGCTCGCTTGGTGAATGGTTTATATATTTTGCAAAGTAGTCTACCTTTATTTCAAATACATAACAAACAACCGTCTTCAAGTAAGAAGAATAATCCATCTTATCTATGGCATTGTCGGCTAGGCCATATCAATGAAACACGGATTCAAAGACTAAAGAAGTTGGACTACTTAGAACCATTTGATTTCGAATCATATGGTACATGTGAATCTTGTGTTAAGGGTAAGATGACGAACAAACCTTTTGTTGGACAAGGTGTTCGTGCCACTCGCTGCTTAGAGCTCATACATACCGATGTATGTGGACCGTTTTAAAGTCCATGCGCGTGGGGGTTATCCTTACTTCGTTACCTTTACTGACGATTTCTCAAGGTATGGATATATTTATCTTATGAAGAATAAATCCGAGACCTTTGGGAAATTCAAGGAGTTTAGGAATGAGGTCGAGAATGAATTGAACCTAGGGATAGTCACTCTTCGATCAGATCGAGGAGGTGAATACCTTAGTGAAGAATTTATCGATTACTTGAAGGAAAATGGAATTCAATCGCAATGGACTCCTCCTGGAACACCACAGTTAAATGGTGTGTCTGAGAGGAGGAATCGAACCCTGTTAGACATGGTAAGATCAATGATTGGATTCTCGACTCTTCCAAAGTATCTGTGGGGATATGCACTACAAACTGCAATCTACATTCTGAACCGTGTACCATCTAAATCAGTTGAGAAAACTCCTTATGAGTTATGGAAGGGAAAGAAGCCTTCACTAGGCTATCTTAGACCTTGGGGCTGTCCTGCGATAGTCAAGCTGATGCTCACTGATAAGTTAGATGCCAAGGGTGTCAAAGTATATTTCATAGGCTATCCTCGTCACACGAGAGGCTATGAATTCTATCATGCTGAAGATCACAAGGTGATCGTGTCTAGAAACGTGAAGTTTTTAGAAGCTGAATACCTCGAAGAAGAGAGGTTAGATGATATGATAGAACTTGAAGAAATTCAAGACTTTGACACGCGCGAACATGAGGTCTCTAAATCTTCTGATTTGGACTCAAGTTCAGTGGGAGCTTTTGAAGCAGACAAGGGTGATGATATGACACTTTCTAGGTATGTCATAGTCAGTGGGAGTCCTGTGATTAGATCAACAGTTGAAACCACACCAATAGAACCCGTTGTCAACCAACTTGTGCAACAAGTTGCACAAGAGCAGCCTCCCGCAAGGGAACAGGGTCGCGCCCAACGACCAGCTGCATCAGTACCCACTGATAATGTTCGTGTTACACGAAGCCAGAAAAGAAAAGTACCAGAACAAGTCGAGCTCCGTAGGTCGAAGAGGATCCTAAGAGGACCTCAGAAGCAAAGCCTTATGATAGAAGACATCAGTGAACTTGATGTCGATTTATCAGATCGGGAAGATCCCGAGACCTACAAAGAGGCAATAATTGATATTGACTCAGACAAATGGCAAGAGGCCATTGAATTAGAAATGGATTCAATGTACCAGAACCAAATTTGGAACTTGGTAGACTTGCCCCAAGGGGTTAGACCAATTGGGTGAAAATAGGTCTTTAAACGAAAGACAAATGCCGATGGAAAGGTACAAACGCACAAAGCAAGGCTTGTGGCGAAAGGCTACACGCAAAGGTATGGCATTGATTACGATAAAACCTTTTCACCAGTAGCAAAATTGAAGTCCATTCGAATTCTACTTGCGATAGCTGCCTACTATGATTATGAAATCTGGCAGATGGATGTAAAGACAGCCTTCCTCAATGGCAACCTTGAGGAAGAAGTCTATATGGTACAGCCGGAAGGTTTTATTAGTAAAACCAGGCCAACTGCTGTATGCAAATTACAAAGATCCATCTATGGGCTAAAGCAAGCGTCAAGGAGCTGGAATATCCGCTTTGATGAAGCTGTCAAATCGTTTGACTTCATCAGACGCAAGGAAGATCCCTGTGTCTATGCGAGACACAGCGACAAAGGAGTTGTTTTAATGATCATTTATGTAGATGAAATTTTGATCATGGGAAACAATGTCTCTATGCTAGAAGAGACTACAGTTTGGTTATCAAGTACCTTCTCGATGAAGGACTTGGGTGAAGCGAACTACATCCTAGGGATCAAGATCTTTAGAGATAGATCCAATAGGATGTTGGGAATGACACAGTCCACCTACATCGACAAAATACTGAAGCGTTATAAGATGGACGACTCAAAGAGAGGCTTTCTCCCAGCTAGGCATGGGATTGTCTTATCAGTTAAGGATGGTCCTAAAACTGATGAAGAAAGAAATGCAATGAGTCGTGTGCCCTATGCTTCGGCAGTAGGGTCTATAATGTATGCAGTGGCATATGCGCTTAGTGTCACTTGTCGACACCAACAGAATCCAGGAGTACCTCACTGGACTGCTGTGAAGAACATTCTTAAGTACCTTAGATGGACTAAAGAGATGTTCTTGGTGTTTGGTGGAGAACCAGAATTAAAGATGTCTGGGTATGTCGACGCTGGATTTAAATCAGATCCTGATGACTTTAAGTAAGCCATGGTCGGGGGAGCTGTCTGTTGGAAGAGCTCTAAGCAAGCCATGGTTGCTGACTCATCCACAGAGGCCGAGTACATTGCTGCATCAGAAGCATCGAAAGAAGCTGTCTGGATTTCAGAGTTCTTGAAGGAATTGAGGGTTGTTCCTGCTCCCAGTCCAATAATGATTTATTGTGACAATACGGGTGTCGTCGCTCAAGCTAGGGAGCCTAGATCTACAAACAAGAACAAACATGTACTTAGAAAATATCACGTTATACGTGAGATTATAGATAGAGGAGAAGTCAGTATAGAACGTGTCTCTACCACGGACAACGTGGCAGATCCTTTCACTAAGGTCTTATCAGTGGAAGTCCACTTAAGACATTATGCTAATATGGGCATTAGGCATAAAGGTGACTGGCTCTAGTCCAAGTGGGAGATTGATAGTGTATATGTCCTAGAGATAGTCCTTACTAAGGGCTGCCTTGAAAAATGGCAAAAGTCCAGTTTCTGATGCCAAGGTTACTGAAGAAAACCTTGAAGATGAGGATGAAGAAGATGAAGATTACCAACGCGCTCTACAAAACAGTCTCTTGATCCTTGCAAGGCATACGCAGGATCTAGAAATTGGTGAATCTTCAAGACCAAAATCAAAGGAAGTTCCATCCCTTCCATTTACTACTGGCGAAACTCCAGTAATTGAGCCACAAACTCAATTAAAACTAACTACTGGCGAAACTCCAGTATTTGAGCCACAAACTCAATTGAAACAACTATCTACTGGTGAAATTCCAGTTGTTGAGTCTGAAGCGTTGCCATCAGCAACCACTCAACAAAGAGGAAATGAAGCTACTGATAAAGGTTCAAAAGTTGCTCAACTTGATGAATCTGAGGATGATGACGACTTGTCAGATCATGACGATGAACAATCAAAGCGAGACCCAAAAGTCGTTCAGATTCCTCCTCCTAATTACCTCACTTATGAAGGAGATTCATTAAGAGCCGAACTGCTTTTACAAGATGATCAGTTTGCTTCCGAACTTAAGGTTCATTCCTTGACACCTCATTTAGTGCCGTTCCCAAGAGTTGAGGAGTTTACTCCCAGAATTCTAGCACTAAAGCAAGTCCATGATGCCTGCAAAGCTGAAGATGAGGCATTGCTTGCTGAGAGCCCACTTGACATTGGAAAGATATTGGCAACAGTGCTGAGACGCACTACAACTTTAACAATAGCTCAGAAAGACATCAGTCTTTATCACAAGAGCTATGAAGAAGATGTAAGTCAAGCGCTCAGGCTTGCAAAGAATGGTCTCGTCAAGGCTCAGAATATTATGGATGAGAAGGCCGCAACAGAGAAAAGACATGAAGAGAACATGATGAATATTCAAAGAGAGTTGTCAACAATGAACTCTGACCAACAACAACTCATCATGAAGTATAACACTTTAAACACTCTTGCTGAAAATTGCAATGAGTTTTATTCTCTGCACATCACTCCGATGTTGCAATCCATGTCTAAGGGGGAAAAGAAGAATACTAGAAAAAGCAACCAAACCCCTCCTGCTCCTGCTGTTGATGCGCCACTTCCAATAGAACCTCTTGCTGAAAAAGAGCAAAGTTCTAAAAGACAAGCAGAATCTGAGTTGAATTCAGCAAGTACCAAAAAGAGACAAACCGCTGCTGAAACTCAAGATTTCTGTCATACTGAAAGTCATCACAATCTGAATGAAGATGATGAAGAAGATGATGACAATCAAACAATAGCTCAAGCCATAAGAGCTAGACCCTTAACAGCCGTGACTCCGTCTGGCCATTCAAAGCACTTCTCGTCTGACTCTTCAGCAAGAGATCAAGACAATGCTAAAACAAAAGAAGAAGGCAAAGACAGGAAGAGAAAAGGCTTGCCAGCATTGCTATTGGCTCCGACATTGAATATACAAAGACCAGCAATGAGGAAACCACTCAGAATGTAATCAGAAACATTCATGGTTGCTGGATTTTAAAGCTGGAAGACTTGCTGGTAAATGAGTTCTTTCCTACAGCCATATTGAATCAAATGTTCAAATGGATTGAGCTCAAGGTCCAAAGAAAGCAAAGGGAAGAATCCCTCCCAAGAAATGTTGCTGGGAAATGGCTGAATCTTGAGGTCTATGTAAGAAGAGTTGCCATTGGTAAGACATACAAACAAGAACCAAATCTGATCAAACCACCTGGCATTGCTTACTACTCTGACCCGGTATCAAAGAAACCTAAGAAGAAACTTGGATTGATTCCTTATGAGTACTTCTATCTCACTGCTAAGGATCAAGAAGAAGATCTTCTCTGGCTAAGAAAGATTCATCCGAAAAGCATTTCAGATACACAGCTTCTCCATGCCAGCAATTGGGGCATGCATTTGTGGGTAATTAATTACATGGAAATGAATGCTGAAAAGCATCATCATACTGCCTGCAAAAACGCAAGAATTCTTCAACTACAAGTCCGTAGGCTTCTGGAAAACTACGAAAAGGGTTGTGTTGAATTTACTGCACATGCTGAGAAGATTGTAAGAGAGATTTTGAGAAAATCCTCTGAAAGAGCTTAAGTCCATGCAATAGTTTTTGTTAAAGTTTTTGCTTGCTGATTCTGTTTATGTTATCTATGCTATTTCTTGTAAACTTCTGAATGATAACTATCAGCAATGAAACTTTTGACTCTTATTGGTTTTTGATTATGCAATTTACTTATGCTTACTGTTTAATTATTCAAGTATGCTTGCATTAATCAACTAATTTATTCAACATCAGAAACCTCTAAAATGGTAACAATTAATTTAGCCATGGATTGCTAACATCAAAAAGGGGGAAATTTGTTAGGAAACTTGTAATTTTGATGAGCAATTAACCATGCTAAATTAAGGAAAGTCCAGTAACTAGTACTCTTAAGGTCCATAGGAATTTAGAATTTTAAGGACATTGTAAAAGAGGAACGTTTACTGATGACTTAGTTAGGTGCTAGATAAGTTATTTCTTTTGCGTATGATGTATTTTATTTTCTGAAAAGAAAATAACTTATTGATGCTTAGCTTATGATGTATCTTATTTTCTGAAAAGAAAATAACCTATTGAAGCATTTGCTGAAGATATATTTTGTTTATTACAAACAAATTATTGAAGCAAATAGAAACCGCTCAGAATCTTGAAGACTTTTGAAGATCTGAAGACTTGAAGAATTTGAAGATCTGAAGACTAGAAGATTGCTGAAGACTGGTATCTACAAAGGCACGTGTTGCTCAGAAAGTGGAAAATTCAGCAACAGCATTGCATAAGTGAAAATCTGAAAGACAGAGTAGGTTGTGCTTGCTGAAACTGAGTCTCACCACTTGCTGATGGAACATATGTGACCTCTTGCTGAATGTACGTGAATTTGCGCTCCAATGTTACTGTTTAATTCTATTCAAATGTGCATTTAATGCAAAGCTTACACGCGAAGGACATGAAGACTAAAAGACAAACAAAGACGCTGCTGAAAGTACAAAAGCAAGATAGTGACATGTTAAGGAACAAAAGCCTTAGGATTTGAAATTCAAACGGCTCCTTACTTGCACTATAAATAGAGGTCATCCGGCAAAGAGTTGAAGTGTGTCAACAACGTGATCAAACTCTTACTGCCATTGATCCGTTCCAAGACTTAAAGCTTGAAAAAGCTACTTGTGAAGAAGTAGAACAAACTCGGCTAAGAAATTAGTTAAGTGTTCTTTCTTTCGAACAAGAACAAGTCTTGACACCAGAAACAATCAAACTTGTTTACTGCAAAGTATTCCAAGTTGTGTTTCTTAGATTACTTGTTGTAACTGAATAAGTTATAATTAAGTCATCTCACCCCAAAACTCTCTAACTAAAAATACACCCTTTCAGGCGTGATATTCAGGGGGAACTTAATCGAGCATAGTTTTGCTGATTAAAAGTACCAAGTTTGGTGGAGAACAAGGTTGAGTTCTCTAGTTTAGGTTGGAGACAAAGCAAGTGTGCTTTAGTTTCTGTTGAATCGCTTTAGATAGGAGATTGTAAGGAACCTCAATCATATCTTAGTGGATTCAGTCCTAGAAAGGATGAAGTGGATTAGTTGAGAGATTACGCCACTCTCAGATACCACTATAAAAGTGTTTGTATGATTTACTTACTGTATTTAACTTTCAGCAAATCATATCTGTTTGTACACAGTCACTCACTTCACTTGCTGAAACCTTTACTTACTGAAAGAGCACTTATTGTATCAAAGACTTCCGCTCTCTGATTTTAAGTATCAGCAAACCAAGCTACTGTAAAGTAACTTACGCTTGCTGAGAAAGTTAAGTATCAGCAAACTCATTACTGAAAAGTAATAAGTACTTGCTGAGAAAGTTTTAAACGACGAAAGTTTGAAAAGACTATTCAACCCCCCCCCCTCTAGTCTTTTCTTGTTGTTTAAAGGGACCAACAAAACCAAGTCATATATACTAGCAAGGAAGTTCGAGGACACTAATTCGAAACAAAAGATAAAGGGATTCCACCAGGCCGGAGTCAACACTTACAAAAGCGGCCCTGGGCAGAATCCCCCTCCGAGTCCCTCGACATGTTCGACATAATAGAAAGGAGAACCGAGAAGAATGAGAAAAGAAAAGGAGGATAAGGGTTTTTATCCCCACTTCACTAGCAGTTATTGCGGTTCAAAAATGGAGGTGCATGTGTCACACGCCCCCTCCCAAACAACGACACGTGTAAAGAGACGAACAGACATGCATCTGAAATTACCAATTCTCCCTTCGGAATTCAAAATGTGAAAGACGACCTATATCCCGCCTAAATAAGTTCCTCGAATCAAGACCATTGAACTTTCGATGGATTCCTTACCATCATCCACCAAAACTGGGGGACTCACGATAAGGGAATATGGTGCTAGTCAAAGTTCGAACACCCTCAAAAGGCCTCGAACTAACGAGTGACCATCGAAGCACCAAAAGAGTTGTCAACGTATGAAGAACGGATGGTCGACAAAAGTTCATCCCTGAAAAGGCCTCGAACGAGTGACCATCGAAGCACCAATGTGGTGCTACTCAAAGTTCGAACACCCTCAAAAGGCCTCGAACTAACGAGTGACCTGCGAAGCATAAGGGAATGTGGTGCTACTCAAAGTTCGAACACCCTCAAAAGGCCTCGAACTAACAATTGACCATCGAAGCACCAAAAGAGTTTCCAACGTATGAAGAACGGATGGTCGACAAAAGCAAACAAAAGTTCATCGAAAGATTGTCACCACATTCTTCGAGAACTTGGGGGATTGATGATAGGGTACTCAATTTCCATCAAGACCTCGGAGTAACTTATGACATACACACATGGATAAAATCCATCATGTCTAAATCGAAAAGGTCGATTTTAATTTCATCAAAGATTCTACACCACCAAAAAACAAGCAAAGACAAGATGGTATAAAACCAGACGAAAGAAGAAAGGTTCGAAAAAGGTCTCACCCATACCCAAGACTTCCAAGAAGAAGAAAGTTTCGCAAGATTAACTTACGACATCTCTCAAAACTTGGGGGACTCATGATATTGGTAAATATGTCACCACTAAGACAAGGCCTCGAAATACATAGCCAACGTCGAAGTGACATCAGACGCCCTCGAAGCGCCCACAATCAAAGCTACCGTCGAAGTGTCTGCACCCTCGAAGGACAGACAGAACATCCACCCTCAATTGACCAAGCATTTACAGTCTCGAAGCATCTACGCCATCGAAAGGACAAACACCCTCGAACAATCTTACTAGGGTCGAAACCAAGTACCCACTTGTACTGACAAGACTCCCCATTTTCCGGATAAAGTACCCTCGAAAGGATCACAGACACCATCGAAAGCATCACAAACCCTCGAAAGGATACCTCAGACCCACATTTGTCTATATATAGGCCAAGGTACACACTCTCAACACAACCTCAACATAATCTCTACACACTTCCACGCTCTACTTGTCTTTCCATTCCTTCGGGTATTTCCACTTAAATGCAACGTCGGTCTGACTATCGGCAGGCCGGTAAACCACTAACATCCCCACCCCGTCCCCAGGTTTCCGCTAAGAAATAAACCCAAGAACGACTCTAAACGGAGGAGATCTTGGAGATGGTGAGGAAAACGACACGATCCACATTTTACCCTCGTCACTAATAAACCGAGTATTTTTTTTATTGTGATCCACTTTGACAACTAATTCAACAAAATTGTATTTTTGAAAACTTAAGTGAGTTCAATTCCGTTGCCAATTATTCCAATAACCACGAACCCGTCACCGTCGAGAATATGAGCTAGATAGTCAAACCCGACGGATGATACATAGAATTTTCGATTATTCAATCTAGTCCAAATTTTCAATTATTTCAAAGAGATTATAAGTATGGGATTATAATTTTCATAATGAAATCATGAAGTCATTTGTCATCCACATAGGCTACTACTTGTTTCATATGTTCTATATGCTATTGTTTGACAATGCATGTTTAAATACCATGTTTTTACATTCCGTTCGACCGCTATGCATGCGAGGGTAGGCGGCGCCCTCTTATATGTCGGACCGCATATTTATGTATGGGTAGGCGTCACCCATTATGTGCTTGACCGCGTTTAGAACTAGAATGGATAGGCGGCATCCATTACGTGTAGACTGTTCATGCATGATGGGTAGGTGGCGCCCTTATTTGTTTGTAGATGACTGATAACAACCCTCAAGCTACAAGCCCCAACCAATATAAGTACAGATATATATATATATGTATGTATTTCTGAGATGCATTCCATAGGATGCTCTAATTCTGAACTTTCATTGCGTTTTCTTGTATTGGCGACCTCATATTACAGACTCGCAGTAATCGTCAGATTGGAGTAAGCCTATGGTTATGACTTACTGCATATTGTATCTAGCGACCTCGATAGGTACAATATGTAGGGCACCGGATTAAATTAGATTTAACAACCAAGAGTTACGTGACGCAATTGGATAGTCTTACTAGTCCTACCGGTCATATTATGCTATGCGACCAGCCCCCGTTGGAGTATAGCATAGTATGGATTTGGATCTTGGCCACTACGGTAACTTGTTGGACATTACTGCTATTCACAAAGTTTAAGACTTTTCCTCAAAGACGTCGAACCAGTACTGGCTCTCATCAAACGAAGGAGGGTTCCCTATAAAAGATAATACTCCCTATTCTACCCATCTCTCAACTAAAGTCTTAAGCTATTCACCACTTCCTGAATGGCAGGACGAGGGTGGTCTAAAACAGATGACACTCAGAAACAAAAGACAAATAATAGAAAATTACATTACGATTGCGAACATCACGAGAATTTGAAAATGAGACACAACACTTTGCTAAAATGCTATTTGGCTTTCTTTTTTTGGACCCTTCTTTGCTTTTTTGGGGTCTTTTCTTTTTCTTCTTTTTTTCTTTCCAGTTTCTTTTTTTTTCTTTTTTCTTCTTTTTTTTCCTGGAATTTTTCTTTCTCTTTTTTTTCGATTTTTTTTAGCCAGCAGTAGCATAACAAAAAGGGAAACAAAATGACTCACACGACTTCCCCAAACCTATTCGAAAGAATAGGTTGGAGTACAAAATTACGAGAAAAGGAAAAATAAACTCACGATACGGAAATGAAAAACGAAAAACAAGTCTAATGATGGTGCAACCCCCTCCCCAAACCTATTCGGAAGAATAGGTTATAAACAAAGGATCACACAACCTCACACTACCTCCTTCCTAGGCATTTAGCAATCTCAAAGCATGGTGAATACTTGTTGCCTCTTAGGTTCATAATTACTCGGGAAAACAACCATAAGACCCTAACATGCATCATCCTATTATAAAGGCCTTCGTGAACCGCAGTAGAGAGAACACCACTAAGTGATGTCGAGACTACCAAGCTTAACTAAGTGCAATACATAAATGTGACAAGCCAAGCGAGAAAAACCTCAAACAAATTCATAGAGATGAAGCATACGATTAATGGCATAGTTGGTTGATTTACCCAATAAAAAAGTTCAAAAAAAAATCGGCAATAAACTCCATATAAAACATGCAAGACTATCCTAGGATGAATGTAGTGAATGCAACCTAAAAAAAACTAAGAAAGCAGTAAACGTGCTAATGCAAATGCAGACGGATAAAACATGCAAGGTACTTTACTCATCCTACCAATACCAAGCTCCAAACTAAAACACTAGGTCACTTAAATCCCATCCCCCCTCATGAATTTTACGCTAGTCCCTAGCAGTAAGAAAATGAGGAAATAAGATGTGATACTAGATGTTACCCCATGGTTTGGCCTCGGTCGGCTGAGTCTGTTGTTTGTGAGTTATTGGGACTGCTCTGGGAGCTTTATAGGGTGTCATCAGGTCTTCTGGTAGGCGTGGTAGTTTCAATTATAGGCCAGATAGGAACAACTCCTCCATTAGTATCATCATTGCCCGTATGGCCTTCATTGTCACTACTGTCACGCACATCCTCACTAGTAGAGTTGCAGTGTCGAGTAGAATCCTCAAGATTAGCCGCCGCTGTTATGGAATCCTCCATCCTGAAGCCCTCCAATAGGATGTGCACTGCTGAAGGGGAAAGAGCAGTGGTATCAGGACCTCCCCCTCCAGCGTTTTACACCCCGAGGTGGTTACAGTAAGCTGCTCGGATACTCAGAAGTCTTCTACCATCTTTTTCAATGTCGACCACATTCTCTACGGTTGATCCGACCGATGTCTATATGATGCTCCCTTTAGAGGCAGACAAGGGGCACCCCAACGAGGGGCTGGGCACCCATGTCATTATGTTTTGGAACCAAGCTAGCGCTTCGGAACCTTCTAGCAACTGCGAACTCGAGATTGAATCCGTCGCAGATAGATTGTGATAGTGTATATGTCCTAGAGACAGTCCTTACTAAGGGCATGGTGTCCTTATAGAGGGCATATATGTACTATTACACTGGTCAACGTAATATAATATATGTTTGTTGCATTTTGCTATTGAGTATCGCTTTCATATTTATATTACACCAGGCTGCAGCATGTCATATCTTTATTACAGTCTGTATTGATATTAAACATGTCCCCTCGGATAGATGACCGATCACACAGATAGTGGGAGCTATGTGAGTTATCATCTATCCCAAACTCTCCCTAGTCGAGGTTCATCTCGGATGTGGGGGTCTGAATGAACCAGACAAGACTAGTATGCGTGGAGGTTATACTTGTTGGAGCAAGTGTGAGCGATGCCCACGGCCACGGAACGGATTGTTGGACAATCGAGAAACGTTCCCATAAATGCGCGTAGTTGTTCGAAGAAGCTTTATCGAACAATGGAAGTACCCACCGGACACTCCCATCGATGTATACTCTACACCGAAGTGTCTATGGGAACCGGTAAGTTGTCGAAGTGATGCCATTCGTCCTTTGTACTTACAGGACTTTATCATCACATTTGTTGCCCCATATCCTTGGTGGACCCGTCGATGTCAGCTCTGAATAAGCAGCTGACCTAAGACATGATCCAGGATTATGGCTACATACAAATGGGGGTGGTAAGTGATTCTGTGAAGGATTCATCTCTCAAGTGTAGCACAGGAGAGCACTGCTCATAGTCTGCATAGTTGTGTTGGTAAAGTCATTGGCCAGTGCAAATGATATATTATGATTGTCATAAGTATATCTTAACCAAGCAACTCCCTGAGACGCCCGTGGATGTATTATTGGGATAGACACTTCATCGATCCTAGATACATTCGAGCAAGTCAGATGAAGGGACGTTACCATCGCCGCGTTGAGCGCAACAGGCTTCGCAACGAAAGGGTTAGCTTTGAGAAATCTCTCAAACGTCCTCACGTATTAATATTGCAAATGGAACCGTCTAGGAATTCCATGTTGTCTAGTCTAGGACTTGCTTAATACGATGAGGCCCTATGGGTCACACTATGTGGTGATTCAGTCTATCAGAATATCCTTGAAGATGGAATCGCAATTAATTTGGAATTAATTGTGATTGATGGATTATAATTGATTTCGAATTAATTATAATAATTGGTGGCTCAATTAATGATTTGAAATTATTAATTGAATTGGCTAATTAATTGTATTTTATGTAAATACAATTAAAAATTATATTTTGGAAATATAATGGAGGTTTGATTAGAAAGGATATGTTAATTTAGAATTAACATATGCACTTGGGCAAAATCTACTTGGAGTTTGAATTGCCTTAGAACTATAAGTGGGTCCCAAAATTGGGATCCACCTACTGTCCCTAGGAGGCGCGCGCGCGGGCATGATTTATAAGGGGAAGGAGTTCGACTCCTTCCTCTATTAGAAGTCCAAGAGATAAGTTAGATTTTCCTGATTGAGTTTTGATTTGATTGGGAATGAATCTAGACTTGATATTGATTTCCTTGTGCGATAAGAATTGGATTCTTATTCCTTTACGAAGTCTAATTGCTTATGCTTTAGGCTTCTATAGACTACTATATATAGTGGACTATTAGAGAGTTTTGGATACAGTTGAACACACAGTTTCAGACATAGACTTTCACAGTTATTCTACCCAGTTTTCTTAGAGAAAATAAAAAGCTCTCCCCTCCTCCTTAGCCACCCGCGCGCGCCACCTCACCGAAGGAATTGCCGCCCCGTCTTCTTGGTCACACAAAGAATATCCTAGCATTCTTCCGATAGGTTGTTCATCCGTCGATATCAAGGTTGAGGTTCTAGGAGCTGGAAACTAACTCTTATTGTCTTGTAGATATACAGAGCATTGTAGATATCTTCGACTTCGACGAAGGAGAAGATACACTGGAATATTACGAAGATTTGGAAGCTGCTTTGGAAGCGAGGTTAGTCTTCTAATTGACGTGTTTATATATATACGACATATGCATAATCAATTAACCTGTATGTTAAGAAAATTTTTGAAATTCCGCTGCGTACCCTAGGGTTAACTCTGACCATATTTTCGTCCAGTGGGGACGGGAGGTCCCGTCCCGCGTTTTCAAAAAAAAAAAAAATATATATATATATATAGTATATATATATATATATATATATATATATATATATATATATATATATATATATATATATATATATATATATATATATATATTATATATATATATATATATATATATATATATATATATATATATATATATATATATATATATATATATATTTTCGGGTTGGACCCAAAATCGAATTTTTGAAAGTTTTGAGGATTGAATTTTATATTTGGAATATAAATATGATTTAATTGTAATTATTATAAACTAGAGGGGTTAAATTTAACTAGTATAAAGTTAAAGGGCTTATTTGTAATTTATCAATTTATTGTTTATTGCAAATTAGTCCTTCTACTTTTTAATTTTAGATTTAACACCTCCAAGGTTTTTAAAATTACAATTAAGTCCTTCGGGTTTCGAAAATTGCTACTTGGTCAATAGAATTTTCGATTATTCAATCTAGTCCAAATTTTCAATTATTTCATAGAGATTATACGTATGGGATTATAATTTTCATAATGAAATTATGAAGTTATTTGTCATCCACATAGGCTACTACTTGTTTCATATGCTCTATATGCTATTGTTTGACAATGCATGTTTAAATACCATGTTTTTACATTCCGTTCGACCGCTATGCATGCGAGGGTAGGCGGCGCCCTCTTATATGTCGGGCCGCATATTTATGTATAGGTAGGTGACACCCATTATGTGCTTGACCGCGTTTAGAACTAGAATGGATAGGCGGCATCCATTACGTGTAGACCGTTCATGCATGATGGGTAGGCGACCCCCTTATTTGTTTGTAGATGACTGATAACAACCCTCAAGCTACAAGCCCCAACCAATATAAGTACAGAAATATATATATGTATGTATTTCTGAGATGCTTTCCATAGGATGCTTTAATTCTGAACTTTCATTGCGTTTTCTTGTATTGGCGACCTCGTCTTACAGACTCGCAGTAATCGTCAGATTAGAGTAAGCCTATGGTTATGACTTACTGCATATTGTATCTAGCGACCTCGATAGGTACAATATGTAGGGCATCGGGTTAAATTAGATTTAACAACCAAGAGTTGCGTGACGCAATTGGATAGTCTTACTAGTCCTACCGGTCATATTATGCTATGCGATCAGCCCCCGTTGGAGTATAGCATAGTATGGATTTGGATCTTGGCCACTACGGTAACTTGTTGGACATTACCCGTATGTTTGTTGTGGGGGCAAGCATATGTGAAAATAGTGGGAGCTAAATGATGAACGTATTTTTGACGCGTTCATCTTGTCTTTTTTACCTTCTTTTGCTATCTTTTAGCCTTGTTTTTTGGTTAGTTTTGTAGAATAGTGTCACGTTTTGTGTTTTCTGCATTTTCAGGCAGTTAGGTACGAAACGGTATTTTTGGAGCTAAAAACGAGCCTTTTTATGGAAAAGATGGCCCCGTTGAAGTTCCCCAATCTCCGTGGCTTGTTCGGGAGTGTCTGAGCCCCATTAAGTGCCGAGAAGGACGAGCCCAAGGCACCCGAGGGCCGTTCGTGGGCAAAAGATCGAGTTTCGAGTCCAAAATCTGCCCAGGAGGCAAGCCCTTCGCTTGGAATTGGAGAAGCGGGACGCTTGGAATTTCAGGAGATTTGAAAAGAGGAACAGGAAGCAAGCGCTTCGCTTGGCTCTGCCCAAGCGAAGCGCTTGGCAGCCGTTACAGATCCAGATTTTGCCTTCATTACTTGATTTTGGAGTTACTTTTTGAGATACAGAACATTGGAGACGAGTTTTGGACAGCCCTAAGCCCCAAAAACTCAGAGAAACTCAGAGATTCATTGTAATTTAGCTTGGGATTCAAGATTTTGATTGAAATTCATCCTTTGTAATCATCTACGGAGAGGTTTTCTTTGATTTCCACCGATTAGTGACAGCTTTGGTGGTAACTTGTATCACTCTCTTGTCTTGTAGTTTGATATGATGTATTTTGATTATTATTCATATGAATTGATGTCTATGTTGATGAATATGAGTAGCTAAATCCTTTGTGTTGGTGGTAGAATGTAGAATTATGCATGTTATGGATTATGCTTATGCTTACATGAGGTTGTGAGTCAATCTTGCTGCAAATTACTTCATATGATTCGTAGTTGCCTATAAAATATATTCGAATAGAGTATGTGACAAACTCGTTGGTCAATGAAAGCTATAGGATTGTATGTTAGTGATTTGCAGCATGCTAGATAAATGGTGTTAGTGACAAGCACCTCTAAATTATTGATAGTGACCTTTCATGATGTGTGTCTTGAAAGTTACCTAGACAAGTTGCTTAGCAGACTTAGTTGAAGGTTTTACGCACTGAACTTGTGAGCATATTAGTAATCCATGCATGTGTATTCGATTTCTACCACCGACCGTTTTCCAAACTTGTTTACAAAAACTCTTGATTTCTCACTTCCTTTGTTCAAACATCTTTCTCAAAAATCATCATCTAGTTGACTGAAATTAGCTAGCAAAAACCTTGATCAAAGCCACGTTAGGTCCCGAGAGAACGACACTCGGGGACAACTTGCCATTTCACTCTGTTTGTGTAGTGAAAGGTGTTCTTTGGCTTTTAAACAAATTTAATTGGTGAAAAACGACATCATCAATTTGGCGCCGTTGCCGAGGACTTAACTCCTTTGGTTGGTGTTTTTGTTTGGTTTTTTCAGCCAACATCTCTTCTTTGTCTCATTTCTGTTTTTGTTTCTTTTTGCTTGAGATACTCACTATCTTGTATTTCAGGTGTGTGTATGCCTAGAACCCGAACGGGTGGGCCTAACGTTGAACCTTACATAGACGAAATCGATCGCTTGTATCGGAGGAGAAGAAGGAATCTCAATTCTCAGTTTGAAAGGGTAGCATCTAGAGCTTCCACATCTGGAAGTAGAGAAGAATCTTTCTCACATCTCTCTGAACCAATTCTTGAGTCGGTTTTCGTGGAAGGTGAAATGGCGGAGCAACCTATTCGTTCACTCACCAAGCCAACGGTTGGGGCTAGAGGACCAGCAATTGTCCTCAATGATGCCACTAGGAACCTGGAGATAAAGAACCACATGTTCCAACAACTTCCCAAGTTCTATGGGATGGTTAATGAGGACGTGATTGGGTTCTTGAATGAGCTCGAGAACTTTGTTCTCCATCTTGGGCGACCGGGTGCTGGAGTGACGGACGATGATCTTCGCATGAAGGTTTTCTCCATGGGTCTAGGTGATCGAGCAAAGGCTTGGCTCAATACTCTAGAGGCTGGGTCTTTGACTACATGGGCGCTCTGTTTCGACAAGTTCATGGATCGGTACTACCCCGCTTCCAAGACGATGGCTATGAAGACCCAAATTAGCACCTTTGATCAGCGATATGATGAAGCTTTTCACAAGGCTTATGATCGTTTCATGGGGTTGCAACATAGATGCCCTCACCATGGGTATGATAAAGGTCAGCTTCTCCAATTCTTTTACAATGGCTTGCATCCTGAGATTCAATCTCAAGTGGATAGCATTTGCGGTGGAAGTATGGGAGAGTTGACTCCTACTCAAGCTCAAATGAAGCTAGACACGATGTACCGGAATTCTCAAAACCGGAATGTTAGAGCTCGTGTGCTTCAAAAGGAGCAAAGGGGAGAGGCAAAGGTAGTAGTGGAACAAGATGCCTTTGATGGGTTCGCCCATGAGGTCAAGCAAGCTTTCAGGCAAAGCGTTCCTATCCCATCTAAGGAGATTTGTGGTGTCTGCAAGAATTATGGGCACCCGGCCTATCTATGCCGTTCTGAGTTTGTTACAGAGCAATTCATCAAGAACGAGGTCCATCAAGAGGTCTATGCTGCTGCCGAAGGGGAGCAAGTGACCGAGGACGTGAACTATGGCCAAGGATATGGCAATGTTAGGCCACAAAACCGTGGGGGACAAGGACCACGAGGTGGGCACCAGAACCAAGGCAACCGTGGTAATGTCCACAACCCGGACCAATATGCCTATGGTCCACATCAAGATCGAAGCCGTCTCAGCTATGGGAACAACTGGTATGAAAGAGCACCACCTTCTAATCCCACACCACCACCTCCGGTTGCTAGTTCAGGACCGCAAGGTGGAGGGGTGCTCCCTTCTCCTCTTGTTACTTCACTCAATGATCTGGTTATGAAGACGAACAAATTCATGGAGCATTACTATCGTAATGAAGCTACTAACAATCAACGCTTTGAGAAGCTTGAGGCTAGTAGTAGAACTCTCCATAAGAAGCTACAAGAGCTTATAGATCGAGGGGCGAGTAGAGAGCAAGGGAAGTTTCCCGGAAACACGGAGAAAGCCATGGCTATAACCATGGTGACTGATTTGCCCGTGGAGATCACGGTTGTGAGAGACAATGCACGAGTTGAGGTGCCAAGTTGCAAGATAACTGAAACTTGCAAAGTGAGTGAGGAGCTTGAGACTCCTAAGGTAGTTGTGGAAGAGAAAGTGGTCGCACAATCTGATGCGATAGTGGAAGAAGTGAATGAAAACTCATCGTCTGAGGATGAGTTGGTGGATATGGTGGAAGTGCCTATCCAAGAGAGCTTTGATGTGGAAATCGGCTTGGGTAAGAAGGATGGAATAGTGGCAACTCTAGACACGGGAGCGGGTGTGCATGTCATACCTTTGAACGTGTACGAAGAGTCGGGTTTGTCTGGCTTAAGACCAATGAAGTGCATGGTGCAATTGGCGGACGGGTCTATGAAGAAGCCATTGGGTGTGATCGAGAATCTAGTGGTAAGAGTCGCCGATGTAGAGGTCAAGACGAACTTCATCGTCATGCCTACATCCTCCGCAAAGCTCAAGGATGTGGTTCTTTTGGGTAGAGCCTTCATCAACAAAGTACATATGGTGATAGACATGTATCGTCGTACATGTAGCTTCGAGGTAAATGGAGTGCAACATACGTTGCGAGCCATAATTAATTCATGTGCTTATGTTGATACTAACGAACTTGTAGGATTCTTTGGTCCTCTTTATGTTCGTCAAGATGTGCAGGGACTTGATGCTTTGAAGAGCACTTGGACGGGGAAGTCTAGTACCCGATGCGAAATTGATCCCGCATGAGCTAAGACGAGTCGAGCCAACGACTTCTAAACAAAGACGCTTCTCGGGAGGCTACCCGAGGTTGTAGGTAATTGCATATAGATTAGAAGCATGTTTAAATTTTGTTTTGTTGAGTAGACAAGGTTTTTGAGGTGAAAATTGAGAAAAAGTCGGAAAAAAATGAAGTTAGGAGCTCCAGGTCCCAAGCGCTCCGCTTGGCTCAAGCCAAGCGGACCGCTTGGCCAAGCGCTCCGCTTGGTTCAAGCCCAGCGGACCGCTTGGATTTACAGTAGGAACTTCTCCTACTGTAAATCCAAGCGAAGCGCTTGGGGCGACCCAAGCGTCTCGCTTGAACCAAGCGCTTCGCTTGGGACGCTCAAGCGGCTCGCTTGGCTTCTTAAAAGCCAAGCGAGCCACTTGAGTTTTGAAGCTCTCCTCTTCATTCTTTTTCATCTTCTTCCCGATTTTTCACCCCAAAAACTTCAATCTCACTCAATTCTCCACCAATTTTTGCAATCTTGTGCATTCTAAAGAGCCCATCACCTCCTCTATCATCTAAACCGAACAAATTTCACGTTTGAAGCATCATTCACAAGGAATCGAAGGTAACCCTCAAGAACCCTAACTTTCTTGAATTTGGGATTTTGATCTTATTGGCTTCAATTGTGTTATGTATTGGTAAATTAGAGTTTGATATTGATTGTTGAGCATGTTTCTTATTGGATGTGATGTCTAAATTCGAATTTTGGTTACTTTGATTTTGATGAACTCTATGGCTTGAATTCTTGCTAGATAATTGTTTGCATGATTGTTAGCTCGAAATTTGAGTATTGATATGATGTTGGTGTTGTTTAGATTGCATGAGAATGTGTAGGATTGGTTGGGTACTTCTAATGGCGAGTTTGTTTGCTTGGTTTGATTCGAATTAGCTAATCGTAACGAAGTGTTAAAGCTTCTCGATTCGCTATGTTTGAATTTTAGCAAGCCTTCAAACTCGTTAAAAAGAACACTTGAGTGAGTTTTGGCGTCTAAGAGTCGACTTGTTGCGTTATGACTTGTTTTAAACGAAGAACGTATACTTGTCTTAGAGTAGAAGTAGATTGATTGGTAGTAGTGTAAGAGTCTAGTCATTTGATCTATTGGAATGGTCTAATGGGATTTTTCTAGGTACCATGTCGACAAGAAGGAACAAGAGAACCCGAGGAGAAGGATCCTCAAGGGATGGTCAAAGGGGAGCTCGGTATCAACTAACGGATAAAGCGAGGTTATATGAAACTCACTTCCATTCCAGACCCCACACATACATTGGGGAGAGGAGCATTCGCTTTACGGCTAGCGGAAATGAATTGCCCGGTGTTGGTGAGCTCAACGCCCTAATCACCAAGCAGGGATGGAAGTACTATGGAGAAGTTATGCCCAATTGGGACCAAGCCGTGGTGGAGGATTTCTACATTGGCTTTGCGGATCGAGATGAACGGACCGGTGAAGTCCCCGTCCGAGGAGTAGGAGTTGTCTTCACTCCCTTGAGCATCACCAGCTTTCTGATGCAATTGGAAACGCCTCTGGAGCGTGACCCAAATCGCAGGCCCGAGCCCTATGAGAGGCGCGACTACGCTCAGGTCTATGTCTACGACCGGGAGACCACCCACTTCCCATTGGAGATAGTTGAGGGCATCACCGTGGATGATTATGTGATGCCTGAGGAACCACCCCGTGTCTTGCACCACAATGATCTTTCCTTCGAGGCTCGGATGATGTTGAAGTTTGTCCACGCAAACTTGATTCCTACTACTCATGACACCGCCATTCAGTCTTACTATGGAGCCTTGGTGTACGCCCTTCTGAATGATGTAGCTCTCACTCCCAGCATCATCATTTTCGAGGAGTTCAAGCAACGCCACGACAGAAATAGGAAGCTAGCCTTTGGCAATGTGATCACGGGCATGTGCAAGGCCGCCGGAGTTCCCAACATCGAGCCAACTGTGAGGGCTAAGAAGCCCATGAACATTGACACATACAATGAGATGTACGGGACTTGGTGCCTTCACCAAGGGGAGGCCGCACCGCCGAGGGAGCCACGCTATGTAGCACCACCATCTCCTCCACCTTCAGCCGATCAAGGGAGCGGCCAAGGGGGCTTCGACTTTTCGGAGTTCAACCAGCTATTGGCCACTCAGTTTGGGAACTTCCAAACCAGCATGTTGACGGCTCAGTCGAACCAGATGACCGAGCAATTCAGAAGCTTTGAGGAGCGAGAGGACAAAAGGTGGGAGGACTACCAGGTGCGAGACGGCCAGCGTTGGGATGCCTTTCAGACGCGTGTTGATGAGCGTTGGGAGGCCGCACGAGCAGAGGACGCCGAGAGGTGGAGAGTTTACCAGGAGGACACGATGAACCGGTATGATGCTCTAGCTCGCCAAGTTTCGGGGTACCCGTTCCACCCGCAAGGTGATGGTAGTGGAAGCAACCTTCCTCTTTCCTTCTAGAGATCTCAGCTGACAGAGGCCATTTATTCGGTAGTATCCTTATTATCGTTATTTTGGCTTGTTCACTATTGTTGGTTGAAACTCTTTTTCTTTCGATTTGGTTGTATGATGCTATGACTTATGACTCTTGTACTCTTAGTTTGCTTTTGTAGTTGTGGCCTGTGTGACTTTTGTCGTGTTTAGAGTAGCTTAGCCTTTTGTCTCGGTGCCTTAGTTGGTTAGAATTGAGAAAAATCGAAAAAATGGGGAAACAGGCCAAGCGCCCCGCTTGGGCATCACCAAGCGGACCGCTTGGGCCTGTTCCCCCATATTTTCCCTTTTTCTCATTTCGCCACCTTTGTGCACCCGTTTTCACATGTTTCTTGAGTCCTTTCAGGTACTACTCATATATAGGAGATTGGACACGAACCTTTATCTCAGGGAAGTGTACTTTCAATCCAATTTTTCCTTTCCATTCAACTTTTCTTTGCTCGAGGACGAGCAAAAGTTTAGGTTTGGGGAGGGGGTATTGGATTTTCAGTACTATATGCATGTGTGGTTCGTACATGCCTGATTTTACTCAAGTTCATGTGATTTGTCGTGTTTTTTTCAAATTTTTGCATGCATATCATCCATAGATTAGTTGTTGCACGTTGTTGTGTGGAGTCTATTGCCAAGTTTTTTCGAACTTTTCTATTGTGAAGACTAAGTGCTTATGACCATTATCATATGTTGCATCACTTTGCAAGTAGTTTGAGGCTTGTCTCGCTTGGTTTGTCACATTCACTTGTGCACTAGTTAAGCTTAGTAGTCTCGACATCACCTAGAGTGGTGTTTCTTCTACTGCGGTTCACGATGACCATATAAAATGATGCATGTTAGAATCTATGGTTGTAACCCGTGTAATTATGTACGTAAAAGGCGACAAGTTTTTCACCTCGATTAGAGATTGCCAAATGCCTAGGAAGGAGGTAGTGTGAGGTGTGTGATTCCTTGTATTAAACCTATTCTATTGAATAGGTTTGGGGAGGGGGTTACGTTGTTATACTTGTCTTTCGTCTTGAGTCATTGTAGATTTTTCTTAGCTTTATTTTTCTTTTCTTTTGTGTCCCAACCTATTCTCTGGAATAGGTTTGGGGAGGTGTCTTTGTAAAAAGTTTTTCCCTTTTTCTTTTTCGTCTTTGTGCTCAAACCTATTCTCTCGAATAGGTTTGGGGAGGTTTTTGACACGTAGTACTGCTGCTTGCCTAGCTATATAAAAAAAAAAAAAAAAAAAAAGAGAAAAGAAAAAGAGAAAATAAAAAAGAAGAAAGAAAATAAAGAATAAGACCCAAAAGCAAAGGAAGGGTCGTTGCAAGCCAAAAGCAGTCTCGTAGTGTCAAGTGTCATGTAAATATTTTGTCCTTGTGAAGTATCGAGTTGTAAATTCTATCTTTTGTTTCGTGTCACCTTTGTCCAAGGCCTGTTCTTGACCACCCTCGTCTTGCTATTCAAGAAGTGGTTGAATGAGATTCGTTCTTTCAGAGTCTGGGTAGAATAGGGGAGTGTGTCTTCTTTTTCTAGGGAACCCTCCTTCGTTTGATGAGAGCCAGTATTGGTTCGCCCTCTTTGAGGAAAAGTCTCGCTTGGTGAACAGCAGTAAGCCCTCGGTTTCATAGGCACGGGCCAATTGTAGTATGATAATGTGAATCATTGTGTCGTCACTGACCAGGTCCAGTAGAAGATGTTACGAGAGACTCCTTTGCTTAACCAAGTGCACATGAGAATGTGTATATTCGCAATCGAGGCATTCTTCAACCTACTTGCATGTCATGCTCATTTGGTTTTGTTCATAAGCATTTGGTAGATTCAATAGATTAGTTCACTTTACTTGGCATGAGACTCCTTTTGTGTTGCATTTAGGATAGTTTGTTGCTTGAGGACAAGCAAAGGTTTGGTTTGGGGAATTTGATGAACGTATTTTTGACGTGTTCATCTTGTCTTTTTTACCTTCTTTTGCTATCTTTTAGCCTTGTTTTTTGGTTAGTTTTGTAGAATAGTGTCACGTTTTGTGTTTTCTGCATTTTCAGGCAGTTAGGTACGAAACGGCGTTTTTGGAGCTAAAAACGAGCCTTTTTGATGGAAAAGATGGTCCCGTTGAAGTTTCCCAATCTCCAAGGCTTGTTCGTGAGTGTCTGAGCCCCAATAAGTGCCGAGAAGGACGAGCCCAAGGCACCCGAGGGCCGTTCGTGGACAAAAGATCGAGTTTCGAGGCCAAAATCTGCCCAGGAGGCAAGCCCTACGCTTGGAATTGGAGAAGCGGGACGCTTGGAATTTCACGAGATTTGAAAAGAGGAACAGGAAGCAAGCGCTTCGCTTGGCTCTGCCCAAGCGAAGCGCTTGGCAGCCGTTACAGATCCAGATTTTGCCTTCATTACTTGATTTTGGAGTTACTTTTTGAGATACAGAACATTGGAGACGAGTTTTGGACAGCCCTAAGCCCCAAAAACTCAGAGAAACTCAGAGATTCATTGTAATTTAGCTTGGGATTTGATGAATGTGTATTTTACACTTTCATTCGAGTCTTTTTCACCTATTTTAGCTATCATCTATGTTAATTTAGCTATATTTTAGTACATTTTATTAGAATAGTGTCACGTTTCCCTTTAGATTTTATTTTACAGGTTTTGGTTGAAATTCGAGGATTTCCGGGCAATTATATTGAAGTTGACAAGGAATTGGTGTTCCAGAAGCCTATTTGGAGTATCTGAAGGTTTCCGGATAGGATTTGAAGTCTAGGGGCCGAATCTGGAGGTTAGAAGGCTACTAGAAGTCAGAAACCGAGTCCGAAAAGGGGAAGAAATCCAAAAACGCGGAATTCCGCGAGAAAAAGTGTGGGGCGAACCGCCGCATGCTAGGGCGAACCGCCCCGTAGTTTTTCGGGGCCTATATATAGTGCTCAGTTTTTCTCCGAAAATCATATCTTTCCAGACCTACTTTCTCACCTCTCTCTATAGTTTTAGGTAGGAACTTCCCGGGGCTTGTCCTGGGAGTTCTGTAGCTTAGGGGATAATTTTTCATAGCGGATTGGAGCTCGTAGGATCGCAATTATTCAGAGATTGACAACCTTCGGTAACTTGTATCTTGCAGTTTAATCTACTTATTTTATATATCTTTCAATATGTCTTCTTCTATGATTTCTATTGATTGCATGCCTATTATGAGTAGCTAAACTTATCGTTGGTGGTAGTATGTGAATTCTTAGCGAAGGGAAGATAATCATGCTAATGGCTATATCGCGCATTATACTCCGTGTCATTGCTTTATTTAGTTGATCAGTTGCAACCAAAATTCTCGTATGTTGTATTAATTATTATGCACAATTGGACACTTGTCGACCATCAGACCAATTATCTTCGTAGTGTTGAATAATTACGGAACACATTAGGACAATCGTGATTGACTTGTCAGACCAATTATCTTCGTAGTGCTTAATATTTGCAACAGGACACTAGATTGATTCAAAGATCTCTATGCAAGACCGAGGAATTTATACATGATTATCGACCCGTTATGTTAAGAAGGACCATACTATCACCAATCTCCATTATCTGCTAGAAACCCCCTATTGCTATCTGTCTGCTGTTTATATTCTCTTGTTAAATAGATAAAGCTAGTTATAGTCCTGAGAGAACGACACTCGAGTCATTCTACTGCTACACTACGGTTTTCGTTGTAGTTGTGGATTGCCTTTGGCTTAATAACAAATTTATTTGCTTGAATTCGGAGGCACGACATCCGCGTTCATCAAATTGGCGCCGTTGCCGGGGACTATACTCCTTTTTTCTGTTTAATTTGTTTATATTTACAGCTTTAGATTCCTAATTCTATTAGTTTTAGTTTTCCTTTTTAATCTCTCTCTGATACTGCTTTCCTAGTCTGTTTCTAAACACCTTTCCTAGTCTGTTACAGATAGTGTATGCCGCATACACGTTCTGCAGGAACACCGCTTGCTGATTCAATTGCTGAGATCGACAGAGTCTACCACCAAAGAAGGCGACTACTTGAAAGGCGCGCACTAGAGAAAATAGAGGATACCGATTTCTCTGAATCTCTACTCAGTCTATTCAAGGAAATCGACGGAATGGCAGAAGCTAGACCACTGAAGGCATGGGTTCAACCCACCAAGGATCACATGAGGGGACCGGCGATTGTTCTTTCGTCTGCAACCCGAGATCTGGAGATCAAGAATCACGCATTCCAACAACTTCCGAGGTTCTATGGCTTATCAAGGGAAGATGTGATGGGGTACTTGCACGATATCGATGATTTCGTCAACCAACTCCCACGATCCGGAGCTGACATAACAACGGATGAGTTGAGGATGAAGGTTTTTGCTATGGGACTTGGCGACAGAGCCAAGTCATGGCTGAGTTCTCTTCAAGCAGGCTCGCTGGACACTTGGGAAAAGGTTTTTTCAGCTTTCATTGAGAAATACTTCCCTCACACCTTGACTACCGCGCTTAAGGCGCAAATCACTGGATTCAAACAGGACTATGATGAGACCATCTACACCGCGTTCGAGAGGTTCCAAGATCTCACGAACAAGTGCCCTCACCATGGTTTTGAACTTTCAGACCTAGTCCAACACTTCTACAATGGACTAACCTTCGAGAACCAACAAGTGGTGGATTTCTAATGCCTAGGCAATATTTGGGAGGAAACCGCAGAAGCCGTCTGGGCAGTTTTCGAAAGGCTTGCTAAGGGTTCGCAATTCAAGGACCCAAGAGCAATGGTTAGGAGACGTGGACCTGAAGCTCCACCGACTCAAGAAGCCCCTATGTATAGGGGGAATGGGGATCAATTCGAGTGCTTTACCAACGATTTGAAGCAAGTCCTCAAGAGCGCCACCGGAACAACTGTTTCGAACGAAGTATGCCGAATATGCAAGAACTATGGGCATGGGGCTCATATGTGTAGATCGGAGCTGGCATACGATGATGGCAACTGGGCTCGAGGAGGTGAAGAAGAAGCCTTTGCTACGGAGTTTGGTACTCAAGAAGTTAGCTACGGACAAGACGGTAGGAATCCTCGAGATGGATTTTGGAGAAGAGGATACCGTAACAATCAAGGATATGCACCGGCTAACCAAACTTATGGACCTAACCAAGACCGTAGTAGGCTGAACTATCGTAATGATCACTGCGAAAACCCCGCTCCGAAAGAGCCACCGAAGTCGAAGTCGGCTCAACTGATGGAGAACTTGCAAAAGATGGTTGATCACACACAGAGTTTTCTCAAACGTTATGAAGAAGATTCCGAGAGGACTAGGGCAAGGCTTGATAAGTTGGAAGAGAGCACTAGGCTTGCCCATCAAAAGATGCAAGAGTTGATCGACCGAGGAGCAAGTAGGGAACAAGGCAAATTGCCTAGCAGCACTGTGAAGTCGAATGCCATTACATTGGCTGGTGATGTACCTGACGAAATCACCATCCGGAAGGTTGTTAGATGCGAGTGTTGCATGAAGGAGGAACTTCTACAGGCCGAGAAAGAAGAGAAGGACCTTGGTTCTGACACAAGTGATGAGGAGCAAGAGGATCCCGAACCACTCCCTAAAAGTTTCGACATTAAGGTAGGGATTGGTGAGCTTGAAGATGTTCGTGCCACACTAGACACGGGATCCTATTCAAACATAATTCCTTTGAATGTGTTTGAAAAGAGCAACCTCGGAAAACTATCTGAGCAAAGGGCTATTGTGCAACTGGCGGATGGATCCTTTATGAGACCCGAGGGCGTTGTGAAAAATGTGTTGGTCAAGATTGGTGAAGCATCTATATACACCAATTTCATAGTTATGCCGGCATCTGCACCTGGGACGGGGGATGTCATACTCTTGGGGCAAACATTCTTGACTAAGCTACGCTCAGTGATGGATATCTACCAAAGAACTTGCACTATCGAAGTGAATGGCAAGCAACACGTGTTGCAAGCCATACCTGATCCACCTGAACCGCCTGATATTACTACTCACTACTGTGGTCTTGCGGCCTATATTCTTTCTTATTCACAGGTTCGTGGCATGGAAAGGAGATCAATGAAGGGGAAGCCTAGTACCCGCAAAAAGAAGAGATAGGCGCAGACAGGAGTCGAGTCAAAGACTTTAAACAATGACGCTATCCGGGAGGCAACCCGGAATTTTTACCGCTTTCTTTACTGCTTTTCTGCATGCATTCATTCTTGAACTATTTGCTTCTTGTATGTGAATTTTTTCATGTCTGTGTCGTATATGCTTATGTTTGAGTGAGATTTTTCGAGTGGTTTTTTGAAAAAATTGGTTTTAGGGATTAAAACCGCATTTTCTGACGACAGGAACCGTCTCCCCGCATTGGGGAGCACGGGGCGAACCGCCCCACGGTCCCAGAACTTCAAAAACGCGGATTTCTTCCCCAAAACCTCATTTTCTTCATTCTTCTTTATTCATCCTCCCAAAAAACCCGAAAAACGCGATTTCATCTTCAAATCTTCATAACTTCTTCATTTCTTGACCAAATTGAGTGTTCTTTAGCTTAATTCGAAGCCTATTACATGATCTATCATCCCATCCGATCAGATTTCATCCTTATGCGTTAGATTTTCCGATCTGAGGTATCATCCTTAGAACCCTAATTTTCGAATTTGGGGGTTTTCTAATTTGAGCTTCAATTATGCTTATTTGATGCATGGGTATGTTGTTTGTATGATTAGACATGTTATTTACTATTAATTGCATGCTCAATTTTGCTTAGATTGATGATTTGGGTATTTTGATGCTAGATGATATATCTTGTTCTGCAATATGTCTTTATCTTTGATTTCTTGCATATGATTGTGTTTATTGATGTAATGTTGGTGGATTTGACAATAGAATGCTTAATAGTTGAGTATGAGGATTTATGATGGTAGAATTTTTTCGCTGCTATGGTATGAATTGAACCTTGATATCAAGGATATTGGTTGTCTAGTAAGAGCATGATGTGATGTATTGCATGTAGTAGTTACATTGGTATGTTGCATGATGAAGAAGCTAGGCTAGACATTACGGTTTGGGGAGCTCGATTGTTGATTTTATCACTTGTGTGTTTCACTTTTACACTAGTATGTATTTGAGTCAGTTTTGTGTCATAGGAGGTGCTAACCGCTGTTTGCAGGTACCATACCAAGGGGAAGGAGCATTCCCGTGTGATTGCTGTGAAGAACCATGTCAAGGAAGGTGACCTCGCTAGATGTGCGTTCGAGCCAAGGGGTTTTGCAACAACGTCGTGGATTATCCAAGAGGAGGAGCTAGAGTACACCTGGAGTAAGGACTCCTATGCCTATTCATGCACCACCGAAGGGACAGAAACCATTATTACGTCATCACTCCATCACGAGGACTGCAGAGTTCGAGTGAACAGGAAGGCACCAGGACATTCTCGCCGCGGCGGATTCAATCTTGAGTTCGCAGTTGCTAGAAGGTTCCAAAGCGCTAGCTTGGTTCCAAAACATAATGACATGGGTACCCAGTACCTCATTGGGGCGCCCCTTGCCTGCCTCTAAAAAGAGCATCATATTGACATTGGGAGCATCAACTGTAGAGAATGTGGCCGACATTGGAAAACATGGAAGACAACCTCCGAATAACCGAGCAGCTTGCTGTAACCTCCTTGGGGTGTAGAACGCTGGAGGGGGAGGGTCTGATACCACTTGCCTTTCCCCTTCAATAGTTCACAACTTGTTGGAGAAATACCGGGTGGAAGATTCCATAACAGAGGAGGCCAATCTTGAAAATTCCCTTCGACACTGCAACTCTACTGGTGACAATGGTGATGACAGTAGTGACAATGAAGGCCATACATGCAATGATGATTCCAATGGAGGAGTTGTTCCTGACCGGCCTAAAAAATGGAACTACCGCCACTACCACAAGACCCGATGATCATATATGAGGCTCCCAGAGCAGACCCAATAACTCAAGAGCAGCATACTCAGCCGACCGAGGCCAAACCATGGGGTAACATCAAGTATCACATCTTATTTCCTCATTTTCTTACTGCTAGGGACTAGCGTTAATTTCATGAGGGGGATGGGATTTAAGTGATTTGATGTTGTTAGCTTGGAGCTTGGTATTGGTAGGATGAGAGTAGTACCTCGCATGCTTTATCCGTCTGCATTTGCATTTGCACGTTTACTGCTTTCTTAGATTTTTTAGGCTGCATTCATTTCATTCATCCTAGGATAGTCTTGCATGTTTTATATGGAGTTTATTGCCGAATTTTTTGAACTTTTTATTGGGTAGATCAACTAGTTGTGCCATTAATCGTATGCTTCATCTTTATGAATTTGTTTGAGGTCTGTCTCTCTTGGCTTGTCACATTTATGTATTGCAGTTAGTTAAGCTTGGTAGTCTCGACATCACTTAGTGGTGTTTTCTCTACTACGGTTCACGAAGGCCTTTATAATAGGATGATCCATGTTAGGGTCTTATGGTTGTTTTCCCGAGTAATTATGTACCTAAGAGGCAACAAGTCTTCACCATTCTTTGAGATTGCTAAATGCCTAGGAAGGAGGTAGTGTGAGGTTGTGTGATCCTTTGTTTATAACCTATTCTTTTGAATAGGTTTGGGGAGGGGGTTACACCATCATTAGACTTGTTTCTGTTTTCCATTTTCGTATCGTGAGTTTATTTTCCTTTTTCGTAAATTTTGTACTCCAACCTATTCTTTCGAATAGGTTTGGGGAAGTCGTGTGAGTCATTTTGTTTCTCTTTTTGTTGTGCTTCTGCTGGCTAAAAAAAAATCGAAAAAAAGAAAGAAAAATTTCCGGAAAAAAAAAAAGAAAAAAAAAAGAAAGAGAAAAAAAGAATCTGAAAAGAAAAAAAGAAAAAAAAGAAAAAGACCCCAAAAAAAGCAAAGAAGGGTCCAAAAAAAGAAAGCCAAATAGCAGTTTAGCAAAGTGTTGAGTCTTTTCCATTTTTTGTTCGTAATCGTGTTTTTCTAATTTTTATCTTTTTTGTCTTGAGTGTCATCTGTTCTAGACCGCCCTCGTCCTGCCATTCAAGAAGCGGTGAATAGCTTAAGACTTTACTTGAGAGATGGTAGAATAGGGGAGTGTTATCTTTTATAGGGAACCCTCCTTCGTTTGATGAGAGCCAGTACTGGTTCGACCTCTTTTGAGGAAAAGTCTTAACATGGTGGAACAGCAGTAAGTCCTCAATTTCATAGGCACGGGGCAACCATTCGTATCTTAGCATGCTTCATTACATCGTCACTGACTAGGTCCAGGTAGAGAATGTTACGAGAGACTATCTTGTCTTGACATAAGTGCTTATGTGGATGTGTATAAGTCAATCGAGGTATTCTTCAACCTATATTCATGCTTTGATTTATATGGTTTTTGTTCATATGTTATTTGATAGATTCAGTAGATTAGTTCATTTTATTTGGCATGAAACCCCATTTTGTGTCTTGCATGTTTTTTGTACTAGAGTCTAGCTTAGTTGCTTGAGGACAAGCAAAGGTTCGGTTTGGGGAGTTTGATGAATGTGTATTTTACACTTTCATTCGAGTCTTTTTCACCTATTTTAGCTATCCTCTATGTTAATTTATCTATATTTTAGTACTGTTTTATTAGAATAATGTCACGTTTCCCTTTAGATTTTATTTTACAGGTTTTGGTTGAAATTCGAGGATTTCCGGGCAATTATATTGAAGTTGACAAGGAATTGGTGTTCCAGAAGCCTATTTGGAGTATCTGAAGGTTTCCGGATAGGATTTGAAGTCTAGGGGCCGAATCTGGAGGTTAGAAGGCTACTAGAAGTCAGAAACCGAGTCTGAAAAGGGGAAGAAATCCAAAAATACGGAATTCCGCGAGAAAAAGTCTGGGGCGAACCGCCCCGTAGTTTTTCGGGGCCTATATATAGTGCTCAGTTTTTCTCCGAAAATCATATCTTTCCAGACCTACTTTCTCACCTCTCTCTATAGTTTTAGGTAGGAACTTCCCGGGGCCTGTCCTGGGAGTTCTGTAGCTTAGGGGATACTTTTTCATAGCGGATTGGAGCTCGTAGGATCGCAATTCTTCGGAGATTGACAACCTTCGGTAACTTGTATCTTACAGTTTAATCTACTTATTTTATATATCTTTCAATATGTCTTCTTCTATGATTTCTATTGATTGCATGCCTATTATGAGTAGCTAAACTTATCGTTGGTGGTAGTATGTGAATTCTTAGCGAAGGGAAGATAATCATGCTAATGGCTATATCGCGCATTATACTCCGTGTCATTGCTTTATTTCGTTGATCAGTTGCAACAAAAATTCTCGTATGTTGTATTAATTATTATGCACAATTTGACACTTGTCGACCATCAGACCAATTATCTTCGTAGTGTTGAATAATTACGGAACACATTAGGACAATCGTGATTGACTTGTCAGACCAATTATCTTCGTAGTGCTTAATATTTACAACAGGACACTAGATTGATTCAAAGATCTCTATGCAAGACCGAGGAATTTATGCATGATTATCGACCCGTTATGTTAAGAAGGACCATACTATCACCAATCTCCATTATCTGCTAGAAACCCCCTATTGCTATCTGTCTGATGTTTTATATTCTCTTGTTAAATAGATAAAGCTAGTTATAGTCCTGAGAGAACGACACTCGAGTCATTCTATTGCTACACTACGGTTTTCGTTGTAGTTGTGGATTGCCTTTGGCTTAATAACAAATTTATTTGCTTGAATTCGGAGCACGAAATCCGCGTTCATCAGGATTCAAGATTTTGATTGGAATTCATCCTTTGTAATCATCTACGGAGAGGTTTTCTTTGATTTCCACCGATTAGTGACAGCTTTGGTGGTAACTTGTATCACTCTCTTGTCTTGTAGTTTGATATGATGTATTCTGATTATTATTCATATGAATTGATGTCTATGTTGATGAATATGAGTAGCTAAATCCTTTGTGTTGGTGGTAGAATGTAGAATTATGCATGTTATGGATTATGCTTATGCTTACATGAGGTTGTGAGTCAATCTTGCTGCAAATTACTTCATATGATTCGTAGTTGTCTATAAAATATATTCGAATAGAGTATGTGACAAACTCGTTGGTCAATGAAAGCTATAGGATTGTATGTTAGTGATTTGCAGCATGCTAGATAAATGGTGTTAGTGACAAGCACCTCTAAATTATTGATAGTGACCTTTCATGATGTGTGTCTTGAAAGTTATCTAGACAAGTTGCTTAGCAGACTTAGTTGAAGGTTTTACGCACTGAACTTGTGAGCATATTAGTAATCCATGCATGTGTATTCGATTTCTACCACCGACCGTTTTCCAAACTTGTTTACAAAAACTCTTGATTTCTCACTTCCTTTGTTCAAACATCTTTCTCAAAAATCATCATCTGGTTGACTGAAATTAGCTAGCAAAAACCTTGATCAAAGCCACGTTAGGTTCCGAGAGAACGACACTCGGGGACAACTTGCCATTGCACTCTGTTTGTGTAGTGAAAGGTGTTCTTTGGCTTTTAAACAAATTTAATTGGTGAAAAACGACATCATCACTAAACAGCTAAAGGACCTTGTTGTTTAGTTATGTTGACTGTGTATTTAGAAATAATATTTCAATAGTTGATTTATTATTTTCGTTCTATATTATTTCTCCTTAGGAAATTAGATATGGTGAGTATCTCGCTCCGTGCTGTCTTGGAGAAGCAAATTTTAACCGGACCAAACTTCCTAGATTGGATCAGGAATATACGTTTGGTGCTGAGGTACGAAAAGATTGAGTACGTCTTGGACGAGCTCATTACCGTGTGCCCCGAAATTCAGACTGCCGATCAGGTTGCTGCTTGGAATCAAGCCAACAAGGCAAGGTCTGATAAGCATCTTGAGGATGCTAGATCCGCGCAGTGTATTATGCTGGCGGCAATGAGCAATGAGCTGCAGAGGCAACATGAAAGCATGTTGCCATATGAGATGTTAAAGCATCTTGAGTCGCTCTTTAAGAGGACAGCTAGAAGTGTTGAATTTGATTTGATCAAAGACATACACAGATGCAAGCTCAGTGAAGGAGGGAACATGTCTGAGCATGTTCTCAAAATGATTGGTCTCTTTGAAAAGCTTGCCGATGCCGGCGTTAAGCTAGAGAACAAGATCATGGTGATCTTTGTCCTTCAATCATTGCCGAGTTCGTATTCGAAGTACGTAACACTGCCTGAACTTCATAATCTGCTGAAGACATATGATCAAACTCTTCCTAAGAAGGAAAGTCGATCATGCTTGTTGGGCAACCGTCTAACCCAAACCCGAAAAGCAAAGGTGCTAAGGGTAAGGGAAAGTCGGGAGCCAAGGCTAACACTTGGAGTGATAAGCCTAAGCGTCCGAACCAGAAAATGAAGTTCAAGAGAAGAGGAACGGTACGCACAGATGAATGTCTTTTCTGTAAGCAGAAAGGACATTGGAAGAAAGATTGCCCTAAGTTTAGGGCAGATCAAGCTAAGAAGTCATCGGCTTCTGGCTCAGGTATGTTTGTTATTGAAATGAACATGACTACTTTTGACTCCAATGGTTGGGTATTAGATACAGCCTGTGGCTCACACATTTGTAATAATGTGCGGGGGCTAATTGATCACAGGCTAGTCAAGCAAGGTGAAATCGACTTGCATGTTGGGAACGGCAATCCAGTTGAAGCCAAACGCGTTGGACGCAGCAAGATAGATTTACCTTCGGACAATGTTTAGAACTTGATAATGTTTATTTTGTTCCATCCATTGTCAGAAATATTATTTCCATTCCATTGTTGGACAATATGGGTTTTTTCCTTTCGATTTGCGAATAATACTTGTTTTTTTTCATTAAATGATCAGTATTATGGAAAAGCTCGCTTGGTGAATGGTTTATATATTTTGCAAAGTAGTCTATCTTTATTTCAAATACATAACAAACAACCGTCTTCAAGTAAGAAGAATAATTCATCTTATCTATGGCATTGTCGGCTAGGCCATATCAATGAAACACGGATTCAAAGACTAAGGAAGTTGGACTACTTAGAACCATTTGATTTTGAATCATATGGTACATGTGAATCTTGTGTTAAGGGTAAGATGACGAACAAATCTTTTGTTGGACAAGGTGTTCGTGCCACTCGCTGCTTAGAGCTCATACATACCGATGTATGTTGACCGTTTAAAGTCCATGCGCGTGGGGATTATCCTTACTTCGTTACCTTTACTGACGATTTCTCAAGGTATGGATATATTTATCTTATGAAGAATAAATCCGAGAACTTTGGGAAATTCAAGGAGTTTAGGAACGAGGTCGAGAATGAATTGAACCTAAGGATAGTCACTCTTCGATCAGATCGAGGAGGTGAATACCTTAGTGAAGAATTTATCGATTACTTGAAGGAAAATGGAATTCAATCGCAATGGACTCCTCCTGGAACACCACAGTTAAATGGTGTGTCTGAGAGGAGGAATCGAACCCTGTTAGACATGGTAAGATCAATGATTGGATTCTCGACTCTTCCAAAGTATCTGTGGGGATATGCACTACAAACTGCAATCTACATTCTGAACCGTGTACCATCTAAATCAGTGGAGAAAACTCCTTATGAGTTATGGAAGGGAAAGAAGCCTTCACTAGGCTATCTTAGACCTTGGGGCTGTCCTGCGATAGTCAAGATGATGCTCACTGATAAGCTAGATGCCAAGGGTGTCAAAGTATATTTCATAGGCTATCCTCGTCAGACGAGAGGCTATGAATTCTATCATGCTGAAGATCACAAGGTGATCGTGTCTAGAAAGGTGAAGTTTTTAGAAGCTGAATACCTCAAAGAAGAGAGGTTAGATGATATGATAGAACTTGAAGAAATTCAAGACTTTGACACGCGCGAACATGAGGTCTCTAAATCTTCTGATTTGGACTCAAGTTCAGTGGGAGCTTTCGAAGCAGACAAGGGTGATGATATGACACTTGCTAGGCATGTCATATTCAGTGGGAGTCCTGTGATTAGATCAACAGTTGAAACCACACCAATAGAACCCGTTGTCAACCAACCTGTGCAACAAGTTGCACAAGAACAGCCTCCCGCAAGGGAACAAGGTCGCGCCCAGCTACCGGTTGCATCAGTACCCACTGATAATGTTCGTGTTACACGAAGCCAGAAAAGAAAAGCACCAGAACAAGTCGAGCTCCGTAGGTCGAAGAGGATCCTAAGTGGACCTCAGAAGCAAAGTCTTATGATAGAAGACATCAGTGAACTTGATGTCGGTTTATCAGATCGGGAAGATCCCGAGACCTACAAAGAGAAAATAATTGATATTGACTCAGACAAATGGCAAGAGGCCATGGAATTAGAAATGGATTCAATGTACCAGAACCAAGTTTGGAACTTGGTAGACTTGCTCCAAAGGGTTAGACCAATTGGGTGCAAATGGGTCTTTAAACGAAAGACAGATGCCGATGGCAAGTTACAAACGCACAAAGCTAGGCTTGTGGCGAAAGGCTACACGCAAAGGTATGGCATCGATTACGATGAAACCTTTTCACCGGTAGCAAAATTGAAGTCCATTCGAATTCTACTTGCGATAGCTGCCTACTATGATTATGAAATCTGGCAGATGGATGTAAAGTCATCCTTCCTCAATGGAAACCTTGAGGAAGAGGTCTATATGGTACAGCCGGAAGGTTTTATTAGTAAAACCAGGCCAACTGCTGTATGCAAATTACAAAGATGCATCCATGGGCTAAAGCAAGCGTCAAGGAGCTGGAATATCCGCTTTGATGAAGCTGTCAAATCGTTTGACTTCATCAGAAGCAAGGAAGATCCCTGTGTCTACGCGAGACACAGCGACAAAGGAGTTGTTTTCATGATCGTTTATGTAGATGACATTTTGATCATGGGAAACAATGTCTCTATGCTAGAAGAGACTAAAGTTTGGTTATCAAGTACGTTCTCGATGAAGGACTTGGGTGAAGCGAACTACATCCTAGGGATCAAGATCTTTAGAGATAGATCCAAGAGGATGTTAGGAATGACACAGTCCACCTACATCGACAAAATACTGAAGCGTTATAAGATGGACGACTCAAAGAGAGGCTTTCTCCCAGCTAGGCATGGGATTGTCTTATCAGTTAAGGATGGTCCTAAAACTGATGAAGAAAGAAATGCAATGAGTCGTGTGCCCTATGCTTCGGCAGTAGGGTCTATAATGTATGCAATGAATTGCACAAGGCCCGATGTGGCATATGCGCTTAGTGTCACTTGTCGACACCAACAGAATCCCGGAGTACCTCACTGGACTGCTGTGAAGAACATTCTTAAGTACCTTAGACGGACTAAAGAGATGTTCTTGGTGTTTGGTGGAGAACCAGAATTAAAGATGTCTGGGTATGTCGACGCTGGATTTGAATCGGGCCTGATTTAAGTCACAGACAGGATACGTATTCAAATTGAACGGAGGAGCTGTCTGTTGGAAGAGTTCTAAGCAAGCCACGGTTGCTGACTCATCCACAGAAGCCGAGTACATTGTTGCATCAGAAGCATCGAAAGAAGCTGTCTGGATTTCAGAGTTCTTGAAGGAATTGAGGGTTGTTCCTGCTCCCAGTCCAATAACGATTTATTGTGACAATACGGGCGCCGTCGCTCAAGCTAGGGAGCCTAGATCTACAAACAAGAACAAACATGTACTTAGAAAATATCACGTTATACGTGAGATTATAGATAGAGGAGAAGTTAGAATAGAACGTGTCTCTACCACGGACAACGTGGCAGATCCTTTCACCAAGGTCTTATCAGTGGAAGTCCACTTAAGACATTATGCTAATCTGGGCATTAGGCATAAAGGTGACTGGCTCTAGTCCAAGTGGGAGATTGATAGTGTATATGTCCTACAGACAGTCCTTACTAAGGGCATGGTATCCTTATAGAGGGCATATATGTACTATTACACAGGTCAACGTAATATAATATATGTTTGTTGCATTTTACTATTGAGTATCGCTTTCATATTTATATTACACCAGGCTGCAGCATATCATATCTTTATTACTGTCTGTATTGATATTAAACATGTCCCCTCGGATAGATGACCGATCACACAGATAGTGGGAACTATGTGAGTTATCATCTATCCCAAACTCTCCCTAGTCGAGGTTCATCTCGGATGTGGGTGTCTGAATGAACCAGACAAGACTAGTATGCGTGGAGGTTATACTTGTTGGAGCAAGTGTGAGCCGATCCCACGGCCACGGAACGGATTGTTGGACAATCGAGAAACGTTCCCATAATTGCGCATAGTTGTTCGAAGAAGCTTTATCGAACAATGGAAGTACCCACCGGACACTCCCATCGATGTATACTCTACACCGAAGTGTCTATGGGAACCGGTAATTGTCGAAGTGATGTCATTCGTCCTTTGTACTTACAGGACTTTATCATCACATTTGTTGCCCCATATCCTTGGTGGACCCGTCGATGTCAGCTCTGAATAAGCAGCTGACCTAAGACACGATCCAGGATTATGGCTACATACAAATGGGGGTGGTAAGTGATTCTGTGAAGGATTCATCTCTCAAGTGTAGCACAGCAGAGCACTGCTCATAGTCTGCATAGTTGTGTTGGTAAAGTCACTGGCCAGTGCAAATGATATATTATGATGGTCATAAGTATATCTTAACCAAGCAACTCCCTGAGACGTCCGTGGATGTATTATTGGGATAGACACTTCATCGATCCTAGATACATTCGAGCAAGTCAGATGAAGGGACGTTACCATCGCCGCGTTGAGCGCAACAAGCTTCGCAACGAAAGGGTTAGCTTTGAGAAACCTCTCAAACGTCCTCACGTATTAATATTGCAAATGGAACCGTCTAGGAATTCCATGTTGCCTAGTCTAGGACTTGCTTAATACGATGAGGCCCTATGGGTCACACTATGTGGTGATTCAGTCTATCAGAATATCCTTGAATATGGAATCGCAATTAATTTGGAATTAATTGTGATTGATGGATTATAATTGATTTGGAATTAATTATAATAATTGGTGGCTCAATTAATAATTTGGAATTATTAATTGAATTGGCTAATTAATTGTATTTTATGTAAATACAATTAAAGATTATATTTTGGAAATATAATGGAGGTTTGATTAGAAAGGATATGTTAATTTAGAATTAACATATGCACTTGGGCAAAATCTACTTGGAGTTTGAATTGCCTTAGAACTATAAGTGGGTCCCAAAATTGGGACCCACCTACTGTCCCTAGGAGGCGCGCGCGCGCATGATGGATAAGGGGAAGGAGTTCGACTCCTCCCTCTATTAGAAGTCCAAGGGATAAGTTAGATTTTCCTGATTAAGTTTTGATTTGATTGGGAATGAATCTAGACTTGATATTGATTTCCTTGTAAGATAAGAATTAGATTCTTATTCCTTTACGAAGTCTAATTGCTTATGCTTTAGGCTTCTATAGACTACTACATAGTGGACTATTAGAGAGCTTTGGATACAGTTGAACACACAGTTTCAGACATATACTTTCACAGTTATTCTACCCAGTTTTCTTAGAGAAAATAAAAAGCTTTCCCCTCCTCTTTAGCCACCCGCGCGCGCCACCTCACCGAAGGAATCGCCGCCCCGTCTTCTTGGTCACACAAAGAATATCATAGCATAAACCTCACAGAAGGAATCCTCGTTTTTCAACCAAAACCTGTAAAATAAAATCGAAAGGGAAACGTGACACTATTCTAATAAAATGCACTAAAATATAGCTAAATTAACATAGAGGATAGCTAAAATAGGTGAAAAAGACTCAAATGAAAGTGTAAAATACACATTCATCAATAAATAGCCTAGATACTTGCTGAAAGTTCCCCCTTACTTAGATATCTCATATTTTCTTAAGTTTAAAAGATATTTCTGAGTTCCCGTATCAGTAAATTCTTTTGTACTTTGAGATATCCTTTGGTAAAATCTGAGAAGTGAGTTTTGCTCTTTTTCTGAGTTCCCATCTCAGAAAATTCCCTTGATACTTGAATACCTGTTTCAGTATCTTTGATTGTCTGAATGCCTGTTTCAGCAATCTTTAAGGTTTTTCTCTTACTGAGTGCCCGTCTCAGCAAGTGATCAAGTTTCCTAACAAATACCCGTTTTGAAGGAATTACTTGTTGAATGCCTGTTTCAGCAATCATGTAGTGACCTATCATTTCTTAGAAGAAACTAGTAGACGGAGCTTTTAAGTAAGAATACTTTGGCTTGCTGAATACCTGTTTCAGCATTCTGCCACTTGTATCCTTTATTGAGGTAGTTCAATCAATCCAAGGTTATACCTTAGTATTGCGAACCTATTATCTGGTAGGGGCTTAGTAAAGATGTCAGCAAGTTGATCATCAGTACCTACTTTCACAACCTCAATATCTCCCTTTTCCACATGATCTCTAATGAAATGATGTCTAATATCAATGTGTTTGGTTCTAGAGTGAAACTTAGGATTTTGCGTAATAGCAATAGCACTCGTATTATCACAAAAGATTGGTGTTTTCTTTGCAGAAATACCATAATCTCTTAATTGTTGCTGAATCCATAGGATTTGAGCTGTGCAACATCCAACCGCAATGTATTCAGATTCAGTGGATGAATTGGCAACACAGGTTTTCTTCTTGCTGAACCATGGTATTAATCTAGTACCCAAAAACTGACAAGTTCCAGAGGTACTTTTTCTATCAAGAGTTGATCCTCCATGATCAGCATCAGAATAACCAACCAATTCTAGTCCAGAATCTTTAGGATACCATAATCCAACATTGACTGTACCTTTGACATATTTCAGTATCTTGATTGCCTTTTTGTAGTGTGATTCTCTTGGATCAGATTGGAATCTTGCACAAACACACAAACAGCATATTGAATGTCAGGTCTACTTGCTGTTAAATACAACAAGGAACCAATGAGCTTCATATACTTGTGTTCTTCAACACTTTTATCTTCTTTAGTATAGCCCAATTTGGTACCAACACTCATAGGGATCTTTTCAGGTTTCTCTTCCTCTTTGATCCTAAACTTTATGAGCATTTCTTTCGCATACTTTGCTTGATTTATGAATATTCCATCTTTGAGTTGCTTGACTTGCAATCCTAGGAAATAATTCAATTTTCCCATCATACTCATTTCAAACTTGTTTGTCATGAGTTTGGCAAAATCATCACAAAGTTGATTGTCCTTAGATCCAAAAATTATGTCATCCACATAAATTTGAACTAAGAGTATTTTACCATCATGGTTCATGGTAAATAAGGTTTTGTCAACTTCACCTTTCATGAAACCATTATCCAGCAAGAACTTAGCCAAGGTATCATACCATGCTCTTGGTGCTTGCTTTAGACCATATACAACTTTCTGATGCTTGTATACCATCTTGGTTTCTGAGGGAAGTTCAAAGCCAGGGGGTTGTTCTAAGTAGACTTCTTCAGCAAGTTCACCATTCAAGAATGCACTTTTAACATCCATTTGGTAAACAATGAAGTCATTGTGAGCAGCAAAGTCCAGGAAAAGCCTAATTGCATCCAATCTTGCAACTGGTGCATAAGACTCATCATAGTCCAATCCTTCAGTCTGACAGTAACCTTGAGCAACTAAACGTGCTTTATTTCTTGTTACTTCACCGGACTCACTCAGCTTGTTTCTGAACACCCACTTTGTACCAATAGCTTTCTTGCCTTCAGCAAGTGGTACAAGTTTCCAGACTTTGTTCCTTTCAAATTGATCCAGTTCTTCTTGCATTGCCTTTATCCATTCAGAATGCTTTAAAGCTTCTTCTATGGTTTTAGGTTCAATTTCTGAAACAAAGCAAGAGAACAATGATTCTACTTCTACGACAGTTGCTTCTTCAGCAAGTCCATGAGTAGTAGAAGCTTTGGATCTAGTCACTTGGCGTTTATTAATATCACCAATCATATTCGTAGAGGGATGATCTCTAATCCATTTATTAACAGGTTTTCTGCTTGTTGGATCTGGATATGTTTGCTCATTATCATGTGACTCTTCAGTATGTACTTGTTCAGTACTACTGGGATTTTGTGTCTCTGCTGAGATTGATTCATCAGCAACTGCTTGTTCAGCATTGCTAGATTGTGGTAGCTCATCAGCAGGCACTGGAGGTTGCATAGTTTCAGCAACTTCCGGAGCAACTGCGTCTTTTGCTGGAAATTCCTTGTCGTGAACTATAGTTATCTTGTCATGACTTGGGGGAGGAGAGTCATTGTCAGAATCATCATTTAGTTCAATTGACTTGATTTTCCTAGCATTAGATTCAGTTCTTTGCTCATGTATGATTAACTTTTTCATACATTCTGATATTTCTTCTTCAGCAGGCACTCCTTGTGTCTTTTCGTAGAATACAACATGCACTGATTCTTCGATCTTTTGTGCCTTTTTGTTGTAAACTCTATAAGCTTTACTATGCAAGGAGTAACCGAGAAATATCGCTTCGTCTGCCTTTGGTTGAAATGTTCTTAGGTATTCTCTACCGTTATTAGGAACAAAACACTTGCAACCAAATACTCTTAGATGAGTGATATTAGGAGGCCTTCCAACAAACAATTCATAAGGAGTTTTGTTGTATTCCTTAGTAATCAAACATCTGTTTTGAGTATAACAGGCGGTATTAATCGCTTCAACCTAGTAAGCCTCACTTATTTCAGTGTCAGCAAGCATTGTTCTTGCGGCTTCTTTTAGGGTACGATTTTTCCGTTCAGCAACACCGTTTTGTTGTGGTGTCCTTACTGAGGATAACTGATGAGGTATGCCTTTTAAGGTGCAATACTCAGTTATGTACTGGTTTACAAACTCAGTACCATGTTCTGTCCTTATGACTTTTACCTTGTCATTTTTCATGACTTCAAGCTTATTCAACAAGTTAGGTATTTCAGTCCTAGTTTCAGATTTGTGCTTGATGAATACTACCCAAGTGAATCTTGAATAGTCATCCACCACGACCAGACCATACTTCTTACCAGCATAGCTTGTTGAAGAAGATTCAAAAAAGTCCATGTGAAAGAGTTGTAAAGGTTTTGTAGTTGACGGTACTGCCATGTTCTTGAAAGAAGATTTGGTTTGCTTTCCTTGCTGACATGCATTGCAAACACCATCCTTCTTAAAAGTAACCTTAGGTAATCCAACTACAAGTTCCTTTTTAGACAGCTTATTCAGCGTCTTGAAGTTTAGATGACTTGTTCGTTTATGCCATAACCATGCTTTTTCAGCAAGGCAATCGTGATCTGAGACAAGACATTTTTCAACGATTGCTGAAGACCAATCTACGGTGTACAAGCCTCCTGATCTTCTTGCAATCATAATAACCTTTTTAGTCTCGAAATATATAAGTTTACATTCATCACTTTTGATTTTGATGAAGTATCCTTTGTCAGCAAACTAACTCATGCTGAAAAGATTAAACTTAAGATTTTTGACATAAAGAACTCCAGTAATGGTAATGCATCCTAACTTCACGTCACCATAGCCTTTTGTAGAAGCAGAGCCTCCACCAGCAAACCTTATAGTTGGACCTTTAGACCACCGTCTATAGTTTATAAGGTTATTCTTGTTGCCCGTCATGTGCTTTCCACAACCACTATCAAAGTGTCAGATTGCATCGTTTGTCTCTGTGGCTGAAGTCTGCACAATCAAGAGCAAACAAGTTAATTATCCAATATTGGATGTCCATTAACATGTTCAAGAATGCGTCCAGTGGAAACCCAAGTCTTAAGTTTTTCAACTTTGACTTGTTTTCTACTTGCTGAGGAACTAGGAGGTTTTGAGCTGAAAGACTTTTGATTCGTGCTGATCAAGTCCACTTTCTGATGTGGTGTCTTGCTCGGTTGACCTTTTTGCTGAACATACTTTTCAGTAAGTTCTTTTCTAGCAAGGTTCCTTCTAGCCCTGGCATTTAGAGTCTTTTCATAACTCTTAGGCTTGATTTTGTTCATCTCTTTGAAGTATCTTTACTGACTTTGCTTATACTCGTGAAAAAGTTGACTTTGCTTGGTTTTGAAACCGAGTCCACTTTTCGGAGAATGCTGAGCTTTTGTGTCAGCAACCTTACTTGATTCAGGTTTGTCAGCAAAGGTCTTCTGATTACTTTTAGTAATCTTGCCTTTTGACTTAACAAATTGCTTTTCAGCAACTTGTTTGGCGGAATGCTTCACAACATCCTTTTTCTTTACAGTTTGCTTTTCAGCAACCTGTTTTCCTTTTAAAGTCTTGTTACTTTGAGTAGCAACAGCGGGCTTTTGGTCGTAGGTACTTGATTGAATGTTTCAGCAACCTTAGATTGACCAAACTGATAGAGTTCTGGTGGACCACTATCAGTAGCACGTACGAAGGAAATTGGTGATTTGTCTTTACTCAAGATTTCTACGTCATCACCTTCATACGTTGCACCTAAACCTTCTCTCTGAGATGATCTCTCAAATAAGAGTTTAGTTCAGTCAGCGTATTACTTGCGTCAGCATAATATTTGAAATTGATTTTCATCTTTTTCATTTCTTGGATTTCAGCAAGTAACTTTAGAATTGAGGATTGATATTCTTCCAATTCTAATGCCATTTGAGAATTCTTCTCTGTAGCTTCAGCAATCAACTTCTTAAGACGCCTTATTTCAGCATCCTTTTCTTCTGTCTCTTCCTTCAGCAAGACATACTTTGCAGTAGTCTACTTGGTCAGAGTTTCAACAATCTGTAGTTTCTCTTGCTGTCTGCTCAGAGTTTTCTCAAATCTTTCGATTTCTCCTTGAATCTTGTCAAGGTTAATCTCGTCTTCACTTTCTGAGTCTGAGTCAGAGGTAGAGTTGTTTACCTGACCGGCCATGAGGCAGAACTCGTATTGTGACACATCTGGATAAGCTTCCATAGCTATTCCACAAACTTCTTTACCAATCTCTACATCTAGAGTGGCTTCTTCATCGTCAGTGTCTGAGCTTTCATCATCACTGTCTTCGGAGCTAGTATCAATGCACAATGCATCGATTTTTGCTTGAAGCTTCTTCTTTTCTTCAGCAATAAAAGCTCTTTTGAACTTCTTCTTCTTTTCAGCAGATTTGCCTTTCAACAAAGGGCAATTTGCTTTGAAGTGTCCAGGCTTTTTGCAGTAAAAGCAGAGATCATTTCCAACTGCTGGTTCTTCTGATGAAGTAGCTTGCTGAGCTTGCTTGTTCAGCGAGCTAGTCTCATTCTTGTACTTATGGTAGTTGTTACCAAGATGCTTTTTCAGCTTCTCTTTTTCTTTTCGCCTTTCAAGTTCCTTACTGATGAATTTCTTCATGTTTTTGACAATCAAAGATTTTTCATCAGCAGGCTCTTTATCATTCTTCTTTTCAGAAGATGACGGCTTTGCAGCAAGAGCAATGTTTTGCGATTTTTCAGCAAACACATTTTCTCTTTGCTTTGTCTCATAGTTGACAGTAGCAAGATGAGAGAACAACTTTGTTGGTGTAATGTCTGGCATTCCTTGATTGTAGTAGAAGTTCTGAGTGTGGATCCATTCTTGATTCAGACTTCTGATGATGGTTTTCACCTTCTCAGAATCTGAATAAAGATTTCCAACACCCAAGGCTGCCATTTCACTAACAAGAGTTGTGAATCTGAAGTCCAAGTCTTCCAGTGACTCGTTTGTACCTTGTTTAAAGTTTTGGAACTTTAATTTCAGCACTTCAAGTTTGTTTTCCTTGGTTTTGTCAGATCCAGCACAAAGATCTTGAACCATTTTCCAAGCTTCCTTAGCAGTTTTAGCACCCCACAGTTTTCACTGTATGGTATCAGGAGTTGATCGAATGATGATGTTTCTTGCTTGGCCATCAAGACGGAATCTCTTAGCTTCGTCGTAAGTCCATTCCTCTCTTTGTTTTGGCACAACGGTATCAATTGGTTCACCTAAGATAGTTTCCTTTCCAGCTTCAGTGGTTTTGTGAGGAAAACTTCTTTCAACCTTAGTGATCTTGATAGGTCCATCATTAATGACAGTAACCATCTCATCACTAATGGCCTCAAGATGTAGCATCATGTTGTTTCGCCATTTTTCGTAGTTTTCCAGCTTCAGCAAGGGAGCGTCTCCTAAAGACATCCTGTCAGCAAAGCACTACCAAACTGATCAAGTGAGAGTGATTTACGGAAAGCACCTAAGGGGATCTAGGTTCAGTATTGAAGGTTAAAGAACCTCCAGCTCTGATACCACTTGTTGGTCCCTTTAAACAACAAGAAAAGACTAGGGGGGGGGTGAATAGTCTTTTCAAACTTTCGTCGTTTAAAAACTTTCTCAGCAAGTTCTTGTTACTTTTCAGTAATGAGTTTGTTGATACTTAACTTTCTCAGCAAGCGCAAGTTACTTCACAGTAACTAGGTTTGCTGATACTTAAAATCAGAGAGCGGAAGTCTTTGATACAATAAGTGCTTTTTCAGTAAATGAAAGTTTCAGCAAGTGATGTGAGTGACTGTGTACAGATAGATAAGATTTGCTGAAAACTAAGTACAGTAAGTAAATCACACAAACACTTTTATAGTGGTATCTGAGAGTGGCGTAATCTCTCAACTAATCCACTTTGTCCTTTCTAGGACTGAATCCACTAAGATAAGTTTGAGGTTCCTTACAACACCTATCTAGAGCGATTCAAACAGAAACCAAAGCACACTTGCTTCGTCTCCAACCTAACTAGAGAACGTAACCTTGTTCTCCACCAAATTTGGTACTTTTAATCAGTAACACTATGCTCGATTAAGTTCCCCCTGAATGTCACGCCTGAAAGGGTGTATTTTCAGTTAGAGAGGTTTGGGATGAGATAACTTAATTATAACTTATTCAGTTACAACAAGTAATCTAAGAAACAAAACTTTGAATACTTTGCAGTAAACAAGTTTGATTGTTTCTGGTGTCAAGACTTGTTCTTGTTCGAAAGAAAGAAAGAACACTTAACTAATTTCTTAGTCGTGTAAGTTCTACTTCTTCACAAGTAGCTTTTAAAAGCTTTAAGTCTTGGAACGGATCAATGGCAGTAAGAGTGTTTGAAGGTATGTGAGTTTAAGCACAAGTGAGAGTTTGATCACGTTGTTGACACACTTCAACTCTTTGCCGGATGACCTCTATTTATAGTGAAATAAGGAGCCGTTTGAATTTCAAATTCTAAGGCTTTTGTTCCGTAAAATGTCACTATCTTGCTTTTGTACTTTCAGCAGCGTCCTTGTTTGTCTTCTTGTCTTCATCTCCTTCGCGTGCATGCTTTGCATTTAATGCTCTTTTAAATAAAATTCAAACAGTAACATTGGAGCGCAAATACAAGTACTTTCAGCAAAAGGTCACAAATGTTCATCAGTAAGTGGTCAGTCTCAGTTTCAGCAAGCACAACCTACTTTGTCATATAGATTTTCACTTATGCAATGTTGTTGCTGAAGTTTCCACTTTCTGAGCAACATGTGCCTTTGTAGATACCAGTCTTCAGAAATCTTCTAGTCTTCAGTCTTCGAAATCTTCAAGTTTCTGAGCGGTTCTAAATGCTTCAATAGTTTGTTTGTAAAAACGAAGTACATCATCAGCAAATTCTTCAATAGGTTGTATTTCTTTTCAGAAAACAAGATACATCATAAGCGGTAAAACCAACCTATCTAGCACCTACTCTAAGTCTTCAGCAAACGTTCCTCTTTTACAATGTCCTTAAAATTCTAAATTCCTATGGACCTTAAGAGTACTAGTTACTGGACTTTCCTTAATTTAGCATGGTTAATTGCTCATCAAACTTACAAGTTTCCTAACAAATATGAGTAGCTAAATCCTTCATGTTGGTGGTAGAATGTAGAATTTACATGTGTTGGATTATGTTTATGCTTACATGAGATTGTGATTCAATCTTGCTGCAAATTGCTTCATACGATTCATAGTTGCCTATAAAATATATTCAAATGGAGTATGTGACAAACTCGTGGTCAGTGAAAGCTATAGGATTGTATGTTTGTAATTTGCAGCATGCTATATAAATGGTGTTAGTGACAAACACCTCTAAGTATTGATAGTGATGTTTTATGATGTGTGTCTTGAAAGTTACCTAGACGATTGCTTAGCAGACTTAGTCGAAGGTTTTACACACTGAACTTGTGAGCATATTCGTAATCCATACATGTTAATTCGATTTCTACCACCAACCGTTTTCCATCCTTGATTACAAACAAGTCTGATCCTAGATTGCTTTGGTCTAAAATAGTTCCAAAAACCAACTTGAACTCGTTGACTGAAATTTCATACAAAAACCTCAAACAAAGCCACGTTAGGTCCCGAGAGAACGACACTCGGGGACAACTTGTCATTGCACTCTGATCTGTGTAGTGATAAGTGTTGTTTGGCTTATAAACAAATTTAATTGGTGAAAAAACGACTCATCAATTGGGCGCCGTTGTCGGGGACTTAACTCCTTTGGTTGGTGTTTTTGTTTTGGTTTTTCAGCCAACATCTCTTCTTTGTCTCATTTCTGTTTTTTATTTCTTTGTGCTTTGGGTACTCACTACTCTTTGTTTCAGGTGAGTGCATGCCTAGAACCCGAACGGGTGGGCCTAACGTTGAACCTTTTGTGGACGAGATCGATAGAATGTTTCTTAAAAGAAGGAGGAATTTGAATCTCCAGTTTGAGGAGGTAGCATCTAGAGCTTCCACTTCTGGAATTAGGGAGGAATCTTTCTCTCATCTCTCGGAACCAGTTCTCGAATCTGTCTATTTAGGAGGTGAAATGGAGGAGCAGCCTATTCGTACTCTTACCAACCCTACGGTTGGGGCTAGAGGGTCAGAAATTGTCCTCAATGATGCCACAAGAAATCTGGAAATCAAGAATCACATGTTCCAACAACTTCCCAAGTTCTATGGGATGGCTAATGATGATGTGATTGGATTCTTGCACGAGCTTGAGAATTTTGTTCTCCATCTTGGGCGACCAGGGGCTGGTGTGAGTGATGATGACCTTCGTATGAAGGTATTTTCTATGGGTCTTGGCGATAGAGCAAAGGTTTGGCTCAACTCTCTAGAAGTCGGGTCTTTGACAACATGGAAGATTTTCTTTGATAAGTTCATGGATCGGTACTACCCCGCTTCCAAGACAATGGCTATGAAGAGCAAAATTAGCACCTTTGATCAGAAATATGATGAAGCTTTTCACGAGGCTTATGATAGATTCATGGGGTTGAAACATCGGTGCCCACATCATGGGTACGATAAAGGTCAGCTTCTCCAATACTTTTACAATGGGTTACATCTTGAGATTCAATCTCAAGTGGATAGTATATGTGGAGGTAGTATGCGAGAGTTGACGCCTACTCAAGCTCAACTGAAGCTAGACACCATGTACCGGAATTCTCAAAACCGGAATGTGAGAGCTAGTGTGCTTCAAAAGGAGCAAAGAGGTGAGGCCAAGGTAGTGGTGGAGCAAGATGTGTTCGATGGGTTCGCCCATGAAGTGAAACAAGATTTGAGGCAAAGCGTTCCTATTCCTTCTACGGAAGTTTGTGGTGTGTGCAAGAACTATGGGCACTAGGCCTACGTATGCTGTTCTGAATTTGCTAGAGAGCAATTTGTCAAGAACGAGGTCCGTCAAGAAGTGTATGCTGTTGTCGATGGAGAGCAAAGTGCTGAGGACGTGAATTATTGCCAGGGGTATGGCAATGTGAGGCCACAAAATTGTGGAGGGCAAGGACCACGAGGTGGATACCAAAACCAAGGCAATCGTGGTTATGTTAATAATCCCGATCAATATGCCTATGGGCCGAATCAGGATAGAAGCCGTCTCAGTTATGGGAACAATTGATATGAAGGAGCACCGCCTTCTAATCCTACACCTCCACGCCCGGTTTCTAATTCAGGGCCGCAAGTTGGAGGAGTGCTTCCTTCGCCTCTTGTCTCTTCTCTCAATGATCTAGTGGTTAAAACGAACAAGTTCATGTAGCACTACTACCGCAATGAGGCTACTAACAATCAGCGGTTCGAAAAGCTTGAGGCTAGTAGTAGCAACCTTCATAAGAAGTTGCAAGAGCTGATAGATCGAGGAGCTAGTAGAGAGCAAGGGAAGTTTCTTGGAAACACGGAAAAATCTATGGCTATAACCGTGGTGACTGATCTGCCCGTAGAAATTACGGTTGTGAGGGACAATGCACGAGTTGAGGTGCCAAGTTGCAAGATAACTGAAACTTGCAAGGTGAGTGAGGAGCTTGAGACTCCTAAGGTGGATATGGAAGAGGAGATAGTCGCACAATCTAATCTGATAGTTTAGGAAGTCAAAGAAAGCTCATCGTCTGAGGATGAGATGGTGGATATGGCGGAAGTGCCTATCCAAGAGAGCTTTGATGTAGAGATCGGCTTGGGAAAGAAGGGTGGAATAGTGGCAACTCTTGACACGGGAGCGGGTCTGAATGTCATACCTTTGAACATATATATGAAGAGTCGGGTTTGTCTGGCTTGAGACCCATGAAATGTATGGTACAATTGACGGAAGAAGCCATTGGGTGTGATTGAGAATCTGGTGGTTCGAGTTGCCGGTGTAGAGGTCAAGACGAATTTCATCGTCATGCCTACATCTTCTGCAAAACTCAAGGATGTGGTTCTTTTGGGTAGAGGCTTCATCAACAAAGTGCATATGGTCATAGACATGTATCGCCGTACATGTTGTTTTGAGGTAAATGGCAAGCAACACACGTTGCGAACCATAGTTAATTCATGTGCTTATGTTGATACTAATGAACTTGTAGGATTTTTGGTCCACTTTATGTTCATCGAGATGTGCAGGGAATTGATGCTTTGAAGAGCATTTGGATGGCGAAGTCTAGTATCCAATGCGAAATTGATCCGCATGAGTTGTGAAGAGTCGAGCCAACGACTTCTAAACAAAGGCGCTTCTCGGGAGGCAACCCGAGGTTGCAGGTACTTACATATAGATGAGAAGCACGTTTAAATTTTGTTTTGTTGAGTGGACAAGGTTTTTTGGTTGAAAATTAGCAAAAGTAAAAAAAAATGGAGTTGGAGCATTCAGGTCTCAAGTGGACCGCTTGGCTTTTTCAAGTGGCCGCTTGGAAATTGACTAACTCTCTGGAATTTCCAGAGAGTTTGGCCAGTAACCAAGCGGACCGCTTGGGAAACGGCCAAGCGCTCTGCTTGGTAATTTCCAAGTGGACCGCTTGGGAACTGACCAAACTTTCTGGAATTTCCGTAGAGTTTGGCCAGGAATCGGATCGCTTAGGTGCTGAAGTCGCTAAAAATCCGGTACATTCCGTTTTGTTTTTCATCCCAGTATTTCGCAATACGGAGGGGTTACTTCTTTTCTTAGGTATCGACTTTTGCGCTGTAGATTCGTTCCCATGGTTCGATCCTTCCCAGTAAAACGCGGCGTGTTCGAATTCTGGAGATAAGCTTACCATGTGTGACTAGCAAGAAGTTCTTTGAAGGATATTTGTCAGCTAGAGCTTTAATAAAGTAACCAAGCGGACCACTCGGAAATGGTCAAGTGGCTCGCTTGGCCAAGCGCTCCGCTTGGCTGGCCGTAAGCGGTCCGCTCGGGTGCCTTTATAGGCAACCAAGCGGACCACTTGGGAATCAAAGTCTCTCCTCCAATCTTCTTCCCTTGCCCGATTTTCACCCCAAAAATCTCAATCTCACTCAATTCTCCACCAATTCTTGCAATCTTGTGCATTCTAAGCCATAACCTCCTCTATCATCTAAACCGGTCATATTGCACGATTGTTGCATCATTATCAAGGAATCAAGGTACTCCTCAAGAACCCTAACTTTCTTGAATTTGGAATTATGCTTAATTTAGCTTCAATTGTGTAATGCATTGGTGATTATGAGTTTGATATTGATTGTCGAGCATGTTTCTTACTAGTTGTGATGTCTAATTTTGAATTTTGCTCATCTTGATTTTTGGAGAATTCTTGTACTTGAATTTTTGCCTATATGATTGCTTGATGATTGTTGGCTTCGAATTTGAGTGATGATATGATGATGGGTATGTTGTGAATGCATGAGAAAGTGTAGGATTGTTTGGTGGTTCGATTGGAGAGTTTGTTTGCTTGGTCTAGATTCGCATGACTTATTGAAACGAAGTGTTAAAGCTTCTCGATTTGTTTCGAATGAACTTTAGCAAGCCCTCAAACTCACCAAAAGAACACTTGAGTGAAGTTAGAGTCTCGTTGTTGACTTGTTACGTTATGACTTGTTGCAAAACGAAGAGCGTTTACTTGTCTAGTGTTAAGGTAGTTAGTCTAGTCGTAATATAAGAGTCTAGTCGCTTACATCTCTTGAAGTGTTCTAATGAGGTTGTGTAGGTACCATGGATGCAAGAGCACTGAAGAAGGCTAGAAAGGATGGAGCGTCTACTTCTAAGGAAGTTCCTAAGGTTCACGAAACCCAAGCATTACCTGGGGAATCGGATAACTTACGTAAATTTCAGTACCGGTTCTATATGGAAGGTGAACGTCCAGTGGTGTGAGACCGTAGCATATCCTTTGCACCTAAACATTTAACTCTTTTGGAGGGAACAAAGCACGAGAACAAGGGACCGGAACGGGAAGTACCGTATGCACCCCTAGTGAGACTGATAACCGAAAGAGGATGGACCTTTTATGGAAAAAAACTCTCTGGTTGGGATAGAGCATTGTAGATGAATTCAATATCGCATTTGAAGACTATGACGGAGGATCCATGGCAGTTACAATACGAGGGGTCAAGGTTCCTTTTGGCCCACTAAGCATAACTAGCTTTTGGATGGGACTAAGCGAACTTTTTCTTGAGGATGCGAATGATATTCGCAATGGAAAACTTCTTGAATCCAATCCATTGGAGCATTATATCTATGACCCAGCCATTGAGAAATTCCCTAGAGCAATAGCTAATGCCTTGACGCATCACACTTATAAGCCACGCAGGACGCCTTTTGATGATACCGTGAAGTACACGGATCTCTCTTTGCGTACTCGCTTCATGTTAGCATTTGTGGTTGCCAATCTGATTCCAGGGCTCATACCTTCTGAGATCACATCGGAACTAGGAATCTTGATTTACGCCCTCTTGCACGATTTGCCTATTACTCCTGGCGCCATCATCTTCGAACAATTTGACAACAACCGCGTGAGGGGCAAACCTCTAGTCTTCCCACACTTGATCACCGCTATGTGCGAAAAAGTGGGAGTTCCAGACATTAAGCTCACCGAAACTTCGCGGGAGCCATTTGATCTTGAGATGGCTGAACAAATGCTCCGAATCTATAGGAATCATCTTGGATACGAGGACACTCCACAACCTTAAGAATCTCAGCCGATAGAAGCCACACTCATTGGTAGTATTTCCATATTATCATTATTTTGGCTTGTTTACTATTGTTGGTTGGAATTCTTCTCTCTTCAATTTGGTTGTATGATGATGTAACTTATGACTCTTGTACTTTTTCTTTGTTTTAGTAGTTGTGGCCTGTGTGCACTTTTTGTCGTGTTAGTTTAGTTTAGTCCTTGTTTTGGTGCCTTAGGTGACTTAAGATAGGAAAAACGTCGAAATTTTGGTAAAATAGGACAAGTGGTCCGCTTGGAACCCCCAAGATGTCCGCCTGGCTGATGGCAGAACTCTCTGGAATTCTGCTAGCAACCAAGCGGACCGCTTGGAAGGTCCCAAGCGGATCGCTTGCCAAGCGGTCCACTTGGACCCTGTTCCCAAAATTTTGCCATTTTTCCATTCTTATCACCTTTGCGCACCAGTTTTCACTTGTTTCTTGAGTCCTTTCAGGTACTACTCATTTCTAGGAGTTGGACACGAACCTTTATCTCAGGGAAGTGTACTTTCAATCTAATTTTTCCTTTCGAATCAACTTTTCTTTGCTCGAGGACGAGCAAAAGTTTAGGTTTGGGGAGGGGTCATTGGATTTTCAATACTATGTGCTCTTTTGGTTCATGTATGCCTGTTGGCAGCTCAAGCTCTTGTGATTTGTCGTGTTTTTACAAATTTTTGCTTGCATATCATCCCTAGATTAGTTGTTGCACGTTGTTGTGTGTGGAGTTTATTGCCAAGTTTCTTAAACTTTTTTATTGAGTAGACTAAGTGTTTATGACCACTGATCATATGTTGCATCACTTTGCAAGTAGTTTGAGGCTTGTCTCGCTTGGTTTGTCACATTCGCATGTGCACTAGTTAAGCTTAGTAGTCTCGACACCTCCTTGAGTGGTGTTTCTTCTACTGCGGTTCACGTTGTCCTTATAAAATGATGCATGTTAGAATCTATGGTTGTAACCCGTGTAATTATGTACGTAATAGGCGACAAGTTCTTCACCTCGATTAGAGATTGCCAAATGCCTAGGAAGGAGGTAGTGTGAGGTGTGTGATTCCTTGTATTAAACCTATCCTATCGAATAGGTCTGGGGAGGGGGTTGCTTTGTTGATCTTGTCTTTCGTCTTTGAGTCGTTGTAAAGTTTGTCTTTTTCCTTTTTGTTTTGTGCTCCAACCTATTCATTCGAATAGGTTTTGGGAGGCGTCTTGTAGAGTTTGTTCTTTTTATTTTCGTCTTTTGTGCTCAAACTTATTCGATATTCTCTCGAATAGGTTTGGGAGGTGTTTTTCGTTGTTTAGAACTGCTGCTTGCCTTTATTAAAAAAAAAAAAAAAAGGAGAAAAAAAAAGAAACAAAAAAGAAAACAAGAAAATAAAAAAAAAAGAATAAAGAAATAAGACCCAAAAAAGCAAAAGAAGGTTCCTTGCAAGCCAAAAAGCAGTTTTTGTAATGTGTTAAGTGTCATGTAAATATTTTGTTCTTTTGAAGTTATCGAGTTGTAAATTCTATCTTTGTTTCGTGTCGCCTTTGTCCAAGGCCTGTTCTTGACCACCCTTGTCTTGCCATTCAAGAAGTGATTGAAAGAGACTCATTCTTTGATAGTCTGGGTAGAATAGGGGAGTGTTTTCTTTCTACGGAACCCTCCTTCGTTTGATGAGAGCCAGTATTGGTTCGCCCTCTCTTGAGGAAAGGTCTCGCTTGGTGAACAGTAGTAAGCCCTCGGTTTCATAGGCACGGGCCAATCATAGTATGATAATATGCATCATTGTGTCGTCACTGACCAGGTCCAGGTAGAAGATGTTACGAGAGACTCCTTTGTTTAACCAAGTACACATGAGAATGTGTATATTCGCAATCGAGACATTCTTCAACCTACTTGTATGTCATCCTCATATGGTCTTTGTTCATAAGCGCTTGGTAGATTCAATAGATTAGTTCACTTTACTTGGCATGAGACTCCTTTTTGTGTTGCATTTAGATTAGTTTGTTGCTTGAGGACAAGCAAGGGTTTGGTTTGGGGAGATTGATGAACGTATTTTTGACGCGTTCATCTTGTCTTTTTTGGCTTCTTTTTCTATCCTTTTGCTTAGTTTTTTTGGTAAGTTTTGTAGAATAGTGTCACGTTTTATGTTTTCTGCATTTTCATGCACTTAGGTACGAAACGGTGTTTTTGGAGCTAAAAACAAGCATTTTTGATGGAAAATGGTCCCGTTGAAGTTCCTCGACCCCGTCGCTTTGTTCGTGAGTGCTTGAGCCCTAATAAGTGTTGAGAAGGACGAGTCCAAGGCACCCGAGGGCCGATCGTGGGCAACGGATTGAGCTTCCAAGTCAAAATCTGCCCCACAGAGCAAGTGAACCGCTTCTGGAAGCCAAGCCCTCCGCTTGGAAATCTCTGAAATTCCAGAGAACTTGCCCAGCATCCAGGCGGTCCGCTTGGCAGCGGCCAAGCGGTCCGATTGGCTACAGTTACAGAATCAGGATTCTGTCTTTAAAACACATTTTCAGTTACTTTTTTGACATTCAGACTTCAGCATTCGAATTTCGGAGAGCTCTAAGCCCCAATTTTCACCCTAAAACTCAGATTTACATTGTAATTCCATTAGATTGAAGATTTGACCATAGGATTGCATGCTATTTTCATCTAAGGAGAGGTTTCTATCAATTTCCACCGAATAGTGACAGCTTTGGTTGTAACTTTGTATCAATCTCTTGTCTAGTAGTTTGATCAAATGTCTTCCTGTAACAATTCATATGATTTGATGTTTTCATTATTGAATATGAGTAGCTAAATCCTTTGTGTTGGTGGTAGAATGTAGAATTTACATGTGTTGGAATATGTTTATGCTTACATGAGCTTGTGATTCAATCTTGCTGCAAATTGCTTTATATGATTCATAGTTGCCTATAAAATATATTCGAATAGAGTATGTGACAAACGCGTGGTCAGTGAAAGCTATAGGATTGTATGTTTGTAATTTGCAGCATGCTAGATAAATGGTGTTAGTGACAAACACCTCTAAAGTATTGATAGTGATCTTTTACGATGTGTGTCTTGAAAGTTACATAGACGGTTGCTTAGCAGACTTAGTCGAAGGTTTTACGCACTGAACTTGTGAGCATATTCGTAATCCATACATGTTAATTCGATTTCTACCACCAACCGTTTCCCATCTTTGATTACAAACAAGTCTGATCCTAGATTGCTTTAGTCTAAAACAGTTCCAAAAACCAACTTGAACTCGTTGACTGAAATCTCATACATAAACCTCAAACAAAGCCACGTTAGGTCCCGAGAGAACGACACTCGGGGACAACTTGCCATTGCACTCTGATTTGTGTAGTGATAAGTGTTCTTTGGCTAATAAACAAATTTAATTGGTGAAAAACCGACTCATCAATTGATCCAAGGGTTGCAGTTCACCGTCTGAACGTAGATCCTTCAATTACCCACATAAGAGAAAAGAGAAGACACTTCAGCGCTTCGGATAATGAAATCATTGAAGCAGAGGTTCAACGGCTCCTCAAGGTGGACACATAAAAGAGGTCAGATACTCAAATTGGGTATGCAATGTTGTGCTAGTGGAAAAAGGAGGAGGAAAGTGGAGGATGTGCAATAACTTCACTAAACTCAACAAATACGTCCCCAAGGATCCATCCTCTACCAAGAATCGACCAGTTGGCAGATTCAATAGCTGGATGTGCTTTGCTAAGTTTCATGGACGCTTACCAAGGATTCTATCATATCAAAATGGCGAAATAAGATGTGGAGAAGACAACATTTTTTGCCAATGGAAGCGTTTATTGTTTCAATGTCATGCCTTTTGGCCTCAAGAATGCAGGGGCAACATACCAACGTCTGGTAAATAAAATATTCAAAGCAGAACTTGGCAAGACCATGGAGGTCTATGTAGATGATATGCTTGTAAACAGCAAGACAGAAGACCAACATATTGCACATCTAGACAATTGCTTCTCCATTTTGAGGAAATTTGGAATGATGTTAAACCCGACCAAATGTACTTTTGGAGTCAAGGGAGGAAAGTTCTTAGGATACATGTTCACAGAGAGGGGAATTGAAGCAAACCTAGAGAAGATTAGAGCTATACTTGAGCTTCCTCAACCACAAACACTGAATAAAGTCCAAAAGTTAGTAGGGAAGTTGATCTCATTGAGTAGATTTCTCTCAAGATCTGCTGAGAAAAACCTCCCCTTCTTCAAAGTACTGAGAAATAGCAGTCACTTTGAGTGGACCAAGGAATGTGAGGAAGCGTTTGAAAGGCTCAAAGAATATTTGATGACACCGCCCCTACTCTCCAAGCCACAGAATGGAGAACCTTTGTATCTTTACTTGGCTGTTGTTCCAGAGGCCATCAGCTCAATTTTAGTAAGAATCAAGGAAATGAGCACTTGCCGATTTACTACTTGAGCAAGGCGCTAAGCGGAGCTGAGACCCGCTACATAGACATTGAGAGGTTAGCTTTCGCGTTAGTTTACACAGCAAGAAGGCTTAATCCATACTTTGGGTCTCACAAAGTAGTCGTTCTCACTAGCCAGCCCCTCAAGCAAGTCCTAGGAAGGCCAGAATTATCGGGGAGACTAGCTAGATGGACGATCGACCTCAGTGATTTCGAGATCGACTATCAAGCCCATGTGGCTAAAAAAGCGCAAGTGATAGTAGACTGATGAACGCGGATTTGTTGGTTCCGAATTCAGTCAAATAATATTTATGATTTAGCCAAAGGCAATCCACAACTACAACGAAAACTGTAGTGTAGTAGTAGAATGACTCGAGTGTCGTTCTCTCAGGACTATAACTAGCTTTATCAAATCTAATTTAGAATATAAAAACAGCAGACAGATAGCAAAGCGTTTTTCTAACAGATAATGGAGATTGGTGATAGTATGATCCTTCATAGCATAACGGGTCAATAATCATGCATAAATTCCTCGGTCTTGCATAGAGATCTTTGAATCAATCTAGTGTCCTGTTGCAATTATTAAGCACTACGAAGATAATTGGTCTGACAAGTCAATCACTATTGTCCTAATGTGTTCCGTAATTATTCAACACTACGAAGATAAACTCGCGAATAGGTCGACGAGGGTCCAATTGTGCATAATAATTAATACAACATACGAGAATTTAGGCTGTGACTGATCAACGAAATAAAGCAATGACACGGAGTATAATGCGCGATATAGCCATTAGAATGATTATCTTCCCTTCGCTAAGAATTCACATACTACCACCAACGATAAGTTTAGCTACTCATAATAGGCATGCAATCAACAGAAATCATAGAAGAAAACATGTTGAAAGAATATAATAAAATAAGTAGAATAAAACTGTAAGATACAAAGTTACCGAAGGTTGTCAATCTCCGGATGATTGCGATCCTACGAGCTCCAAACTGCTATGAAAAAGAGTCCCCTAAGATACGGACCCCCAGAACAGGCTCTGGGAAGTCCCTACCTAAAACTATAGAGAGAGGTGAGAAAGTAGGTCTGGAAAGATATGATTTTCGGAGAAAACTGAGCAACTATATATAGGCTTCGAATTACTGTGGGGCGGTTCGCCCCACATACCCGGCGGTTCGCCCGGTGTGGGGCGGTTCGCCCCACACATACGGCGGTTCGCCCGGAGGTTTTTTCGCGGAATTCCGTGTTTTCGACACGTTTTTGGATTTCTTCCCCTTTTCGGACTTGGTTTCTGACTTCTAGTAGCCTTCTAACCTCCAGATTCGGCCCCTAGACTCCAAATCCTATCCGGAAACCTTCAGATACTCCAAATAGGCTTATGGAACACCATTCCTTGTCAACTTCAATATAATTGCCCTGAAATCTTCGAATTTCAACCAAAACCTGTAAAATAAAATCTAAAGGGAAACGTGACACTATTCTAATAAAATGCACTAAAATATAGCTAAATTAACATAGATGATAGTTAAAATAGGTGAAAAAGAGTCGAATGAAAGTGTAAAATACACATTCATCAAACTCCCCAAACCGAACCTTTGCTTGTCTTCAAGCAACTAAGCTAGACTCTAATACAAAAAACATGCAAGACACAAAATGGAGTCTCATGCCAAATAAAATGAACTAATCTACTGAATCTATCAAATAACATATGAACAAAAACCATATGAATCAAAGCATGAATATAGGTTGAAGAATACCTCGATTGACTTATACACATCCACATAAGCACTTATGTCAAGACAAGATAGTCTCTCGTAACATTCTCTACCTGGACCTAGTTAGTGACGACGTAATGAAGCATGATAAGATACGAATGGTTTCCCCGTGCCTATGAAACTGAGGACTTACTGCTGTTCCACCATGTTAAGACTTTCCCTCAAAAGAGGTCGAACCAGTACTGGCTCTCATCAAACGAAGGAGGGTTCCCTATAAAAGATAACTCTCCCCTATTCTACCCATCTCTCGAGTAAAGTCTTAAGCTATTCACCACTTCCTGAATGGCAGGACAAGGGTGGTCTAGAACAGATGACACTCAAGACAAAAAAGATAAAAAATAGAAAAACACGATTACGAACATTACAAGAATTGGAAAAGACACAACACTTTGCTAAACTGCTATTTGACTTTCTTTTTTGGACCCTTCTTTGCTTTTTTGGAGTCTTTTCTTTTTTTCTTTCCAGATTCTTTTTTCTTTTCTTTTTTCTTTTTTTTTCCGGAAATTTTTCTTTTTTGTTTCTATCTTTTTCTAGCCAGCAGTAGCATGACAAAAAGAGAAACAAAATGACTCACACGACTTCCCCAAACCTATTCGAAAGAATAGGTTGGAGTACAAAATTTACGGAAAATGAAAAATAAACTCACGATACGAAAATGAAAAACAGAAACAAATCTAAAGATGGTGTAACCCCCTCCCGAAACCTATTCGGAAGAATAGGTTATAAACAAAGGATCACACAACCTCACATTACCTCCTTCCTAGGCATTTATCAATCTCAAAGCATGGTGAAGACTTGTTGCCTCTTAGGTACATAATTACTCGGGAAAACAACCATAAGACCCTAACATGCATCATCCTATTATAAAGGCCTTCGTGAACCGCAGTAGAGAAAACATCACCAAGTGATGTCGAGACTACCAAGCTTAACTAAGTGCAATACATAAATGTGACAAGCCAAGCGAGAAAAACCTCAAACAAACTCATAGAGATGAAGCATACGATTAATGGCATAGTTAGTTGATCTACCCAATAAAAAAGTTCATAAAAATTCGGCAATAAACTCCATATAAAACATGCAAGACTATCCTAGGATGAATGTAGTGAATGCAGTGAATGCAACCTAAAAAACTAAGAAAGCGGTAAACGTGCAAATGCAAAAAATTTCACGAGTTTATCATAAGCAAGATAAGTATAGAGATAACCAGCGATAGCCTCCTCCCCAAACCTGAACGTCGTCGCTCGTCCCGAACGTTGAAAGTGGATCCAAGGTGAGAGCTAATGCTTGTATAAGTGACCTATAATACTCAATCAAACTCGTGAGATAAAATCTAAAGCGGTAAAGAAAGCGATAAAATCTCCGGGTTGCCTCCCGGATAGCGCCATTCTTTAAAGTCTTTGACTCGACTCCTGTCCGCGCCTATCTCTTCTTTCTGCGGGTACTAGACTTCCCCTTCATCGATCTCCTCTCCATGCCACGAACCTGTGAATAAGAAAGAATATAGGCTGCAAGACCACAGTAGTGAGTAGTGAAAGAATTATCAGGCGGATCAGGTGGATCAGATATGGCTTGCAACACATGTTGCTTGCCATCCACTTCAATAGTGCAATTTCTTTGGCAGATGTCCATCACGGAGCGTAGCTTAGTCAAGAACGTTCTCCCCAAGAGAATGACATCCCCCGTCCCAGGTGCAGACTCCGGCATAACTACAAAATTGGTGTATACAGATGCTTCACCAATCTTGACCAACACATTTTTCACAACGCCTTCGGGTCTCACAAAGGATCCATCCGCCAGTTGCACAATAGCCCTATGGTCAGATAGTTCTCCAAGGTTACTCTTCTCAAACACATTCAAAGGAAGCACGTTGGAGTAAGATCCCGTGTCTAGTGTGGCACGGACATCTTCAAGTTCGCCAATTCCGACCTTAACATCGAAACTTTGAGGGAGTGGCTCGGGATTCTCTTGCTTCTTTCCACTCTCATCAGTACCAAGGTACTTCTCTTCTTCCTTGGCTAGTGGAGGCTCTTCATCCTTGTAACACTCGCACTTAGCAACTTGCTTAATGGTGATTTCCACTGGTTGATCTCCCACCAAGTTGATCGACATGGACCCCTCAGTGCTGCTATGTAACTTCCCTTGCTCTCTACTAGCTCTAGCTTCCAACTGATCCAGACGAGCATTGATCTTTGCCGAATCCTCCTCGTATCTCTTCAAAAACACTTGGGTGAAATCCACCAATTTCTGTAAATTATCCAAGAGAGTTGTTGACTTGGATGTAGATGCTTCGTCCTTAGGAGTACGATTACTACGGTTTCCCAAGTGAACATCTTCTCGTGCTAGATCTGATCTACACATATGAGCCCCATGCCCATAATTCTTGCACACCCTACATACCTCGTTGGAGAGAGAAGTTTCGATTAGGCCACTTAGAGCTTGCCTCATCTGATTGGCGAAACCTTCGAACCTATCGCCACTCACACCATTCACTTCATGCATTGGGATCTCCTGGTTTGGTGGAGCCTCAGGTCCACGCCTTCTAACCATTGCTCTTGGATCCTTGGATTGAGATCCTTTAGCAAGCCTTTCGAAACACGCCCACACATCCTCGGCGGTCTCTTCCCAGATAGTACCACGGCATTGGAAATCCACCACCTGTTGACTCTCATATGTGAGTCCATTGTAGAAGTGTTGGACAAGATCAGGAAGCCCAAAACCATGGTGTGGACACTTGTGCATGAGGTCCTTGAACCTCTCGAAAGCGGTGTAGATGGTCTCATTATAGTCCTGTTTGAATCCTGTGATTTGCGCCTTAAGCGCGGTAGTCAATGTGCGAGGAAAGTATTTCTCCATAAAAGCAGAATACACCTTGTCCCAGGTGTCTAGTGATTCGGCTTCCAGAGAGCCTAACCATGCCTTGGCTTTATCACCAAGCCCCATAGCAAAAACCTTCATCCTTAGCTCATCGTCCGTTATCCGTGCTCCGGGCCTTGGAAGATTGTTGATAAAATCGTCAATATCATTCAGGTATCCCATAACATCTTCCCTAGCCAACCCATAGAACCTCGGGAGTTGCTGGTACATGCAACTTTTGATTTCCAAATCTCGAGTTGCAGCAGAAAGAACAATAGCCGGACCTCTCATCAGTGCTTTGTTGGGTTGAACCCATGATTTCAAAAGTGGGCGAGCCATCACAAGACCTGAATATCTGTGACAAGCTAGGAAAGGAGTATCACAGAGAGATTGAAAAGGAAAACTAAAACTAATAGAATTAGGAATCTAAAGCTGAAAATATAAACAAATTAAATAGAAAAAAGGAGTATAGTCCCCGGCAACGGCGCCAATTTGATGAACGCGGATTTGTCGGTTCCGAACTCAGTCAAATAATATTTATGATTTAGCCAAAGGCAATCCACAATTACAACGAAAACCGTAGTGTAGTAGTAGAATGACTCGAGTGTCGTTCTCTCAGGACTATAACTAGCTTTATCAAATCTAATTTAGAATATAAAAACAGCAGACAGATAGCAAAGGGTTTTTCTAACAGATAATGGAGATTGGTGATAGTATGATCCTTATTAGCATAACGGGTCAATAATCATGCATAAATTCCTCGGTCTTGCATAGAGATCTTTGAATCAATCTAGTGTCCTGTTGCAATTATTAAGCACTACGAAGATAATTGGTCTGACAAGTCAATCACTATTGTCCTAATGTGTTCCGTAATTATTCAACACTACGAAGATAAACTCGCGAATAGGTCGACGAGGGTCCAATTGTGCATAATAATTAATACAACATACGAGAATTTAGGTTGTGCCTGATCAACGAAATAAAGCAATGACACGGAGTATAATTCGCGATATAGCCATTAGCATGATTATCTTCCCTTCGCTAAGAATTCACATACTACCACCAACGATAAGTTTAGCTACTCATAATAGGCATGCAATCAACAGAAATCATAGAAGAAAACATGTTGAAAGAATATAATAAAATAAGTAGAATAAAACTGTAAGATACAAAGTTACCGAAGGTTGTCAATCTCCGGATGATTGCGATCCTACGAGCTCCAAACTGCTATGAAAAAGAGTTCCCTAAGCTACGGACCCCCAGAACAGGCTCTGGGAAGTCCCTACCTAAAACTATAGAGAGAGGTGAGAGAGTAGGTCTGGAAAGATATGATTTTCGGAGAAAACTGAGCAACTATATATAGGCTTCGAATTACTGTGGGGCGGTTCGCCCCACACACCCGGTGGTTCGCCCGGTGTGGGGCGGTTCGCCCCACATATGCGGCAGTTCGCCCGACGGTTTTTTCGCGGAATTTCGCGTTTTCGACGCGTTTTTGGATTTCTTCCCCTTTTCGGACTCGGTTTCTGACTTCTAGTACCCTTCTAACCTCCAGATTCGGCCCCTAGACTCCAAATCCTATCCGGAAACCTTCAGATACTCCAAATAGGCTTCTGGAACACCAATTCCTTGTCAACTTCAATATAATTGCCCGGAAATTTTCGAATTTCAACCAAAACCTGTAAAATAAAATCTAAAGGGAAACGTGACACTATTCTAATAAAATGCACTAAAATATAGCTAAATTAACATAGCGGATAGCTAAAATAGGTGAAAAAGACTCGAATGAAACTGTAAAATACACATTCATCATAGACTTCCTAGTAGAGTATCCAAGAAAAGAACCAACAGAGGAAGGCCCCAAGAATTTGGAACAAGTCAACATATTGACAAATGAGAACCAAGATTCAGTAGTCAGTCAGCGTTTTAAAGACTTAGAGCTTGCCCTTGAAGCCTTTAGAGAGGCGACAAAGGGTACATTAGAAAGGAACGCTACAGAAAGCATCCTCCAGAGACCGGGAAAAGCCCAAAGAAGAGAAGAGCCAAACCCGGGGGAGATGATTCTACATGCTGTGGAGGTTCTGAAAGGGAAAGAGACTACTCCAAATCCTAAAGAACCAACCAACCAGGAGGAAGTGTGGGTGCTAGAAGTAGATGGATCATCTTTTGGAACAAATGGAGGGATAGGAATATATATCCGAAGCCCGGGAGGAGCCGAACTCGAGTATGCGGTTACTCTAGGATTTAATATTTCTAACAATGAAGCTGAATATGAAGCCATTCTCATAGGACTCCGCATGGCAAAAGCTCTTCAAGTGAAAAATATCAAGATCTTCACTGATTCTCAATTAGCAGAAAAACAAATCTCAAGAAAATGGAGCACCAAGAAGGATGCTTTATCCAACTACAAGGCTAAAATTCAGGAGGAGATGGGGATGTTTGAAAAATGTGAGATAGAAAAGTTCTCAAGGGACCTCAATGGGAGAGCGGACGCCTTGTCAAAATATGCCTCTGCTTCGAGAGGAATAGACACTAGAAATGTTATTTTGATGAGGATCGAAAGTTCATCCATCATGAACCAAGGACTTAAAGCTCTTCCAATTTTTTCAATCTCAACAACTCCGGGGACCAGTTGGATGCATCCGTTGACAGACTATCTTCTGAGAGGAAGGCTTCCCCAAGATCGTGTGGGAGCAAGGAAAGTCAAAGCAAGATCATTGAAATATTCGTTCTGGGAGACTATCTCTATAAGTGGTCCTTCAAGGGAGCACACCTGAGATGTGCAAATGAGGAAGAAGAAAAAGCAATCCTAGATGAGATACACAAAGGAAGTTGTGGGAACCATTCAGGAGGATGAGCGTTAGGACAGAAGGTATATCGGTAAGGCTATTACAGGCCAACTTTGCGAGAAGACGCTACGTCCTATGTAAGGAAATGTGATGATTGCCAGTACTTTGCTAAGACCTCTCACGCGCCAGCAATTCCTCTCATTCCAGCCACTATAACTTGTCCTTTCGATCAATGGGGAATCGATATAGTAGGACCTTTTCCGAGAGGATCAAGACAGAAAAAGTTCATCATAGTAGCTGTTGAATATTTTAGCAAGTGGGCGGAGGCAGAAGCCGTCGCAACAATTTCTGAAAACAAAGTCATGGACTTCGTCTGGAGAAATATTGTATGCCGTTTTGGACTGTCGAGGATATTGATATATGATAACGGGGCTCAGTTCTCAGGATCAAAGTTCAAAGCATGTTGTGAGACCATGAAGATAAAAAGGAGGTTCACTTCAGTTGGCTATCCCCAGGCGAATGGACAAACGGAGGCTGTCAATAAGACGCTCGTCGATCTCTTAAAGAGAAGTTTTGAAGCATGCAAGGGAGATTGGGTAGATGAGTTGGACGGAGTCTTATGGGCCTATAAGACCACTTCAAAAGCTGATACGAGGGAAACTCCCTTCTCCTTAGTGTATGGTTCAGAGGCCGTGATACCAGCTGAGATTGTCATGGATACTATAGGATACGAACCAGGGGACAATCACGAAGCAAGGATGTATGATCTAGAAATGTTGGAAGAGTCAAGGACTATAACTTTGGCAAACATCCTTTGATATCAAGTTATCATTGCAAAAGCATATAATAGGCATGTGAGGAACAAGGAGTTCCAGGTTGGGGACTTAGTGCTGACGAAGGCAGACATCCTAGAGAATGTGGGGAAAGTGCAGCGCAAGTGGGAAGGACCATACAAGGTAGTAAAGGCTTACTCCAATACAAGCTACCGTCTTAAGGACATGGAAGGGAGCTAAAGTCAAGAGGACCGCGGATTAGTACGAACTAGAAAGACCTAATAATTTACCTATCAACATTTGGCGCCCTCTAGAAAGGAGGACCTAATCGGAAGCCGCTTCCTCTTCTTTAAAATTAGACGGTGATTGGGAGGAGTGTTGCCCGGGTTGTCGATGTCGGAAGCATCGCTTATGTGTCCGTCTTGCAAGATAGACTCGGACTGTAACTGATTGTTGTTGCTCGCTCGGGATCGAGAAGGTTTATCGGATTTAGATCCAAGCGCAACTCCTTGTTGAGCCCCAAGGGACTCCAAGTCGTCATCGAGGAAAGAAAGATCGAGCATGTCTATGTCGGACATGGAAGTATTGTCATTTCCTCCTGTCTCATTCACGGGATTTCTTCTCTCGGACATCCTAAGAGGGGAGGAACAAAATAACAATCAGATCACGTGGTTTGTTTGGTCTGAGAGGTCAGCTTATGTATTTTCTTTTTTAAGACGGAAGAGAAGTAGCAAAAGGCATGTTGTGAGGCAGGGGAAGCTTTAAAAAAGAGGGCGAGCAGGAAAACCCTAGAGAAACCTAATCAAACAAATCGAGAAGATTTGAAACGTACATAAAGCGTATAAGTAGAAATAAGAGCAGCAGTAATGACTTACTTGGTAAAATCTGAAGAATTCAAACTAGGGGAAACTTTGGAACTCAGATTGATGTCGGACGACTGTATCGGAACGAGAGCAAATTTCTAGTGAGAGAAATATTGCAATTGGCGAAAAGTAAAGAAATGAGCCAATTCACCCCTATATATAGGAGGGCAACCCCGGAATACGAAGTGTCGCTGACGTCAGCATTATCAGGGACCGTTGGATGAATCGGAATTAACGGCCCAGATCAAGACACCTGGTGAAAAGACAGTTTGACCCTGAGAGGCCCAAAAATCGAGGCAAATGTCGCTAATAACGTAACTGCACACGCGGGATTGAGAAACTCGGACCTAAGAGTTATGAACGAAGTGGCCATCTTTTACGCCGGGATCTAGATGTTGCGCCACTGAAGAAGACCTTGTGACTCGGGTAAATGAATACGCCACTCGGACTCAAAAGTCATTGAAAAATTCACCCTTTCTTACGTCAAGAAATGTAGGTGTCGAGACGGTAGGAGAATTTCTTGATTCGGATAAAACGTGAAGTAATGCTATTACCCGGATCTTTATATTCCAAAATTCAAAATTCTTTCTTTGAAGCCCGAGTATCTCATTACTCGGACTTCAGAAAAAGAGAGGGGGGGGGGATGGAATGGAAGGAGGAGGGTAAAAGTACTTATAACCCGGTCCAAGATTTAGGAATTTTTTCGACCTAGCTCAAAGATAGTACGAATCACAAAGGATTCGGACTATACTGATAGTTACACAACTATCTTGTACCAAGGTACTTGGAAACTAGGGGGACATATGTTAATGTTAAAATATGTCCAATTCGTTGTATGAATAAAGAGGCGACTTAACAGTATAGAGGTCCGACATGAAGGGCACAGAGTAAAGACACATGTGCCCTTGTCCGACCAACAAAGGTACCCTGGGAACAAGTCTTGTCAAGATCATGGTCCGACATACAATCCGAGTTGTATGATTCCAAGGACCATGGATCAAGGTTAACGACAAGAAAGGGTGTCCGACACACATCTTGTATCGGACTTGTTGGTAAAATAACTAAGTCACATAACTACAAGAAAGGGTGTCCGGCACACATCTTGTATTGGACTTGTTGGTAAAATACCTAAGTCACATTACTACAAGAAAGGGTGTCCGACACACATATTGTATCGGACTTATCGGTAAAAATACCCAAGTCATATTTGTAGCTCCTGTTGCTATTTGAAACTCGGATACTTAAGTCGGGCTCTACTCGGACCATGCGTCGGAAACAGGGGTTAGACTAAGGGTCCTAGAATGTTCCAAGAGAGTAAAGTTACTATCTTAGCCTTGAGAAAACCCTAATTTGGGACGTGGGCCAGGCCCATTAGGCCAACTAATGGGCTTTAACTCTTTGAGATTCAATCTTAGCCTGACACTTGGCACAATCTCAGGAGCTCTATCACACTTTGGGAAGCATTATAAATAGGAGTCACTTTGATCCACACCTATTCAATTCTGGTAGAAAAAGAAAGAAGACCTCTTTGTTTTTGTGTGAATTTTGTTAGAAAGGCCCTTCCCTTTTTTATGGCCCGGCTGGGTACTGCCCGGACCGGGCCCTTTTTTTGTTCAAAGGAAGTGGAGATAAAGAATTTTTATTCACTTCTAAAGGTAATCAATCTTACACATACTTTCATACTACATACACTAGAGAGGTATTTAACCCTCTAATCGTAAAGTCGACTATCCGGTTTGATCAATGGACAAACCGAAAAACCGTTACTAACCCTCCCCCTTAAGTTTCATTTCAGGTCTCAGTAACTATAGAAGGGAGCTAAAATCGAGAGGACCGCGGATTAATACGAATTAGAAAGACCTAATAATTTACCTATCAACATACAATATGCGAGATCACTCCTAACTGCAGATCACTCCAATAAATCACGGTTGATCTGCTGGTTTAAAAAATAGATATACAAGTACAACATACACCAACGGTAATATTCCCTGACTTTTGCTATAGAATATCACATTAAATATTTCTATCCCCTAAATTCGCCATGGAAATTAGTTTGTCCTTCAGTATTTTTTGAAACCTTGTCATTAGACAAATGCTATGGGACAGAATTTGGCTTTCACTTTAATATAAATAAGATTTTTTTAGTTACATTTTGGACTCATGCAGGAATAATACATGCTTAAATAAAATGATTTGTCAACTTTGGTTTGCCTAACAATTAGTAATTGTGCACATTTCTTTTGTTGTTGGAGATGCACTTGCGGAATAAATTATATGCAAGTATGCAACCATCCAAAGTACAAACTATTACCCCGTACCATTTTATAAATTATAAAGGTACATAAAAACGTTCATCTTAACTTTCACCTTAAATTAATTTGAAATTATATTGGTACAGAAATTTAAGAATTATATTATGAAATTTAAAATCAATCCAAACATAATATCAAAAACTGATTTTGCAAAACACAAAATCGATCGGTATTCATATTTTTGGTAAAGAGCTTATTGATTTCTAGGGCAAACACAAAATCAATCGGTATTCATATTCTTGGTAAAGAGCTTATTGATTTCTAGGGCATGTTATCACTTATGAGACCTCATCTAAAAACTGACGATCTTAGTTTCACAATTACATTTTAGTTCAAAATCAAAGTTTTTAACATTGACCGACATTTATTTACGAATTTTCCATTGCTTCAAAATCTTACAAACAAACAGGTCTTAACAAAAAAGAATAAATTTATTAAAAAAAAAAAAGCAAACAAAGTTGATGGAAATTTTAATATTTTTCCCTTCTTCCTTTTTTTTTTCTTTTTTCTTTTTTCTCCTTCTCCCTTTTATAATCCGGTACCGGAGAAGCTTTGGCTGGAGCTGCTGCCGAAGCTGCTACAACAACAACACCGATCTGGAGCTGTTGTGCACAACAAACTCAATCGAAGGTGTTGCACAGCAACTCCGATATGAGCTGTTGTGCTACTCTGATCTGGAGATGCATAGCATCAACTGGAGTTGCTCCTCCGATACCGGAATTTGAATGAGAAGATGAAAAAAATTAATGTCGGAGCTTCGGTACTGAAATTTTAATGAAAAAGGTGAAAATTTTAAAATAAATTGATTTTATTATTATTATTTTTTGTAGTATGTTACTTATGAAGAAGTGGTCGGAACACCCAAGCCCCCGTTGTCGATCCGCCAGCTGGTGATACGCGAACGAGACTGTCAGTGAACCAACCAAGTCAATCCCTTTTCGCTTTGAAATCTGGTTATTTATTTTTAGTCCTTTCCATCCTCTAGCTATTTGATGTCTAATGCATTCCTGAGCCGACTCTCTAACTGTCTAACTGATAGGATACTTTTCTAAACCCAAGAAGGAAAATTGGTGATAGCTGAACTCACTGAACCCTTAAGGAGATCCGTTTTTTAAAATCGCTAAATGGAAACCATTCGGATGTTTGGCTTTGCTGGCCGATCTTATCAACCAACCCCGTCATAGGTGAGCTTGGATCACCAAAATTTTCAATTTTTGAAAAGTGCTTAAGAGCATTAGTTGGTCCAATTCGTGGACTAAAATATAATTGCTAAATTAAATTGGTTCATTTTATTATTAGTGCCACTAATTGGATACTAAAAATCAATGAATCCTTTTGGTAAATGTACAATAACTGCAAAAATAAAATAAAAGCCAAAGACTCTCTGACAGTTTTATGAGAGGGGGATTATTATATATTTGGTCCAATAATACCTTAAATGCCCTGTTAAATTGATATAGTTATCTAATTTATATTATGTGTTAATTATATCTCTCAGGAGTGATCTGAGATATTATAACACGCTCCCTTATAAGTAGCCCGCGATTAGTCGACTTTAAAACGTGCATTATTTGGCAACCCAAAATTATGATCGACTGACCCCATCATATAACTTTGGCTCTAATATTGAAAAGTATTACTTTGGCGTGAACGGCTATGAAGTGAAAAGGACAAACAAGTCTCTATTATACGTATCAAATAAGCAAAACAATAATATAGATTGTTTTTTCTGTCTTATCCTTTTTGTTCACATTTCTCAGTTTTACTATATTATATCTTTGATCCCCTACAATACAATACAAGTATTACAAGTTTACGACCCAAAGTCTTTGACTTTTCATTATCATCACGGACCATCCCATCAATTTCCCATTCCAAAACCCCACAATCACACCCCAATCACACTAACAAATTACTTGTTAAATACCTTATCACCCATCAAACCAAATGACAATAATACCCTCCACAAGAGTCTACATTTGCCCAATTACCCTTACACCCTAATTTGACCATTAGTGGCATTCACCATTTGGTAATTCTCACCCTTCTTTTCTTCCTCCAAAGCCCTCATTGTCGACCGCCACCTAAAGAAAGTACCAAATATTGGCTCCATTTCCTCAAGAGTTCTCCCACGGGTCTCGGGGAATAGTGTGTAAAAGAAGATCCACCCTACTGCAGCAAAACTCGCATACAAAAAGAAAGCCCCTCCAATACTTATCGCATCTGATAACGATATAAATGTCATGGCGATCACTGCACTAACAACACGGTTCGATGCTATCCCCATGCTGCATCCTTGGGCCCTCAGCCTCAACGGGAATATTTCCGAACTATATACCCATGTTATTGGCCCCATACCTATCGCGAACCACGACACGTAGGACAAGAGTGATACTAATGACAAGGCAATAGCCCAGTTCACTTTATGGTCAGCCCTACCAATGACAGTGAGCCCAATTGCCAAAAACACCAATGAGATAGTTGACCCTGCCACACTAGTCAACAGTAATGGACGCCTTCCAACCCTATCCAACAAGAACGTCGCCACGAAAACGAACATCAACTTGATGAATCCAACAGCTATGGTCGCTAGCAGCTTCTCTGTATCGTTGGTAATGCCGGCTTTCTCAAAGATTGTAGGGCTAAAAAGTACTACTGTGTCAATTCCGCTCGCCTGCTGGAAGAAGTGTATACCCATACCGCAGAGTAGGACGTGGCGGACAGAGGGTGTGGGGCGTAGCAGGAGGTCTCTCCATACACCTTTGCCGCCTCGGTGTTGTTTGGAGACGGAAACGATGTCATCCATGCAGTGTTCAGGTATGCCGGCTGCTTCTTTGATTTCAGCTAGCCTTAGGACGGATTCTTCGAGTGAATCTGAGATTTTATCTAGGACTTGTTTGGCGTCGCCGAGGCGACCGCGGAGGACGAGCCAACGTGGCGATTCCGGCATGTAGAGGATGCTGATTGCCAGGAATGCCGAGGGAATGGTAGCAATCCCGACCATGAATCGCCACCCGAGGTTAGTTGGGAGCTTGGAGAATGCTAAGTTAAATATGTATCCCAGCAAAATGCCTGTATAAAATCAATTTTGAGAATAAATTGCGGCAGACGTTCGAGTTTACAATCACCGGGACATACCCAAAATTTGAAGTTAGGGAGCCAACTTATACATATATAATTTTTGATAAGTTCAAATAGTGGGGTGAAATAATTAAAATATCATATATATTATCTATAAAAAATTTGAAAATTTATAAATACGGTTTATAAATTATTTTTCACCGCTGCCCTAGGTCCCCCCTACTTAAAACTTAATTAAACTGTGTGAATACACTATTACTTTCTCTCTGTCCCACTAATTACGTTGAGCTTTTTTATTGTTAAAGTTGAATGCAAATTAATTCAAAATTTGTTTTCATAATTTTTTTTGCACGGATTGAGTTTTGGGACCCAACGTCATGCTAATCCTAAGGGCCTGGATAAGAGCACGCACATGTATCGAAACGTGCAAATAATGATGGTCATTTTATGATCTGATTGTTTATACTTTAATAATGTAAAGATTTTAATACGTTCACTCTCTCACACCCGCATAAATGGTAGTACAACCTCAAGCACAAAAGTACTCACCAATGTTTATGAAAACTTCCGGGAAAGAAGTGAGAAAGCCACGTGTAGAAGCCGGAGCCACCTCGGCCGTGTAAACCGGCGCGATCATGAGCGCATAGCCTACTCCTATACCGGCTACAAAACGTCCCACCATGAGGAAGGCAAAGTTCGTTGCAAAGGCCATGAGTAAAGCGCCAGCGAAAAACATGGAGCTGGCTATGACTATGGTGCAGCGTCGCCCCACCCAGTCAGAGGTTCGGCCGGCCAAGGCCGAACCGATGAGACAGTAGAGGCTGAGGATTCCCATGACAACTGCTTTTTGTCCATCGGTAATTTTAAGGTCTCGCTGGATGTATATTATTGCTCCACTCATAACTCCTATGTCTGCATGTATATGATACACGCACAAAATTAATTAACACATGTAATATCGATATTTTCAAAAAGACAATGGTTGAAATGAATGATGTAATATTTGATTATGATTATACATACCGTAGCCAAGTAAGATGGAGGTCATGCAAGCCAATAAAGAACAAGCCATGGCATATTTGTTTCTTTTGGGTTTTTTGTGGGTATCGAAGTTGGCTTCTGAAATATCTGTTTTCTCAGGTTTAAGGCTTGCCATTGGAAGGGTTGTCAAGTTGTAAGGAGGAAGATTTTTAAGAAATGATGATATTTGTTATATGTGAGACATTAGGTTTGCAGCTGGGGGTGTATTAATAGAGATCATCATAATCATATTGAATATCATAAGGAGTAGATTAGCTATTACTATCACTAAATTATCAACTAATTTATATTTAATTAGTATGAGTTCACTATTTATGTATTTGCTTAAAATAAACTTGTTACATTAACAGCTTGATTAACTACTACTACATGTTAGGTTTAATGTAGTTCATTTATTAATAATAAAAGTATATATAATACTAGGAACCGCATCCCACGCTACGCGTGTGAAGCGTAATCTTGTAAAACATTATTGTTTTATTAAATAATATATTGAAATATATCATCTTCACATAATGACTTCAAACCTAATAAAAAAAATAACTAATTGAGTAATTAAACTTAATATAAATGGTGTGTTATAAATATATATAGTTTTTGTAGTTATGCAATTAATAGTTTTAAATTGAACTATATTAGACATACGAAAAGTATTCTTCCGATGAGTTAATAACCATTCTCTAAACTTTGGAAACATTCAACTTCAAAATCTGCAATGTATCTTTTTCACATGTTAATTGATATTCTTCATCAGTTGAATATATTATATTGTCAAGTGCTTCATATAAACATTCTAGTTTCATAATGTGATGTTTTTAGTTATTTTTATCGTAAGGTTTAAGAATAATAAAAAGTCAAAATGACCATCGAAAAAGTCAACAAAATCAAGTGTTACATTTATTATTGGACGAAGGAAGTATGTCTTTTTTTATAAGAACATATCATGGTTATTTTTAAAATTAAGTATAATACGTCATACAACTTTATGTTAAAATATAAAAAATTAAGAAGGGAATAAATAAAAAAGAAAAAAATTATGTCAATAAGATTCGAACCCAACACCTTCAACTAAAATAATGATACAAATAATAAAGAAAAATCACGCCAACAAGATTCGAACCAAACACCTTCAATAAAAATAATAATAAAAATAATGGACAAAAATCACGCCAACATGATTCGAACTCTACATCTTTTAATTAACTAATGACACATGTACGCACCAGATTGAAATTGAATAAACAAGATTAACGGATTAAAATTGATTGGTAGGTCAATCAATTGGATAAATCAACCGGCTTATTACATTACTTTAATTTAAAGAGGTAGGTGCATAAAATCATAAAATGTTTATAATTTATATAAAATGTGGTAAAAAAGAATGTGGACACGCGCCTCGAAAATGGCGAGACAAGGTTTGAATGTCGTGGCTGGTGTGAAAAAGCATCGTGGACAGCCGCCGAAGCTTATACGTACGCCGTAATCAGCTGGACCATCGTCTACTACACAGGTTTCCACTCTGATTGATGGTGGAAATCCGATTGATAAATCAAAACCCTATTGAGGCTCTGGTTCCTCCTTCTGTGGTTACGGTTTCTCCGGCCACTCAAAGCCTAGAGATTGCTCAGCCTCCTCTGGCGACGGTAAATCCGACCGGGGGTGGTGGTGCGACTAGTATAGGTGGTCAGTCTGAAGCACGTAACCCTGTACGTCGCTTGGATTGGCCAGAGGAAGAAGATGGCCCATCTGTGGTTAACGAGGAAGAAGGCCTTGATGATGAAGTAGAAGAGGATTTTGGTCCTACTTGGGGAAATAGACTAGCTGATAATGGTCTGAAGCTTCACTATGAAGGGCCTAAATCTGATGAACAGGGAGAGTATGTAGATCTGACTGAAGAGGATATTTCTGAAGAAATACAAAGATGGCAAAATTCTTTAGTCATGTATGTGATTGGTGCTGATCATACCCTGGGTTTCATGGAGGGTTTTGTTGAAGTGTGGGGAGATATGGTAGTGCCAGTGCTTCATCAGTATGATACATGTATTTTTGTGGCAAGGTTTGAGAGTGATGAGGAGTGTGATCTTGTTTTGGATGGTGGTCCTTATACACTCAAAAACCATCCTGTTATACTAAAGAAGTGGTCACCAGAGTTCGATTTCTCTACTGTTAATCTAAATAAGATGGCGCTGTGGGTTAAACTCCCTAAACTGCCTTTCCACTTTTGGGGAGAAATGAGTTTATGCAAAATTGCCAGCACCATAGGTGAACCCTTAAGGACTGATGGATGCACGGGGAACAGGTTAAGCTTGGGTATGCTAGAATCCTTATTGAAGTGGATGTAAGCCAACCACTCAAGAGGAAGATGAGAATAAAGAATCCTAAGAATCCGTTGGGAGACATGTTAGAGCAGAAAATTGAGTATGAATGGGAGCCCTTGTTCTGTCAATACTGTCAAGTAGTTGGGCATTCATGTAATGCTAGGGCTGCACAATGAGAATGACCTAGTTAGAGGGAAAGGCCACATGCTAGGGAACCTCAAGGAAGCCAACGGAGACAGCCAGCTCCTGTTCTAAACCAATGGGTAGAGGTACCTCCCAGAAGAGAGAATCCTGTACAACAAAGACCACAAGGTGCACAGGTCCATGAGCAAGTTCAACAAGTTCAGGGAGGAGGGAGAACTGATCAACAAAATAATAACTCTGTGCAGCAAAATGGTGTGTCTCAGAATAATCAATTCTCTGTATTGGGGCAAGAAGGTCCTACTGTGCAAGAACATCATACAGTAGATATGCAATTTGTTTAGTTTGGTATCACTCTAAGGGTTCCATCTAAGGTCCCAACCCCTCCACCTTTACAGTGAGTGTTGTTAGTTGGAATATAAGGGGCCTTAATAAGACCCTTAGCCAAAATGAGGTTATTAAGTTTTGTAGAGATAATAAGGTAGTTTGTATAGGGTTGCTAGAGACTAGAATAAAGCTTGCTAAAGCTAAAAGAATAAGGAGAAGGTTTGGTGATTCCTGGAAGTTTGTAGATAATTATTCTCATGTTGTTAATGGGAGGATTTGGGTGGCTTGGGATAAACACATTGTTGATTTTCAAGTTATTTCTTCTTCTTCCCAAACTGTCAATGGAAATCTTAGATGGTTGAATGATTCCTTGAAGTGTACTGTCAGTTTTGTTTATGGGGAGAATGAGGCTGAGGGGAGAAAAGATTTATGGAGGGAGTTGGTCACAATTTCTGCTAATATACCTGGGGATTGGGTAGTATTAGGAGATTTTAACAATGTACTCATGACAAAAGATAGAATTGGTGGTAATTTGGTCACTGAAGCAGACTGTCGACCTTTTAGGGATGTAATTTATGATGCTCAACTGCAGGAATTGTAATATACTGGATGGGAGCATACTTGGAGGAATAAGCAACCAAATAACTTAATCTATACCAAGATAGATAGAGTGTTTGGTAATTTCTCTTGGCATCAGAACTTTGGTACTATTACTGTGGATGTTATGAATCCTGGCGGCTCTGATCATTCTCCCTTATGTCTTTGGATGCTTGGAAAGCCCCAAATAGCTATAAAGAAACAGTTCAAGTTCTTGAACTGCTTGACAGAAAATGCTGAGTTTCTAAATATTGTGTCTGAGGGCTGGCAGGAGTACATAAATGGGGTTAGGATGTTCAAAGTCTGGAGAAAGTTATGTATGATGAAAATGAGATTGAACCCACTTACTAGATATTGTTCAAAGGATGAACTGAATGTTATATCTTTGAGATCTCAGTTTTCCAAGTTGCAGAATGAGCTGCGTTTAACTCCTATGGATCAAGGAAAATTTGAGGAATGTAGCAGGGTTCAGAAAGAGCTTGAGAAATGGGCGAACATAGAAGAAAAAATTCTTAAGCAACATGCTAAAATCCATTGGCTTAAGTGTGGAGATAGCAATACGAGGTACTTCCATGCTAGTCTTAAAAGTAGAGATCGTGGTGGATTTCTATTCTAATTGATTTGAATGGAAGGAAGTTAACGGAGGAAAAAGAGATTGAAACTGAGGTGTTGGGGTTTTATAAGAACTTACTTGGTACTCCTGTTGTAACTTCACAAGTAGTTAACATGGATATAGTTAATGCTGGCAACATTCTGACTCTTGAACAAAGGCGCAATTTATTGAGACCTGTACAGAGAGATGAAATCTGGGATGCTCTTTGCTCTATTAGGGATGATAAAGCTCCCGGGGTTGATGGTTTTTCAGCTAAATTCTTCAAAGCTTCTTGGTCCATAATAGGAGATGAAACCTGTGGTGCTATTCAAGATTTCTTCCACACAGGTAAACTTCTTCGAAGTCTGAATGTTACTCTTATAACTTTGCTGCCTAAATCTTCTACTACGAATTCTATTAAGGACTATAGGCCCATAGCGTGTTGCACTATGCTTTATAAAATTATTTCTAAAGTGTTAACAACAAGGATGAGTAGTGTGATGAATTATCTGGTTGGTGAGGAGCAAGCGACGTTTGTCCCAGGTCGCTACATCCATGATAATACGGTCCTGGCACAAGAAATCATTAGGGGTTATGGGAGGAAAAACATGTCGGCTCGGTGTATGATAAAAATGGATTTACAAAAGGCCTACGACTCCATAAGTTGGCAATTTGTAGAACAGGTTCTTCGGAGTTATGGATTCCCGCACTTGTTTGTAGGTTGGTCGATTAATTGTTTAACGACAGTGAGCTACCAAATATGTTTGAATGGCTACCTTATGCATCCGTTCCCCGACAAGAAAGGTTTGCGCAAAGGAGATCCGGTTTCACCCTACTTATTTGTGTTGTGTATGGAGTACTTGAGCAGAACTATGAAATCATTGCAGCAGCATTCTGGATTTAGATACCATATTAAATGTGCACAACTGCATATCACGCACCTCACTTTTGCTGATGATCTCCTCTTCTTCTCCAAAGGCACTTCTTCATCTGTTGCGGCTTTATTGGAGAAATTTGAACTTTTCAGTGCTACTTCTGGTCTTGTGGCAAACAAAAGGAAGAGTGAGATTTATTTCTCAGGTGTTCGTGAGGATAAAAAAGGGGAAATCATAAGACAAGCTCAGTTGAGTGAGGGGACTTTGACTTTTAGATACCTTGGGGTTCCACTACATGCAAAAAGGTTATCTATCGTGCAATATCAATCGTTATTAGAGAAAATGATTGGAAGAATCACTCACTGGACCTCAAAATTGCTTAGTTATGGTGGAAGAGTACAATTAATACGGAGTGTACTCTATGCTATACAAAGCTACTGGAGCCAGATCTTCCTGTTCCCTAAGAAGGTAATGACATCAATTGAGGCCATATGCAGAAAATTCTTGTGGACGGGTGAAGTAGGTGATTCAAGGAGATCTTTAGTGTCTTGGGATGCAGTCTGCAGACCACGAGCAGAAGCTGGCCAGAACCTTCACCTTCCCACTTGGAACAAGGTATGTATTCTGAAATTGTTATGGGCTTTGAGTGCCAAGGCTGATAAACTTTGGGTGAAGTGGATGAATATATACTATACGAAAGGACAAGATGTCATGGACATGGCTAGACCTCTTGATGCCTCATATCTTTTTAAGAAATTACTGAAAATGAGGACTTTTGTGCACAGGAGTGACATATGGGAGAAGCAAATGCATTGTGATACGTATAATAGGGGAAATATTTACAGTTTGTTGTGGCCTGCTGGTGAGAAAGTGGTGTGGAGAGATTTATTTTTGAATAATATGGCAACTCCTAAAGCACAATTCATTCTATGGCTAGCTTTATGGGGGAGGTTGACGACGAAAAATAGATTACTTCACTTCAATATTGTTGTTGGTGATCCAAATTGTGTGTTATGTTGTAAGGAGCACGAGTCAGTTGATCACCTCTATTTTGAGTGTGAATATGTACAGAAGGGCCTCCAAATTTTTCTTGATTGGACTGGCCAGGGCAGCTTGAGAAATATTAAACTTAGCAATGTGTACAGAACTGTGAAAGGGAGGAAGCCGGCTCAAAAATTCTGGAAAGTGCTCATCACAGAATTCGTTTATGTTATATGGAGGGAACGGAACGCCAGGATTTTTCAGGACTGCAGCAGCCCCTTGTCTATGATCATCAAGGAAGTCGTGCATACTTCTCTGCCAAGGTGTCTGTTCTCAGAACAGATGCAGGATTTTTGTTACAGTTTTGATACTTACCCAACTGTAAATGTTTAGATTTAATTTTTAAAGTAAGGCTGGTGCGTTTTTTAGAGTTCAGAGTACTAGAGATGCTCTGTTTGTATTGAGAGGTTTGAACTTGAACTGTTTACTGGAATGAAAATCTAATTTCGTTCCAAAAAAAAAAAAGAAAAAAAATGAATGTGGTATATTTATGTGAAACGGAGAGATTTGATTTTTAAAAATAAATCTAATTACCACTTTATAATTAAACGCGCTTATATTAATCTTCTAACTCAAATTATTATGCCTATAAGCCTATATCACCTTAACCTTACCACTCGGCCAGTAATGTCACAGACTTATTTTTAAAAAACAATCGTTGTATTACTAGTTTTGTTTTTCATTAATAGCAAATTAACTAGAACTAATTTATTAAACACGTCCATAAAAATAATCTAGTTTATAACTTCTCACTTTTTATTGCCTTTGCCTAATTAATTAAGTACTCCTTCGGTTCCAAAGCAATTGCGTACATTTTACAACCAAATTATCATTAATTTTAGGGCGATTTACATATGCACCCCCTCTTATGCGACGTAATTACGATTTTTCCCCTGTTATGCAAAGATTTACATATCTTCCCTCCTTATTCACATTTAATTACACATAGGCCCACGACCTTGACTTTCGCCGCTCTTAATCCAGGAAATGTCTAATTTGCCCCCACTGAAATATTTGATTCTTGGATGAGCCAAACAACTTATTTACACGTGCAAGGCACGTGGGGGCTGGATGTAATTACCATGGCATAAGAAGGGAACATATGTAATTCTAATGGACTTTACCTACTAGCCGTATAGGGACTGTTTATAGCCGTTGGGATTCAAATTTTTGGCTATATATAGCCCCCAAAAACTGCCTTTTATGTGTTTTTCTTGTGGTAAATGTAGTGTATCATTATAGGCAAATATTTTCCACTTAAATATGAGTGATTCCAATGTGCTTCGTCCGGTTTGCACGAAATCAAGATGTAGAAAGCGTACGGTGTTGTCTGTGGCAATGAATGGAAGATTTCAATGGCAATGTCCTACGCATGGATGGTCAGAGTGGGCATCAGAAGAATTTGAAACTCCTCGAGGGGGGGAAATTGTTGAGCCTAGAGTGCTTTGGGAATTTACAACACATAGAAACATCCCAAGAACCAATCATGCAAGTGAAGGTCTTATTGATCGAGCAAGTGAAGATGTGGTCCAGCAAGCAAGTGAAGAAATGGTGCAGCAAGCAAGTGAAGTGAAGGGAAAACAGGCAAGGAAAATGAAAGTCCAAAAAAGGAGTGATGAAGACAAATACAGTAGAATTAGGCAGCTACTTTGCATAAACTTGTGTGGGTGATGTCGAAAATATCATACGTTTTGTCATCACAATGTACTCGAATATTGTACCTGTTGTTCCTTCTCGCCATGACTGTAAACACAGAAACACAGAGAGTCGAAAACACTGTCAGAAAAAAACCCTAGGTGTATGAAATCAAATCCAAAAATTACATACTTTTTCTACAATCAAAACACAGTTCCTACTAATCAAGATGTATAACATCATCCTATTGCTTCGAATTTTCAAAAAAAATAAACAATTTTGATCGACCACATTACCTTACAGATAACCCGCAGTTAAGCTCAATTTCACCAATGTATGTGCCCGATAGTCGACCCAGAACGAAATTACGGTAGTTACAGTTCTTCAAAACGTCGATTACATGGAGAATTTTGGGGGCACAGTGGTTACGATATTGGAGGGAAGGGAGACGAACAGGAGAAGAAAGGAAAATAGGGAAATTATTAATGAGGGAGTTATGAGAAAATAATAAAAGGGAAAAGGCTTAAAACGGCTAAAATTACTAAGGCCGTGTTTGGGAAGAGAAAGAGCAACAGTGGGAAATAAGCTGGTCAACCCAAACTGCTTATTTTGGGTCTGAATGTAAATGTTTGCATAAGAGGGGAAGAAATAGGGAGACGTCGCATAAGAGGGGGTCCAGACGTAAAATTCCCTTAATTTTAATTACAATTTAATTCTAAACTACAATGGTAAATTAATGCTTACGAAAGTTATACATGTGACTAGAAGATGTGCCATTGGTGTAACTATTCTGAGACAAATCACGGGTTAAGTTATTTTACAAAATAAATTCTAAATTGAAATGTTTATACAATTTGCTAGTGTATGGAAATGTGATAGGCGTCTGTCCATTTGCTGATGGTGGGGTGATTTCGGGGCCCCTGGAATGGCATTGCACAATGCCGTAGAGAATAAGAAACAAAAATATTTGTCTAAGTGTGCAGAGAACGGGTATTCATTTATTTCTTTTGTTTCTCTATATTTGGGGAACTTTTGTTTTTGGAACAAATGTAAACTTTTATTCCGTTGGTAAAAAATGCCCATCGTCTCAAAACAGATACAACCAAAACAGCCCTTGCTACAAAAAACTATCAACTAACCAACATAAGAGCAAAAGAACGAAAAACGCTAGACATCAGGTATAACTGGAAGCGTCTCACAGAAAAAAGAGAGTTTGGGATCAAGTCCACATCTAACAATCACATAATGGACCATATGCCTTAGCAACTGCTTAATATCCCTACTCCTTTCTTGAAAGATCCGTAAGTTTCTTTCCATACAAATCGTATAGATCATTTCTGTCAAAAGAATCTTTAAAACACGGCTCTTGGAACTTTTCCCTTTAGTTTGTATACACAATCTATGCACATGATCGCTCTAGGATGCACCAAAGCAGAAAAATTAAATCAACGACTAACACCAACAAGTAATCGGCTAGTGAAACTACAAACAGAAGAAAAGATGATCATGCGTCTCCTCTTGATTGGAACAGAACACACACAGAGTATCAATCCCAAGATTAAATCTTTGGAGCCTGTCGTTTGTAGCTCAATAGTCTTGAAGTCCAATGTGTCACCTTACCTATCATTTTCTCCAACAGGGGTTGATATTGCGCAATAGATAACTTTTTTGCAGTGAGAGGGACACCTAAATACTTGAAAGGCAGCTGCCCCTCCTGTAATTGATTAGCTCTCAGAATTGAAGCCCGAACCTCCTGCCTTACCCCCGCAAAGTAAACCTCGCTCTTGCGGCAATTTGCAATCAAACCAGAAGTTTTGCTAAAAATATCAAACTTAGCAAGAAGAGTTGTCACATATTTTTAGTCACCTTTGCAAAAGAACAATAGATCATCAACAAATATTAGGTGAGACACCTAAATTTCCACATTTTGGATGATATCTGAAAGATGTATCACTAGATAGAGTCCTCAAGAGTCGAGACAAATATTCCATACAGAGAACAAAAATAAATGGGGAGATAGGATCACCTTACCATAGTCCTTTCCCACCCTTAAATTGGATCAGTGAGTTTTCCATTTAAGTTGATTTGGTAGGAAACAGTGGTTAAGCCTTCCATGATCCATCGAACAAATATATCCGACAACCCAAATAACCGCAAAACCTTATCCACAAGTGACCATTGAATAGAGTCATATGCCTTATGGAGGTCCATTTTTATCATACATCTAGCTGAAATATTCCGTCTCCCATACCCTCAGATGATTTCTTGTGCTAGAATAGTATTGTCATGAATGTATCGTCCATGAACAAAAGCGGCATGTTCATCTCCAGCTAAGCATCCCATCACAATACTCATTGTATTTGTGAGCACTTTAGAAATTATCTTGTATAAAACGCTACAACAAGCAATTAGCCGAAAGTCCCTTAGAGTAGTGTTAATACTTTTGAGCAGGAGGCTTTGGATGTACTTTCGCACATCAAGCATCTCTCCATTAGTAACTCCAATAATGCTAAGAGTGGTGTTTTTATTTTCGATAAACTTAGCTATTATATTCAGAAAGGGGTGGGAGTTCAGCTTGTTGCTAGACTTCCTCCTATGTGGTACTTCGGTTCAGTTTACTTGTCTGGAGCATTTGGGTTTTCCTTGTGTGCGTGCGGCAGGGGACGGGTTTGTTTTTTCATGAGAAGCTCTATCGTGGGAAAAATGTTATGCCCGTTATTTGGGAGCGACGGCTGTGAAGATCGTGGAGTTAGAGAGCTGTCCAAAAAATATTTTGTTGATCACTTGAAATCCCATCATCTCAAGTCGGCCGAGTTGAGGGCTTCTTACAGGGCTCGTATTGCTAGTGACATCTCCTTTTTCTCTGCCTTGAACCTTGCTCTCTATCAGGTCGGTATTTGGTTGTGTGGTGATTGCTTCAGCACTCACACGTTTAGTAAGAGTTGCAGACATGCTGATGGGGTTCTGGTCCCCGCGACAGACCGTGCATATTCTTCTATCCTTGGCATTTCGGCTCAAGTTGGTGATGCAGGGCATGTGGGGCATTGATGAATGTGTATTTTACACTTTCATTCGAGTCTTTTTTCACCAATTTAGCTATCCTCTATGTTAATTTAGCTATATTTTAGTGCATTTTATTAGAATAGTGTCACGTTTCCCTTTAGTTTGTATTTTACAGGTTTTGGGTGAAAAACGAGGTTTTCCGGGCAATTATATTGAAGAGTACGAAGAATTGGTGTTCCGAAGGCATTTTTGGAGTATCTAGAAGATTCCGGATAGGATTTGAAGTCTAGGGGTCGAGTCTGAAGGCTAAAAGGTCACTAGAAGGCAAAAACCGAGTCCGAAAAGGAAAAGAAATCCAAAAACGCGTCGAAAACGCGTCACCTGCGGACTGGAGGTCCCGGGCGATTCGCCCGGGACGTGGGGCGGTTCGCCCCACACTAGGCGATTCTCCCGGTGTGTGGGGCGACTCGCCCCACACCTGCCGAATCTCTATATATAGTTGCTCAGTTTCTCCGGTTTTTCATACTTTTTCTCAGACCTTTTTCATACCTTTCTCATTAGTTTTAGGGGAGAATTCTCCAGAGCCTGTTCTTGGAATTCTTAGCATAGGAGACACTTTTTCTTATCGTTTTGGAGCTTGTGAGATCGCGATTCTTCGGAGATTGACAACCTTCGGTAACATTGTATCTCAGATTTTTGCTATTTATATTTATTTATCTTTCAACATGTTTTCATTCAATCTTGCTATGATTTCTGTTGATTGCATGACATCTATGAGTAGCTAAATCTATCGTTGGTGATAGTATGTGATTTCTTAGCGAAAGGTTAATAATTATGCTGATGGCGGTAAAGCGAATCAGACTTTGAGTTATTGCTTTATTTCTTTGATCTATCTAAAACCTCTATCTTCGTAGTGTTGAATAATAACGGAACACAATTGGACAATTCATTGATCAAAGATCTCTATGCAAAACGATCGGGTACTTCATGCATGATTATTAACCTGCTATGCTTTGAATGATCATACTATCACTAACCTCCATTATCTTGATAAGAAAAACCTGTGCTAAGTCGTCTGTTGATTTTATAGTTTAAGTTAGATTAGATAAATCTAGTTATAGTCCTTAGAGATCGACACTCGAGGTTATTTTACTGCTACACTACGGTTTTCGTTGTAGTTGTGAATTGCCTTTGGCTAAATACAAATTTATTTGATTAATTAGAATCTGACAAATTCCATCAGGCATGTTGCAGGGTCGTTTAGGGGTCCGAATGGATCGCCTCAAGCGCATGCCTTTGATTTGGGTCCCCTTTGCTTTGATATTGATCTCCTTGACCGTGTCTTTTCGCTGCAAACGCGTACAGTCAAGTGCATTCCGCGTAAGTCGAGGCTTGGGTTTGCAAGAATCTTTCTTAGTGCTCTTGACCTGGTCCTTGCATGCCCAAAAGATTTGTCTGCGTGGGTGCAACTTCTCATTCTGCCGCGTTGCACTCTGGAGACTTTTGTGCCGTCTAGTAGGGCTCAACACCGGTCTGGAGAGAGGGAGAGGCGCCAGTTTGATGGCATTTCTAATGCCATTGCACATTGGAGAGATCCTAGGAACATAATGGGTCTGGTGAGGGATCGTTTAGCCACTGTTTATGCGCCTCCTCGGCGGTTTTTGGACCTATGGATTCTGAGGAGGCTAACTTATCCCAGTGCAAGCGTAAGTTGGGTGACGGCCACTTTACTGCTGCTATTAAGGTCCTCACTTCTTCTGGTATTGCCTTTGACTCTCCTGACACCTTGGTTGAGTTAGACTCCAAACGCCCCTTCGCTCCTCCTCCAGTTGTGCCTTCTTCTCTGCTTGGGGAGGATGCTCTGTCAGTTCAGAAAGGCCTTGTGTTGAATAGGATTCATAGCTTCCCCAAAGATACTTCATGTGGTCGCGACGAACTCAGATCTCAACATTTCTTAGATGTGTTGGGGGGTGCTGCTGATAGTATGTATGTCCTATCGACAACCTTATTAAGGGCAAATGTACTATTACACAGACAACATAATATATTATATGTTTGTTTAATCCATGTTTATGTTTACATAACGTATTTATATATTACATCAGGCATACAACATGTCATAGCTTTATCTGGTTGGTCTGTATAGATATCAAACATGTCCCATGTCCCCTTTGGATAGATGGCTGATCACATAACTAGTGGGAACTATGTTAATTATCATCTATCCCAAACTCTCCCTAGTCGAAGCTTATCTCAGATGTAGGGGTCTGAATGAGGCAATCGAGACTAGTATGCGTGGAGGTTATACTTGTTGGAGCAAGTGTGTATCGATCCCACGACCACGGAACAGATCATTAGACGAATCCATGATATTTCCATAACTGCGCATAGTTGTTCGAGGAGAATTCCGAACAATGGAAGAACCCACCGGATACTCCCATCGATGTGTATTCTACACTGAAGTGTCTATGGGAACCGGAGTTGTCGAAGTGATACCATTCGTCCTTAGACTCACCGGGACATTATCATCACATTTGTTGCCCCATGTCTTTTGGAGGGGATCCAACGCACGCTCTGAATCAGCAGCGTAATACGACCCTTTCTGGGATCATGGCCATATTACAAATGTGGATGATAAGTGTTCTTGTGAGGATTCATCTCTCATGTGTAGCATTGGAGAGAACTGCTCAAGTCGTTCATAGTTGTGTTGGTAAAACCGCTGGCCAGCGTATGGATATGTTTATGAATGGTCATAAGATATATCACATTAACCAAGCAGCTCACTGAAGGCACCATGAGTGTATTATTGGGATAGACACATTATCGATCCTAGATGCATCCGAGTCAATCAAATGAAAGGACCTTACCATCGTCGCATTGAGTGCAACAGGCTTCTACAACAAAAGGGTAGCTTTGAGAAACCTCTCAAACGTCCTCATGTATCAATATTGCAAATGGGACCGTCTAGGAATCCCATGATGCCTAGTGATGTCACTAGCTTAATACACTGAGGCCCTATGGGTCACACTATGTGGTGATTCAGCTTATCTGCATGACCATAGAGATGGGATTATAATTAATCGACATTAATTATAATTATATGTGGCACAATTAATATCTTGGGAATATTAATTGAATTAATTGTATTTATGAAAATACAATTAAAGATTATATTGGAAATATAATAGAGGTTGGAATTAAAAGGATATATTAATTAATAATTAATATATGCACATGAGAAAAATCTAATAGAGTTAGAATTGCCTTAGACTTGCATGTGGATCCCACACATACTCACTCCATAGGCGCGGCCGAATGGGTGAAAGGAGGAAGGAGTTTGACTCCTTCCTCCATTCAAACTTAAGGGACAAGTTTTCCTAATTGAGTTATGATTTAATTAGGAAATGAACCTAGACACAACGGTTTACTTGTGCAATAAGAATTAGAATTCTTATTCCTTTTAGGAGTCTTAAAGAATGTTCTTTAGGCTTCTATTGACTATTATATAAGTAGATGGTTAGAGAGCTTTTCTGATATGCATTATTATTCACTCTTCTATTTCTCTCAAGAAAAAGCTCTCTCCATCCTACCTCTAGCCATTGCCGCCGCCGCCCCTCTCTCTCTGGTCAACCGAGTTTGACTCGAGAATATCCTAGCATTCTCTCGATAAGATGTTCATCCGTGGATACCAAGGTTGAGGTTCGCAGGAGCTGGAAACTAACCTTTATTGTCTTGCAGATATTCAGGAAAGCATATTAGATATCTTCGACTTCAACGAAGAAGAAGATACACCGGACTATTACGAAGATCATATCGATTGGGCTATCGGTTCTGTTTTAATTCTTTCTTTTGGAGTATTGTAAGTCTTCTAACTGATGTGTTTCAATATACGTTATATGCATGATCAATTAGTATGCATGTTAAAAAAATTTCAAATTCCGCTGCACTACCGTAGGGGTAATTCTGACCATATTTTCTTACAGCTGCTTCTCCGGTTTCTGATGGTCTGTTAGCTTCTATTACTGGGGTTGTTAACCTCTTTCTTTTGGCAAGTGTCCTGACCCGCTTGGGGAGTTTATTGCTAGTGCCCCCTTAACTCCTCTCGTTAAGCCAGGAAGGGGTATTCGACCCATCTCTGTTGGCACTATTTGGAGGAGGCTGGTTTCTAAGGTTGCCTCTTCTTCTATTGGGAACTCGATGACTTCGTACTTGCATGACTTTTAGTTTGGTGTTGGGGTCTCTGGTGGGTGCGAGGTTGTTCTTTATTTTGTCAACAGGTTTGTGTAGGCTAGAGGGAACGATGTTGGGCTATCAATGCTTTTGGTGGATTTCCAGAACGCGTTTAACCTTGTTGACAGGAGTGCTCTTCTTCGGGAGACTTGGTTGAGGTGTCCAACCATTTTTCCGTGGGTTGAGTTTTGTTATTCTCGGCTTGCTCGGCTTTACTATGGGATTCAGTTCGTTGGTCTTGTCAGGGGGTTCAGCAAGGGGATCCTTTGGGTCCTTTGCTTTTTTCTCTGGTCCTGCATCCGTTGGTTCGTACTATTCATCAGTCGTGTGAGCTCTCCCTACAGGCTTGGTATCTTGATGACGGAATTATCATTGGTGATACTCTTATGGTTGCCAAAGCGCTAGATATTATCCGTGTAGATGGGCCAGCACGTGGTTTGCACCTGAATGTCGGTAAGACAGAGCTTTTCTGGCCAGTGCAGGACCCTCGTGGACGGGCGGTTGGCCTCTTCGCTGCTTCTATTTCTCGTCCGGTTCAGGGCTCTGTTAGTGCGGATCCTGGATTTTGCCGCGATTTAGTTGTAGGCTATGCGCAAACTTGATGATCCTCAGTGTGGGCTTATTCTTCTTTGCAATTGTGCGGGGCTTGCGAAGTTATCTTATGCTTTGAGGACTTTCCCTCGTTTGTCTTGTGGCGATTCTCTAGTTCAGTTTGATGAGGCCTTGCGTGCTTCCTTGGAGTTGATCGTTACAGGTTCAGGGCCTGGCTTTGGGGATTGGTAGTGGCGACTTGCCACACTTCCCATCAAACTTGGTGGCCTTGGGGTCCTGTGTGCAGAGGATGTCAGTCAGTATGCCTTTATCGCCTTTCTCACCTCTCGCATACAGTCTAGCTCCTTGCAGGATAGGATTCTGTTTAGGTCTGGACTAGCTTCTTCTGGTCTTACCTTTCAGTCTGCTCTTGACAGTTTCACGACCTTTTGTGGAGTTGATGTTATCTCTGTCACCCCTAGCTCTCCTGCCCCCCCAGTTCATGAAGTCTTTGGCAAAGAGCTAATTTGGTGTCATCGTTGCACATCTGACGTCACGTTACGGTTTGATTCGTCGACAGGAGGCACTTCTTAGTTGAGTCCGTGCCCCTCATGCGCAGGATTACTTATTCACCATTCCTATTGATGGGTTGGGGCAGCGGATGAACCCACGACAGTTCCGTGTTGTGTTGTGTTGTGTTATCGTCTGGTGGTCCCTCTGTTCACTGATGGTTCCTCTTGCTCGAGTTTGATAATATGTATGTCCTACAGACAACCTTTATTAAGGGCAAATGTACTATTACACAGTCAACGTAATATATTATATGTTTGTTTATACATGTTTATGTTTACATACGTATTTATATATTACATCAGCCATACAACATGTCATATCTTTATCTGGTTGGTCTGTATAGATATCAAACATGTCCCATGTGGATAGATGAGTGATCACATAATTAGTGGGAACTATGTGAATTATCATCTATCCCAAATTCTCTCTAGTTGAAGCTCATCTCGGATGTAGGGGTCTGAATGAGGCAATTGAGACTAGTATGCATGGAGGTTATACTTGTTAGAGCAAGTGGGAGTCGATCCCACAACCACGGAACGGATCGTTAGACGAATCCATGATGTTCCCATAAATGCGCATAGTTGTTCGAGGAGGATTCCGAACAATGGAAGAACCCACCGGATACTCGCATCGATGTATATTCTACACTGAAGTGTCTATGGAAACCGGAGTTGTCGAAGTGATGCCATTCGTCCTTTGAATCCCAGGACTTTATCATCACATTTGTTGCCCCATGTCTTTGGAAGGAATCCAATGGCCGCTCTAAATAAGCCGCCTACTACGACCCTTCTGGGATCATGGCTACATTACAAATGTGGATGATAAGTGTTCCTGTGAGGATTCATTTCTCATGTGTAGCATTGGAGAGAACTGCTCAAGTCGTTGATAGTTGTATTGGTAAAACCGCTGGCAAGCGTATGGATATATTTATGAATGGTCATAAGATATATCGCATTAACCAAGCAACTCACTAAAGACACCATGAGTGTATTATTGGGATAAACACTTCATCGATCCTAGATGCATTCGAGTCAGTCTGATGAAAGGACCTTATCATCGCCGCATTGAGTGCAAGATGCTTCAACAACGAAAGGGGTAGCTTTGAGAAACCTCTCAAACATCCTCATGTATTAATATTGCAAATGGGACCGTCTAGGAATCCCATGAAGCCCAGTAAGGTTACTAGCTTAATACACTGAGGCCCTATGGGTCACACTATGTGGTGATTCAGCTTATCCGCATGACCATGGAGATGGGATTATAATTAATCAAGATTAATTATAATTAGTTGTTGCACAATTAATATTATGAGAATATTAATTGAATTAATTGTATTTATGAGAATACAATTAAAGATTATACTTTAGAAATATAATTGAGGTTGGAATCAAAAGGATATATTAATTAATGATTAATATATGCACATGGGAAAAATCTAATTGAGTTAGAATTGCCTTAGACTTGCATGTGGGTCCCAAAAGTGGGACCCACCTTATTCCCATGAGGCGCGGCCGGCGCATAGGGATGACGGAGTTGACTCCTTCCTCCAATCAAACTTATGGGGCAAGTTTTTCCTAATTGAGTTATGATTTAATTAGGAATGAACCTTGACATTAAGAGGTTACCTTGTGCAATAAGAATTAGAATTCTTATTCCTTTTAGGAGTCTAATAGAATGTTCTTTAGACTTCTATTGACTACTATATAAGTAGTTGGTTAGAGAGATTTTTCGAGACACATTATTATTCACTCTTCTATTCTTTCAAGAGAAAATAAAAAGCTCTCTCTCTCTCCTCCTACCTCACCGCCGCCGCTGCCCCCTTCTCCGGTCAACTGAGTTTGACTCGAGAATATCCTAGCATTCTCTCAATAAGCTGTTCATCCGTGGAAACCAATGTTGAGGTTCTAAAAAGCTGGAAGCTAACCTTTATTGTTTTGTAGATAATCAAGAAGGCATATTAGATATCTTCGACTTCAACGAAGGAGAAGATACACCAGACTATTACGAAAATCATATCGATTGGGCTATCGATTCTGTTTTAATTCTTGCTTTCGGAGTATTGTAAGTCTTCTAACTAATGTGATTCAATATACATTATATGCATGATCAATTAGTATGCATGTTAAGAAAATCTTGAAATTCCGATACTTCGCACACTTGCGCTTGGCGGCATAAGCAACCGCATGTTCAGGCACAAACTCCACCAACCCAGAACGGGTCAAGGGGGAAGACCCGGTCAGATCCACACAAACATCCCGCCCCCTATCCCAAGCATAAAGGAGTAAGTCTGCTGGACGGAGGGACCTGTCACTCCCGTCGCTCAAACCAATATTCACCTCCTTACCAGCAGAGATGCCAGATCGGAAACAGACATCCAAGAGAGTGTCGCAAATAAGGTTATGTCGGTGCTTAATACCCAGCACCCCAGCACACGACACCGCATGATCACCAAACAAATCCCCGTAAAAAACTCGAGAACAAGCAGAGCAGTTCATAGACACCGAAAACAAAGCAACACGTACCAAGCCGATAACCCAGTACACGCCTGTAAGTCCTCCCGTTCATAGTCCGCCCCAGACCCAAAATAGGGACAACTCGCAACCAATGAGAAGAATTGGCACCTCGCTGAGACTTCCAAAGAGCTACCTGACGAAAATATAAAGAGAAAATAGATTCTGCAGAAGCAACAACCTTCGTGAAATATATATCTGCCAGTCTCTTCATAAGTCTGGGGGCTGCGATCTCACTGGGTTAATCAAAATATCAGAACATGTGGTCTCAACAAACAAAGACAGGGCACCATCAAAACCAGGTCCAAGAGAAGTGATACTAGAAGGACACAAGAGCTTAGCCTGCAAACCAGCAGAGTGCAGACGAGAAGCAATGAAGGCATAATGGCGAACATCGACAGCAGTACAACAAGCCCCACCATAAGAAAAGGGCAAAGTAGCAAGCCACCACTGCCAATCACCAAAACCGGGACCCGACGCCGTAACAATACCCTCCAAGGAGGATCTGAGAGCCCAATCAAAAGAAAACAGAGCCAACTGAAAAAAGCCTGGAGGGCAAGTGCGCAAAGAAAAATAGAGCTTCGAAATACCCGTACAAGCACGAAGCAGCAACAACTCACACTGCGGATCAGTAAGCTTCGTGACAGAGTCCGTAAGCTCGATTGTCTTATTCACCCTCTTCACCACAACCTCACTACTGAAACCGGGGCACACACTGACCGAGCCACCAAGGACTTTGACCCCTCGGAGTGGCCTGCAATAGGAGGCAAAACACCAGGAACCCTACTCCTCGGATCTTCCACCGGCCAAAAAATCTCAATTTTGTGAACATTGAGGTGAAGACCAGAACGCGCCCCGTCCTCCAAGATCAACTCTAAGACCTTTCCCACAACCAAGGTATCTCCGACAATGGTGCCATCATCTAAATACCAAGCCTGCAGGGACAAGTCAAAAGAATCCCTGATCTTACAAACTAGTGGGTGTAAAACCAAAGAAAAGAGAAGAGGACCCAAAGGATCACCCTGCTGGACCCCCTGGCCAGACTAAAGAATGTGCTCCCCATAATACAACCTGGTCGGACTGGAATAACAGAACTCAAGCCAACGGGAAAGAACATGGCAACGACGACAAACCTCAAGCAACATAACCTCACGATCAACCACGTTGAAAGCATTCTGAAAGTCAACTAACAACATGGTCAAGCCCAACTCACTGCCTCTCGCCTCTACGAACCGACTCAAGGCATGAAGAATAGCCTCACCTCCGCAAGGTACCCCAACACCAAACTGGAGACCGTCAAAGTACCCAGATAAAGAGGGACCAACCAGAACATCACCCACCTCAGAGACCAGGCGACGCCAAACAACACACTTGCGCTTATTATTATTATTATTATTATTATTATTATTATTATTATTATTATTATTATTATTATTATTATTATTATTATTATTATTATTATTATTATTATTATTATTATTATTTATTTTTCTGTGGAATTGAATAAATAAATAAAAACAAACAATAAAAGTTTACACGAAATTAGAGGGCAGCCAAGAAACAAGTTGTGCCCCCACTCCCTTAGCAATAGCAAAACTAATCCTAGGGAAAATATGATGAGCAGCACGCGCTCCGATATCCTGAGCCAACGCGAAACCCCGAACTCTGACAAGCAACTCAACAACATCAACACCCAACTCCCCAAGTGTCGAGAAAGAGAAAGGAAGGAATCCATATCCCTTAGCTGCACACAAGTCCCGATACTTCGCACACTTACGTTTGGCAGCATCAGCAACCGCATGTCCAGGCACAAAGTCCACCATCCTAGACCGAGTCAAAGGGGAAGACCCAGTCAGATCCACACATACAGCCCGCCCCCTATCCCAAGCATAAAGCAGCATGTCTGCAGGACAGAGGGACCTGTCACTCCCACTAGTACTCAAACCAATATCCACTTCCTTACCAGCAGAAATGCCAGATCGAAAACAGACATCCAAGAGAGTTTCACGAACGAGGTTATGTCGGTGCTTGATACCCACTACCCCAGCACACGACACCGCATGATCACCAAACACATCTCCAACAAAAACCCGAGAGCAAGTAGAGCAGGGAGAAGACACCGGAAACAAGGCAACACGAAGCCAATAACCCAGAACACACCTGTAAGTCCTCCCGTTCATAGTCTATCCCAAACCAGAAATAGGAACTACACGCAACCAATCAGAAGAATGGGCACCTCGCTGAGACTTCCAAAGATCTACCTGACGGGAAGATAAAGAGAAAACAGATTCTGCAGAAGCAGCAACCTTCGTGAAATATATATCTGCCAGTCTCTTCATAAGTTTGGGGGCAACGATTTCACTAGGGTTACCCAAAAGGTCAGAACCTGTGGTCTCAACAAACAAAGACAGGGCACTATCAAAAGCAGGTCCAAGAGAAGTGATAACAAAAGGACACAAGAGCTTAGCCTGTAAACCAGCAGACTGAAGGCGAGAAGCAAGGAAGGCATAATGACGAACATCCGCAGCAGTGTAAACACCAAGCCCCCCAAAAAGAAAAGGGCAAAGTAGCAAGCCGCCACTGCCAATCACCAAAACCGGGGCCCGACGCCGTGACAATACGCTCCATAGAGGATCTCAAAGCCCGATCAAAAGAAAGCTGAGCCGACTGAAAGAAACCCAGAGGGCAAGTACGCAAAGCAAAATAGAGCTTCGAAATACCCGTAGAAGCACGAAGCAACAACAACTCACACTGCGGATCGTTAAGCTTCGCGACAGAGTCCATAAGCTCGATGGTCTTGTTCACCCTCTTCACCACAAGCTCACAACTTAAATCGGGACACACACTGACCGAGCCACCAAGGACTTTGACCCCACGGAGTGGCCTTGCGATAGAAGGAGGGAAAACACCAGGAACCCTACTCCTCGGATCTTCGACCGACCAAAAGATCTCAGTTTTGTGAACATTAAGGTGAAGTCCAGAACGTGGGCCATCCCCCAAGATTAGCTCTAAGACCTTCCCCACAACTAAGGTATCTCCGACAATGGTGTCGTCATCCAAATACCAAGCCTGCAAGGATAAGTCAAACGAATCTTTGATCTTACATACCAACGGGTGTAAAACCAGAGCGAAAAGAAGAGGACCCAAACGATCGCCCTGCTGGACCCCCTGACCAGAACAAAGAATGTGTTCCCCATAGTACAACCTAGCCGGACTGGAATAACAGAACTCAACCCAACGTGAAAGAACGGGGCAACGACGACGAACCTCAAGCAGCATAACCGCACGATCCACCATGTTGAAAGCATTCTGAAAGTCAACTAACAACATGGTCAAGCCCACCTCACTGCCTCTCGCTTCTACAAACCGACTCAAGGAATGAAGAATAGCCTCACCTCCACAAGGTACCCCAATACCAAACTGGAGACCGTCAAAATACCCAGATAAAGATGGGCCAACCAAAACAACACCCACCTTAGAGACCAGACGCCGCCAAACAGTACCCACATCAATAGGACGTATACCACCACCCGGCTTGACCAGCGGAGTGAGAGGAGCACTAGCAATATACTCACCCAAAACATGCGTATGGTATCGTATCAGACTATTATTATTATTATTATTATTATTATTATTATTATTATTATTATTATTTTGTATGGTATCGTATCAGACTACATTAAACAATATTTTTCTAATTTATAAAAAAAAATATTTTTCTTAAGAGTAGCTAATATATTAATCATAAATATTATACAACTTGGTGGAGTCCAGCATATTCGACGTAAGAGCCTAATCTTAAATTATAAATGAGTCGAATCATTAGAGATATTATTATTCTATTAATTGCATCATCGGTGGCTATTGACCAAGTAGCAATTTTCGAAAACCCGAAGGACTTAATTGTAATTTTAAAAACCTTGGAGGTGTTAAATCTAAAATTCAAAAGTAGAAGGACTAATTTGCAATAAACAATAAATTGATAAATTACAAATAAGCCCTTTAACTTTATACTAAGTTAAATTTAACCCCTCTAGTTTAAAACAATTACAATTAAATCATATTTATATTCCAAATATAAAATTCAATCCTCAAAACTTTCAAAAATTCGATTTTGGGTCCAACCCGAAAATATATATATATATTTTATTTTATTTTATTTTATTTTATTTATTTTTATTTTTTTTTGAAAACGCAGGACGGGACCTCCCGTCCCCACTGGACGAAAATATGGTCAGAGTTACCCCTAGGGTACGCAGCGGAATTTCAAAAAATTTCTTAACATAAAGGTTAATTGATTATGCATATGTCGTATATATATAAACACGTCAATTAGAAGACTAACCTCTCTTCCAAAGCAGCTTCCAAATCTTCGTAATATTCCGGTGTATCTTCTCCTTCGTCGAAGTCGAAGATGTCTACAATGCTCTGTATATCTGCAAGACAATAAGAGTTAGTTTCCAGCTCCTAGAACCTCAACCTTGGTATCCACGGATGAACAGCCTATCGGAAGAATGCTAGGATATTCTTTGTGTGACCAAGAAGACGGGGCGGCGATTCCTTCGGTGAGGTGGCGCGCGCGGGTGGCTAAAGAGGAGGGGAGAGATTTTTATTTTATCTAAGAAAACTAGGTAGAATAACTGTGAAAGTCTATGTCTGAAACTGTGTGTTCAAGTGTATCCAAAGCTCTCTAATAGTCCACTATATATAGTAGTCTATAGAAGCCTAAAGCATAAGCAATTAGACTTCGTAAAGGAATAAGAATCTAATTCTTATCGCACAAGGAAATCAATATCAAGTCTAGATTCATTCCCAATCAAATCAAAACTCAATCAGGAAAATCTAACTTATCCCTTGGACTTCTAATAGAGGAAGGAGTCGAACTCCTTCCCCTTATCCATCATGCGCGCGCGCGCGCCTCCTAGGGACAGTAGGTGGGTCCCAATTTTGGGACCCACTTATAGTTCTAAGGCAATTCAAACTCCAAGTAGATTTTGCCCAAGTGCATATGTTAATTCTAAATTAACATATCCTTTCTAATCAAACCTCCATTATATTTCTAAAATATAATCTTTAATTGTATTTACATAAAATACAATTAATTAGCCAATTCAATTAATAATTCCAAATCATTAATTGAGCCACCAATTATTATAATTAATTCCAAATCAATTATAATCCATGAATCACAATTAATTCCAAATTAATTGCGATTCCATCTTCAAGGATATTCTGATAGACTGAATCACCACATAGTGTGACCCATAGGGCCTCATCGTATTAAGCAAGTCCTAGACTAGGAAACATGGAATTCCTAGACGGTTCCATTTGCAATATTAATACGTGAGGACGTTTGAGAGGTTTCTCAAAGCTAACCCTTTCGTTGCGAAGCCTGTTGCGCTCAACGCGGCGATGGTAACGTCCCTTCATCTGACTTGCTCGAATGTATCTAGGATCGATGAAGTGTCTATCCCAATAATATATCCACGGGCGTCTCAGGGAGTTGCTTGGTTAAGATATACTTATGACCATCATAATATATCATTTGCACTGGCCAGTGACTTTACCAACACAACTATGCAGACTATGAGCAGTGCTCTCCTGTGCTACACTTGAGAGATGAATCCTTCACAGAATCACTTACCACCCCCATTTGTATGTAGCCATAATCCTGGATCGTGTCTTAGGTCAGCTGCTTATTCAGAGCTGACATCGACGGGTCCACCAAGGATATGGGGCAACAAATGTGATGATAAAGTCCTGTAAGTACAAAGGACGAATGGCATCGCTTCGACAACTTACCGGTTCCCATAGACACCTCGGTGTAGAGTATACATCGATGGGAGTGTCCGGTGGGTACTTCCATTGTTCGATAAAGCTTCTTCGAACAACTATGCGCATTTATGGGTATTTTACACTTTCATTTGAATCTTTTTCACCTATTTTAGCTATCCTCTATGTTAATTTAGCTATATTTTAGTGCATTTTATTAGAATAGTGTCACGTTTCCCTTTAGATTTTATTTTACAGGTTTTGGTTGAAAAACGAGGATTTCCGGGCAATTATATTGAAGTTGACAAGGAATTGGTGTTCCAGAAGCCTATTTGGAATATCTGAAGGTTTCCGGATAGGATTTGGAGTCTAGAGGTCGAATCTGGAGGTCAAAAGCCAACTAGAAGTCAGAAACCGAGTCCGAAAAGGGGAAGAAATCCAAAAACGCGGAATTCCGCGAAATTTACTCCCGGGCGAACCGCCCGGGACGTGGGGCGAATCGCCCCACACCGGGCGAATCGCCCGGTGTGTGGGGCGAATCGCCCACACTATTTCGAAGCCTATATATAGTTGGTCAATTTTTCTCCGAAATTCATACTTTTCCAGACCTATTCTCTCACCTTTCTCTGTAGTTTTAGGTAGGAACTTCCCAGAGCCTGTTCTAGGGGTTCGTAGCTTAGGGGATACTTTTTCATAGCAGATTGGAGCTTGTAAGATCGCGATTCTTCGGAGATTGACAACCTTCGGTAACATTGTATCTTACAGTTTATTCTAATTATTTTTTATATCTTTCAACATGTTTTCTTCTACGATTTCTGTTGATTGCATGACAACTATGAGTAGCTAAACTTATCGTTGGTGGTAGTACGTGAATTCTTAGCGAAGGGAAGATAATCATGCTAATGGCTATATCGCGCATTATACTCCGTGTTATTGCTTTATTTCGTTGATCAGGCTCAGCCTAAATCCTCGTATGTTGATTAATTATTATGCACAATTCGACCCTCGTCGACCTATGCATATCTATATCTTCGTAGTGTTGAATAATTACGGAACACAATAGGACAATAGTGATTGACTTGTCAGTATCTATATCTTCGTAGTGCTTAATAATTACAACAGGACAATCGATTGATCAAAGATCTCCATGCAAGACCGAGGAATTTACGCATGATTATTAACCCATTATGCTTTGAAGGATCATACTATCACCAATCTCCATTATCTGTTAGAAAACCTTTGCTATACCGTCTGCTGTTTTTTATATTCTTTAGTTAAATAGATAAAGCTAGTTATAGTCCTGAGAGAACGACACTCGAGGTCATTCTACTGCTACACTACGATTTTCGTTGTAGTCGTGAATTGCCTTTGGCTAAATAACAAATTTATTTGATTTGCTCGGAGCACGACATCCGCGCGTTCATCATTTATGCGAACTCGCTGAAAAGATTCTTGTCTATTTCAGCAAGCAATCTAATCCCATAAAACTCGGTAAAATCAATTTGTGACGTTAATCGAGCACAGATAAACCGTAATAATCATGACATGAAATACAATCGTGGCCTTTGATTAAAAGGAGTTATTGATCTAACGGTTAACAAAACAAAGAGAGAGAGTGCTCTGACGGTTTTAGTTAGTGGGCCACTACGCATTCAATGCAAAGGCTCCACTAACGCCGTTGTTTCTCTGTTTTACCCTTGCTGAGAACTCAAATCGATTGAGTTTCTCACACATCAGAGACACTATATAAAGAAGGAGTTAGAGAAATGACAAAATTCTTTAACTCACATTTCCTTTCTCTGCAAATTTTAGCCTGAATCTACTGTACCTCCGGTCAAAAAGCAAACTATCTTTTTCGTACACATTCTCTTCTCTATATAAAGAAATGGCACCAAAGAGACAGTCCTCGAAGACCTCCAAGTCGTCTAAGGTTAACAGTGCTGAGAAAAGCACTGCTCTGGTGACTACTCCGACAACAAACACAACGAAAGTTGTGTTGAAAAACGATAGAATCTCTGAAAAACCTATGCCTCCTTCATATCTTGACACTGCAAAGTGTGAGATGATGATGCAATGGGGCGGATTTGCTAAAGAGAAGTATATTCGATAATTCTATGAACAAGAACTTGACGGTGACAATGAAGAGACGCTTGAATTTATCAAGCAGCAAGGCCTCATTCATTTTATAACGGCTCGCACTAAGCAAGTGAGCATGTTAGACACAATGGAGTTCTACAACAACGCAGAAATCCAGTCCCTAACTGATAGTAAAGGACTCACTGAAAAAGTGATCTTTACTACAGTTCAGAACACGCAAATTGTCCTGAAATGGACTGATTTAGCGGAAATCTTTCAGATTCTAACCACTGGAACTGAAGATGACGTCACTGCCACTGATGAAGAAATTGAAGCCTTCTACAGTGACGTCAAAAATGAGAAAATGAAGAAAGGAGAGATTGCTCCCGTGACTTGGAGAAAGCACGTTAAGAGGAAGCATCTTTGCCATTCACTTGGTCTAGTAGCTCTTCTACTAATCAAATTTTTGGACTCCCAAGTTGGAGGAGTAGACCAAGTAGGCCTGAGAAGGTGGCCGCTGCTGATGCATATCTATGAAAACAAAACGGAACTTAACTGGGCTAAGTACATTTTCAACAGACTTGTTGATTGTGTTACTAAGTTTAAGGTTAAGGTGGAAGACAACAAAGTCTCACCTTCCTTTCCAGTTATGTATGGAATAAAATATGCTATATCCTTGAACATTTCAGGATTCAGCTGAGAAACCCATTGCCAATCAAGAAATCTGTATGCAATGTGGGAAGATCCTTCTACAAGCAGAATGTACCTAAGATTGCTGGCAAGAAACTTGAAAAATCTAAGAAGACAACAGCTGCAGATGTTGTCAGCACAAGTCAGCAAGAAAGGTATACAACAGCTGCAGATGTCACCACTCAGCAACTTAGAGATGAAACTGTTGTAGATGGTGGTGACAAAGATGAAACTGCTCTAGATGCTGACACCACTACTCCCGTTGCTGAAAATGCAACTACTGACGCCTCTGCTGGGAAACTCGAAAAATCAAAGAAGAAAAAGAGGAAAGCTGATGATGACACTCAGACTACAGCGTCATGATGAACGTGTCAAATTCAATCAAATATATTTGTTATTTAGCCAAAGGCAATCCACAACTACAACGAAAACCGTAGTGTAGCAGTAGAATGACTCGAGTGTCGTTCTCTCAGGACTATAACTTGCTTTATCTATTTAACAAGAGAATATAAAAACAGCAGAAAGATAGCAATAGGGGGTTTTCAAGCAGATAATGGAGATTGGTGATAGTATGGTCCTTCTTAACATAATGGGTCGATAATCATGCATAAATTCCTCGGTCTTGCATAGAGATCTTTGAATCAATCTAGTGTCCTGTTGCAAGTATTAAGCACTACGAAGATAATTTGGTCTGACTAGCCAATCACGATTGTCCTAATGTGTTCCGTAATTATTCAACACTACGAAGATAATTGGTCTGATGGTCGACTAGTGTCCAATTGTGCATAATAATCAATACAACATACGAGAATTTTGGTTACAACTGATCAACGAAATAAAGCAATGACACGGAGTATAATGCGCGATATAGCCATTAGCATGATTATCTTCCCTCGCTAAGAATTCACATACTACCACCAACGATAAGTTTAGCTACTCATAATAGGCATGCAATCAACAGAAATCATAGAAGAAAACATGTTGAAAGAATATAAAATAAGTAGAATAAAACTGTAAGATACAAAGTTACCGAAGGTTGTCAGTCTCCGGATGATTGCGGTCCTACGAGCTCCAAACTGCTACGAAAAAGTATCCTCTAAGCTACAGAACTCCCAGGACAAGCCCCGGGAAGTTCCTACCTAAAACTATAGAGAGAGGTGAGAAAGTAGGTCTGGAAAGATATGATTTTCGGAGAGAAAACTGAGCACTATATATAGGCCCCGAATAAGCTCTGGGGCTGTTCGCCGCAGGATGGGGCGGTTCGCCCCCCCGTCTTTTTCGCGGAATTCCGTGTTTTTCGACGCGGTTTTAGATTTCTTCACCTTTTCGGACTCGGTTTCTGACTTCTAGTGGTCTTCTGACCTCCAGATTTGACCCCTAGACTCCAAATCCTATCCGGAAACCTTCAGATACTCCAAATAGGCTTCTGGAACACCAATTCCTTTTTAACTTCAATATAATTGCTCAGAAATCTTCGAATTTCAACCAAAACCTGTAAAATAAAATCTAAAGGGAAACGTGATATTATTCTAATAAAATGTACTAAAATATAGCTAAATTATCATAGAGGATAGCTAAATTAGGTGAAAAAGACTCGAATGAAAGTGTAAAATACACATTCATCAAACTCCCCAAACCGAACCTTTGCTTGTCCTCAAGCAACTAAGCTAGACTCTAATACAAAAAACATGGAAGACACAAAATGGAGTTTCATGCCAAATAAAATGAACTAATCACTGAATCTATCAAATAACAGAAAAACCATATAAATCAAAGCATGAATATAGGTTGAAGAATACCTCGATTGACTTATACACATCCACATAAGCACTTATGTCAAGACAAGATAGTCTCTCGTAACATTCTCTACCTAGACCTAGTCAGTGACGACGTAATGATGCATGCTAAGATACGAATGGTTGCCCCGTGCCTATGAAACTGAGGACTTACTGCTTGTTCCACCATGTTAAGACTTTTCCTCAAAAGAGGTCGAACCAGTACTGGCTCTCATCAAACGAAGGAGGGTTCCCTATAAAAGATAACTCTCCCCTATTCTACCCATCTCTCAAGTAAAGTCTTAAGCTATTCACCACTTCCTGAATGGCAGGAACGAGGGTGGTCTAGAACAGATGACACTCAAGACAAAAAAGATAAAAACACGATTACGAATATTACAAAAATGGAAAATAAGACTCAACACTTTGCTAAACTGCTATTTGGCTTTCTTTTTTGGACACTTCTTTGCTTTTTTGGGGTCTTTTCTTTTTTTTTCTTTTTTTTCCTTCCAGATTCTTTTTTTCTTTTTCTTTTTCTTTTTTTTTTTCTGGAATTTTTCTTTCTTTTTTTTTTCGATTTTTTTTTTAGCCAGCAGTAGCATAACAAAAAGAGAAACAAAATCACTCACACGACTTCCCCAAACCTATTCGAAGAATAGGTTGGAGTACAAAATTTACGAAAAAGAAAAATAAACTCACGATACAAAAATGGAAAACAGAAACAAGTCTAATGATGGTGTAACCCCCTCCCCAAACCTATTCGGAAGAATAGGTTATAAACAAAGGATCACACAACCTCACACTACCTCCTTCCTAGGCATTTAGCAATCTCAAAGCATGGTGAAGACTTGTTGCCTCTTAGGTACATAATTACTCGGGAAACAACCATAAGACCCTAACATGCATCATCCTATTATAAAGGCCTTCGTGAACCGCAGTAGAGAAAACACCACTAAGTGATGTCGAGACTACCAAGCTCAACTAAGTGAAATACATAAATGAGACAAGCCAAGCGAGAAAAACCTCAAACAAATTCATGGAGATGAAGCATACGATTAATGGCATAGCTAGTTGATCTACCCAATAAAAAAGTTCAAAAAATTCGGCAATAAACTCCATATAAAACATGCAAAACTATCCTAGGAAAGCAGTAAACGTGCAAATGCAAAAATTGCACGAGTTTTTCATAAGCAAGATAAGTATAGAGATAACCAGCGATAACCTCCTCCCCAAACCTGAACGTCGTCGCTCGTCCCGAACGCCGAAAGTGGATCCAAGGTGAGAGCTAATGCTTGTATAAGTTACCTATAATACTCAATCAAACTCGTGAGAAAACAAAACAAAACACACTAACCTTCTGTGGAGGTGGTAAGGGTAAGCTCAAGGTGATCAACCTCCCTTTGATCACTAGATATCTCGAAGTACGGCTTCACTCGTTGGCCATTCACCTTGAAGGTATTGCCCGTCTTTGGATCGAAGAGTTTAACAGCTCCATGGGGAGCAACTTCGATAATTTCGTACGGTCCATCCCAACGAGTACGGAGCTTTCCAGGAAATAGTCGAAGGCAAGAATTAAATACGAAAGCTTTTTGTCCAGGAATCAATTCCTTACGTACTATACCACGATCATGACACTTCTTAGTACGTTCTTTGTAAATCTTGGCATTTTCATAAGAACCTAGTCGTAATTCATCAAGCTCATCTAGTTGCAACAATCGTTCCTCGCCAGCCTTTCCCATATCTAGGTTGAGTGTTTTAATGGCCCAATATGCCTTGTGCTCTAGTTCTACGGGAAGATGACATGCTTTCCCATACACAAGTCTGTACGGAGTGGTCCCGATCACCGTCTTGTAGCTAGTTCTGTATGCCCAAAGTGCATCATTCAATTTTCCTGCCCAATCCTTCCTACTAGGCTTCGCTACTCGCTCCAGGATCTTCTTGATTTGACGGTTGCTGACTTCGACTTGCCCCGATGTCTGTGGGTGATAAGGTGTAGCGACACTATGGTGGACACTGTATCTCTTAAGAAGTGAGGCAAACGTTCTATTGACAAAGTGCGACCCTCCATCGCTGATGATTGTCCTAGGGCACCCAAATCTCGAGAATATTACTTCCTTCAAGAACTTCATAACCACTACGCCATCATTTGTTTTTGTAGGAATTGCCTCTACCCATTTAGTCACATAATCCACTGCAACAAGAATGTACTCATAGCCTCCACTGTTTGGAAACGGTCCCATAAAATCAATGCCCCATACATCGAAAGGTTCTACCACTAGATTCCCTTGAAGGGGCATTTCATCCTTCTTGCTGATACCTCCACCTCGTTGACATGGGTCACAATTCTTCACAAAACTTTGAGCATCTTTGTATATTGTTGGCCAGAAAAATCCTGCCTGCAGTACCTTCCGTGCTGTCTTAAATCCACTGTAGTGCCCCCCACAGTTAAGCTCATGGCAATGGCTCAGTACACTTTGCTGCTCTTCCTGTGGCATGCATCTCCTTAGAATCCCATCAGCTCCTTCCCTGAATAGATGTGGATCATCCCATATGTAAGTCCTGCATTGCTTGGCAAGGGCTCTCTTGTCTGAAGCTGTAAAGTTAGTGGGGCAAATATTCATAGCCAAATAGTTTACAATATCCGCATACCATGGCTCCTCATTAGCCTTCATTAGATGCTCATCGGGGAGGTCTTCATTAATGGGTATCGGATCAACAGGGATATTAGGTATTCTAGATAAATGATCTGCTACTAAATTCTCCCTACCAGCTCTATCTACTATGGTCAAATCAAAGTCTTGCAGCAAAAGGATCCAACGGATTAATCTAGGCTTAGAATCTTGCTTAGCTATCAAATGTCTCAAAGCAGCATGATCAGTATGGACATTCACAGGATGTCCAGTTAAATAAGACCTAAACTTTTGTAAAGCAAAGACAACAGCTAAAAATTCCTTTTCAGTTGTTGTATAATTAACCTGCACGGAGTCTAGAGTCTTACTAACATAATAAATCACACGATACTGCTTATCAACTTTTTGGCATAAAACAGCACCCATAGCAAAATTCGAAGCATCACACATAATTTCGAAAGGAAGATTCCAGTCAGGCGGCACAACAATGGGGGCAGAAACAAGCTTTTCCTTAAGGGTATTAAAAGCAACTAGGCATTCATTAGAGAAATGGAAAACCACATCTTTAGCAAGCAGGCTACTTAAAGGTTTAGCAATTTTCGAAAAATCTTTAATAAACCTCCTATGAAATCCTACATGGCCAATAAAAGATTGCAGTTCTTTCACGCAAGTAGGCGGGGGAAGTTTTTCAATGATTTCTATCTTAGCCTTGTCTACCTCAATACCTCTTTCAGAAACTACATGTCCTAGAACAATGCCTTCTCTAACCATATAATGACTCTTCTCCCAGCTTAAGGTTAAGTTGCATTCAATGCACCTTTTCAAAACTAGATCTAATCTTTGCAAGCATTTATCAAATGAATCACCAAAAAGGGAAAAGTCATCCATGAAAACTTCAACAAATTTAGTTACCATGTCAGAGAAAACAGAAAGCATGCACCTTTGAAAAGTGGCGGGAGCATTGCATAGTCCAAATGGCATCCTCCTATAGGCAAATGTTCTGAATGGGCAAGTGAATGTCGTCTTCTCCTGATCCTCCGGTGCAATCGGAATCTGGTAGAAACCTGATAAACCATCAAGAAAACAATAGAACTTCCGCCCTGCAAGGCGGTTTAGCATGTCATCTATAAATGGTAAAGGGAAGTGGTCTTTTTTAGTGGTGGCATTTAATCTTCTGTAGTCAATGCACATCCGCCATCCAGTGGTCTTCCTAACCGGTACCAATTCTCCCTTCTCATTCTCTTCCACAGATACTCCTGATTTCTTAGGAACTACATGTACCGGGCTCACCCATCGACTGTCTGGAATCGGGTAAATCATATCAGCATCTAGCAACTTGATCACTTCCTTTTTTACCACCTCTTGCATTGCTGGATTTATCCTTCGCTGAGGTTGCCTAACAGGTTTGGCATCTTGTTCTAGAGTGATGTTGTGCACGCATCTTGTAGGGCTAATTCCTTTGATATCGCTGATCCCCCACCCTATAGCTGCGGAATTTTCCTTCAATACTTCAATCAGCTTACTTTCTTCATTGTCGGAGAGATGTGAGGAGACAATCACATGCTTCTTCTGATTTTCTCCCAAGTACACATACTTGAGGTGTGCAGGAAGCGGTTTCAATTCTAAGCTAGGTTCTTCAGGAAACCCACTTTCTTCTTCTTCTTCATCTAAAGGTTCAAGTACCTCTTCTCCTGCGGGAATTTCTGGGGTGCTATCCATTATTTCGACTAGTTCCCTTGCTTCTTCGGTCATGTTGCATGTCTCAGCTTGCATTGTTAGTGCCTCTTCAAGTGGTCCGCGATTGCCATGGCTATGATGAAATTCGGGAATTACGGATTCGTAGCAATCGACAAATTTTAACTCCTCCGCAACTTACTTATCTCTGATGCTACATCCTACCAACTCAATCTTTTCGCCCATTACCTCCATGGTTATCTTCTTGCCCTTAAGTTCAAGGCATGTGTTGGTAGTTGCCATGAATGGTCTCCCAAGTAGTACTACGTGCTCACGGATATGGCTCTTCCCCTCGTCTGCGGACTTCATTACTACAAAATCAACTGGGATTATCAATTTGTCTACTTTCACAAGGATGTCTTCTCTTATCCCGACTGGCCTCTTCACACTTTGGTCTGCCATTTGGACCACCATATCAGTTGGTGTCAATTCTCCGAGTTCCAGAGCCTTGTATACCGAATACGGCATTAACTTAATGCTAGCTCCTAAGTCAAGCATTGCCTGCGTAGTTCGTCCATTCCCTAAGGCGATGTCGATGATGAAGCTGCCAGGATCCTTTTTCTTCATGGGCAATCCGGCAAGCGAGTTGACTGTTTCAACCCCATTCACTTCCCTCCATGAAGTAATCCTTTTGTTCTTGATCTCACGAAAGAATTTCGTATAAGCTGGAATGTTCTGGATTAACTCTAAGAGGGTACATTGACTTCCACTTTTGACAGGCGTTGGAATAAGGGTGAATCTTGAATATCCTTCTTGGTTGGTTTGATCCGACTCGGGTATGGCACATGTGGCTTCGGAGGCACATATGGGTTGGAAGATTTGTGAAGTTCTCCTGGTATACTAGTTCCAACTTCGACTTCGTCATCATCTATGTCTATTACAGATGGTCTTGGTTCATCATTCCTTTATGGAACTTCTTGAGGTTCTTTAGAACTTCCGCCATCCTCTTGTTCTGTGCTTGGCCCTCTATTATCAATCTCAGTAGGTTCCACCCGCTTAGGACGTATGAAGTTGGGAATTTGGTCATCTTGCCTCCTCGGAGCAGTAGATTCACCTCTTCGCACTCATTCTCCTCAGTAGCAACAGCTGTAGACTGCTCGGGATCAGCTTCAGATGTCTCATCAGTAAGACTCGAACTATTTGGTTCCCTGGAGTTGGGGGGTGATTCGCTCCTCACCTCGGGTGGTTTACTCACTACTTCCTGTGGGGTATCCTCGACTTCTTTACCGCACCTTCCACATTTCAGCAAGCTAAGTTCTTTGATAAGTTGCTCAGTTACTTCGATCGCTTCACAAGCCTTCTCGATGCGAAGATTGTTCTCAGCTTGCCCTGCGTGTGCTACCTCGAAGACACTCTCAATGGCCTTAATCCCTGCGTAAAACGCAAGTTCCTCCTCCTCACTGATGTCCTCGTCCTCAGAATAGCCTTCGTATGATCCGTCAGTTTCATCTTGATTTGAGTATATGTTGGCGACTTCATTCGGCATTATCTTCTCGGATTGTGCGGATCCATTGGCGTACGTTTGAAAGACCTTCACTGCCTCTTCAACTGTACATTCTTCTATACCTCCACATATCCCATCTATTTGAAGTCTGACTTCATCACGTAGTCCTCCAACAAAAAACCAAATCAGCTCTCCATCGTCGAAACGGTGGTGGGGGCACTCACGTTTATACAACTCAAATCGTTCATAGGTGTCACAGAACCGCTCGTACTCTCCTTGCTTGAAGTATTCGATCCGATTCCGAAGTGCCATCCTCTCATGGTAAGGCATGAAACGTGCCAAGAACTCCTCTACTACTTGGCTCCAGGTCTTCAGTGATCCTGGTGCTAACCTTGCTATCCATATCCTCGGTTCATATCCCAAAGCAAAAGGAAACAACTTCCTGCATAATTGATCCTCGGTGAACCCCCTTGATGGAACTTTTGCTACTTCCTCTTCGTAGGACCTGATGAAGCTTATCGGATTCATATCCTCTCCTTCTTCGAACCTTGGTATCCTTCTCACTATGGTGCTTGTTACCTCGTACCCAGATAACTCTTCTTCCAAGTATATAGCTGACCCCCTCCTGACTTGCGAGAACGTCGGTGTCAAGCGGGCTTTTAAAGTCGTCATACCTGGAAATCTGTATCAGGAGTAATTCAAAACTAAAAATTAGCCTCGTTAGAAAATTCGAAAATCGAGAAAATTTCTAGATATCGAATACTACTAAAGCTAGGAAAGGTGATTAGAAATAGACTAGGAAACCAGTATCAGAGAGAGATTAAAAAGGAAAACTAAAACTAGTAGAATTAGAATCTAAAGCTGTAAATATAAACAAATTAAACAGAAAAAAGGAGTATAGTCCCCGGCAACGGCGCCAATTTGATGAACGTGTCAAATTCAATCAAATATATTTGTTATTTAGCCAAAGGCAATCCACAACTACAACGAAAACCGTAGTGTAGCAGTAGAATGACTCGAGTGTCGTTCTCTCAGGACTATAACTTGCTTTATCTATTTAACAAGAGAATATAAAAACAGCAGAAAGATAGCAATAGGGGGTTTTCAAGCAGATAATGGAGATTGGTGATAGTATGGTCCTTCTTAATATAATGGGTCGATAATCATGCATAAATTCCTCGGTCTTGCATAGAGATCTTTGAATCAATCTAGTGTCCTGTTGCAAGTATTAAGCACTACGAAGATAATTTGGTCTGACTAGCCAATCACAATTGTCCTAATGTGTTCTGTAATTATTCAACACTACGAAGATAATTGGTCTGATGGTCGACTAGTGTCCAATTGTGCATAATAATCAATACAACATACGAGAATTTTGGTTACAACTGATCAACAAAATAAAGCAATGACACGGAGTATAATGCGCGATATAGCCATTAGCATGATTATCTTCCCTCGCTAAGAATTCACATACTACCACCAACGATAAGTTTAGCTACTCATAATAGGCATGCAATCAACTGAAATCATAGAAGAAAACATGTTGAAAGAATATAAAATAAGTAGAATAAAACTGTAAGATACAAAGTTACCGAAGGTTGTCAGTCTCCGGATGATTGCGGTCCTACGAGCTCCAAACTGCTATGAAAAAGTATCCCCTAAGCTACAGAACTCCCAGGACAAGCCCCGGGAAGTTCCTACCTAAAACTATAGAGAGAGGTGAGAAAGTAGGTCTGGAAAGATATGATTTTCGGAGAGAAAACTGAGCACTATATATAGGCCCCGAATAAGCTCTGGGGCGGTTCGCCGCAGGATGGGGCGGTTCGCCCCCCCGTCTTTTTCGCGGAATTCCGCGTTTTTCGATGCGGTTTTGGATTTCTTCACCTTTTCGGACTCGGTTTCTGACTTCTAGTTGCCTTCTAACCTCTAGATTCGACCCCTAGACTCCAAATCCTATCCGGAAACCTTCAGATACTCCAAATAGGCTTTTGGAACACCAATTCCTTGTCAACTTCAATATAATTGCTCAGAAATCTTCGAATTTCAACCAAAACCTGTAAAATAAAATCTAAAGGGAAACGTGACACTATTCTAATAAAATGTACTAAAATATAGCTAAATTATCATAGAGGATAGCTAAATTAGGTGAAAAAGACTCGAATGAAAGTGTAAAATACACATTCATCACGTCATCAGCAAATCCTGTCCCCAAGAGAAAAAGGACAAATAACACAAGGAAGAAAACACTGGCTCGCAAGTCATTACCAATTGTCCATGACCTCTCAGACAATTCCCAGACAATTGCTGAAACGCAAGTTCCAGTAGATGTTGCTGAGGTGGTTACTGAAACCTATGTCCGCAATGTTGAAGTGTTTGCGGAAGCCTTCAACAATCAACTTAATGTTGATACATCTACTGCGAATAGACCACAAGGCAGTGGAAATGAAATTCCTGCCCAAGTCCCAGATATCTACATTGTAGATAATCTAGATGATCAGACTCTGGAACCAGCAAGTGATATTGCTGCTGATCTGAGAACCGCGGCACTTGCTGATGCTGCTGAAAAGATGGTTGTTGAACAAGCAACTCATCAAGTTGCTGAAGAACCAGTTACTGAGACAGCAATGGTTCAAGTCCCAGAAGTTGCTGAAGAAACTCAAGAAGCATTGTTCAACGACGCATCTCGTGATGCTGAGAATACTGGCCCAAGTTCACCAAAGACATCAATTGACAAAGTCCAGCTTGTACTGGAAGCTTTAAGCCAACAGATGGAATTGGATATTGAAGAATCATCCAACAAAACCATTGATGCTTTTATGACAAGCAGTGAGCTTAAGGGTCAAGATGCTTCTGCTCAACTTGTCATTTCAGAGACAAGGGAGATTGCTGAAACCGCGCAGCTTTCTCAAACAGAGCAAGCCAAGAAGTCTGCTGAAGAAACAGGCCCAGATGCTGAAGAAACTGTTAATGCTGAAAGGACTGAGCCACAACCTTTCCTTCTTCAGCAGGTAGATAACTCAACCATCAGTAAAACTTCATTTTCTGAAACTTATTATTTTGCTAATATTATGATATCTCTACAGACTTCTCACGATGCAAGTCAGATGGTTGCTGAAGCCTCTGCACGAGAATCAACACTTCCTGCTCAGCAGGTAGTTAAAGTTTTTGGTAATAAAACTAAGTTTGACAACTTAGTACTTGTATCTAACTCATATTTATTTAAGGATGAACAAATGGAGGATGCTACTCAAGCTCCTCAAGGAATGGAAATTGTACAACATGAGCTTGCTAAAACTCAGCAGTTAATTCATGTTTCAGCTTTGAACTCTAAAGCAATTATCCAAACCTCTCCTGATCTAAATATTATTCTTTTTCAGGCTCTAAAGGAGACCACTGAAGTGGTGCACTGATGAACGCGGATGTCGTGCTCCGAATTCAAGCAAATAATATTTGTAATTAGCCAAAGGCAATCCACAACTACAACGAAAACCGTAGTGTAGCAGTAGAATGACTCGAGTGTCGTTCTCTCAGGACTATAACTAGCTTTATAAAATCTAATTTTGAATATAAAAATAGCAAACAGATAGCAAAGGGGTTTCTAGCAGATAATGAAGATTGGTGATAGTATGGTCCTTCTTAGCATAACGGGTCGATAATCATGCATAAATTCCTCGGTCTTGCATAGAGATCTTTGAATCAATCTAGTGTCATGTTGCAAATATTAAGCACTACGAAGATAATTGGTCTGACAAGTCAATCACTATTGTCCTAATGTGTTCCGTAATTATTCAACACTACGAAGATAAACTCGCACACAGGTCGACAAGTGTCCAATTGTGCATAATAATTAATACAACATACGAGAACTTAGGCTGTGCCTGATCAACGAAATAAACAATGACACGGAGTATAATGCGCGATATAGCCATTAGCATGATTATCTTCCCTTCGCTAAGAATTCACATACTACCACCAACGATAAGTTTAGCTACTCATAATAGGCATGCAATCAACAGAAATCATAGAAGAAAACATGTTGAAAGAATATAATAAAATAAGTAGAATAAAACTGTAAGCTACAAAGTTACCGAAGGTTGTCAATCTCCGGATGATTGCGATCCTACGAGCTCCAAACTGCTATGAAAAAGTATCCCCTAAGCTACGGACCTCCAGAACAGGCTCTGGGAAGTCCCTACCTAAAACTACAGAGAGAGGTGAGAAAGTAGGTCTGGAAAGATATGATTTTCGGAGAAAACTGAGCAACTATATATAGGCTTCGAATTACCACGGGGCGGTTCGCCCCACACGCCCGGCGGTTCGCCCGGTGTGGGGCGGTTCGCCCCAGCTCTGCGGCAGTTCGCCCGACGGTTTTTTCGCGGAATTCCGCGTTTTCGACGCGTTTTTGGATTTCTTCCCCTTTTCGGACTCGGTTTCTGACTTCTAGTAGCCTTCTAACCTCCAGATTCGGTCCCTAGACTCCAAATCCTATCCGGAAACGTTCAGATACTCCAAATAGGCTTCTGGAACACCAATTCCTTGTCAACTTCAATATAATTGCCCGGAAATCTTCGAATTTCAAACAAAACCTGTAAATAAAATCTAAAGGGAAACGTGACACTATTCTAATAAAATGTACTAAATATAGTTAAATTAACATAGAGGATAGCTAAAATAGGTGAAAAAGACTCGAATGGAAGTGTAAAATACACATTCATCAAACTCCCAAAACCGAACCTTTGCTTGTCCTCAAGCAACTAAGCTAGACTCTAATACAAAAAACATGCAAGACACAAAATGGAGTCTCATGCCAAATAAAATGAACTAATCTACTGAATTTATCAAATAACATATGAACAAAAACCATATAAATCAAAGCATGAATAAAGGTTGAAGAATACCTCGATTGACTTATACACATCCACATAAGCACTTATGTCAAGACAATATAGTCTCTCGTAACATTCTCTACCTGGACCAAGTCAGTGACGACGTAATGAAGCATGCTAAGATACGAATGGTTTTCCCGTGCCTATGAAACTGAGGACTTACTGCTGTTCCACCATGTTAAGACTTTTCCTCAAAAGAGGTCGAACCAGTACTGGCTCTCATCAAACGAAGGAGGGTTCCCTATAAAAGATAACTCTCCCCTATTCTACCCATCTCTCAAGTAAAGTCATAGGCTATTCACCACTTCCTGAATGGCAGGACGAGGGTGGTCTAGAACAGATGACACTCAAGACAAAAAAAAATAAAAACACGATTACGAACATTACAAAAATGGAAAATAAGACTCAACACTTTGCTAAACTGCTATTTCGCTTTCTTTTTTGGACCCTTCTTTGCTTTTTTGGGGTCTTCTCTTTTTTTCTTTTTTTTCTTTCCAGATTTTTCTTTTTCTTTTTCTCTTTTTTTCTGGAATTTTTCCTTTCTTTTTTTTCGATTTTCTAGCCAGCAGTAGCATAACAAAAAGAGAAACAAAATGACTCACACGACTTCCCCAAACCTATTCGAAAGAATAGGTTGGAGCACAAAATTCACGGAAAATGAAAAATAAACTCACGATACGAAAATGAAAAACAGAAACAAGTCTATGATGGTGTAACCCCCTCCCCAAACCTATTCGGAAGAATAGGTTATAAACAAAGGATCACACAACCTCACACTACCTCCTTCCTAGGCATTTAGCAATCTGAAAGCATGGTGAAGACTTGTTGCCTCTTAGGTACATAATTACTCGGGAAAACAACCATAAGACCCTAACATGCATCATCCTGTTATAAAGGCCTTCGTGAAACGCAGTAGAGAAAACACCACTAAGTGATGTCGAGACTACCATGCTTAACTAAGTGCAATACATAAATGTGACAAGCCAAGCGAGAAAAACCTCAAACAAATTCATAGAGATGAAGCATACGATTACAGGCATATAAAAAAGTTCAAAAAATTCGGCAATAAACTCCATATAAAACATGCAAGACTATCCTAGGATGAATGTAGTGAAATGCAACGTAAAAATCTAAGAAAGCGGTAAACGTGCAAATGCAAATGCAAACAAAGAACAAGATACTAATCAACACAAAGCCAAACAATACTTAACATCACGGTTCACATCCCATCCCCCTTATGATTCTTAAGCTAGCCCCTAGCAAAAGAGAATGAGTAATAAGAAGTGATACTAGATGTTACCGAACGGTTTGGCCTCGGTTGGCTGAGAGTGGGCATGCGAAAGGACTAATCATCGGGATGGTAGTCCCCATAAAAGTCGCTCCACATGTCATTCATGAGCTCATTGGACTGACGTAGAGCCTCTTGCTGCTGCTGGATGAGTTGTTGCTGCTCCCACATGTGCTGCCTATCCTCTCTGCGATGCTCCTCGAATATCTCCCAATCACGGTTGTGCTGGACAATGTGCCTGTCGATGTCCTGTCGCATGGCCGCGTTGTTGGCATCAATTCTGTCGAAGCGGCTGTCGAGGTAGGTACGGAATTCAGAGAAGTCAAATCCTCTAGACCCCTGTGGTGCTCTAGGTGGTGCATGTGATAAGGGCTTCGCCAACATCGGCCTCCATAGCATCCTCATGATCGGAATCATTTGGCTGGAATGGTGCTCCTACATCAGCAGCGGCAGCTGTGAGGTTCTTCAACTGATACCTGTTGAGCTGCACCTCAATGGTCGAGGGTGAAAGGGCAGCGACCTCGCAATCCCCCTCCTCAATATCATCTACCCCATGATATTTGCAGTACGCTGTGATGAAGCTTGGGAAGATGAAAGGCTTCCTCTTCTTTTCCCAGTGGCGCTCGTACTCCTCATACATAATGCGCCCTATGTCGATCTGATGTCCGTCTATGAGGCAGTAGAGGAGCTCGGCGTAGTAGGGCTGAATCCATGTGTCATTCTTCCTAGGGATCAAGTCGGAGATGCAAAATTTCATCATCACCTTAGCTTCTATGCTAAGGTCGCTATAACCGATCCGTCCAGGTTCTCCCTCGATTTCTGGATATCGGTACTCCCTGTTGCAGATCACGTCTGTGATGTGTCTCCCTATCCCCCTAGAGGCCCTCGAATATAGGTAGGCGTGGTCGCTCCCTGTGAATTCTTGTAGCCCAAAATGGATGAATGTGTAAGAAAATATGGTCAGAGTTACCCCTAGGGTACGCAGCGGAATTTTAAAAAATTTCTTAACATACAGTTAATTGATTATGCATATGTTGTATATATATAAACACGTCAATTAGAAGACTAACCTTACTTCCAAAGCAGCTTCCAAGTCTTCGTAATAATCCGGTGTATCTTCTCCTTCGTCGAAGTCGAAGATATCTACAATACTCTGTATATCTGCAGACAATAAGAGTTAGTTTCCAGCTCCTAGAACCTCAACCTTGGTATCCACGGATGAACAACCTATTGGAAGAATGCTAGGATATTCTTTATGTGACCAAGAAGACGGGGCGGCAATTCCCTCCGGTGGTGGTGTGCGCGCGCGTGGCTTAAGGAGAGGAGGGGAGAGTTTTTTTTTTCTCTAAGAAAACTGGGTAGGAAGACTGTGATCAAATCGCATGTAACCGTGTACAAACTTGTGTGTAAAACTCTCTCCAATAGTCTACTATATATAGTAGTCTATAGAAGCCTAAAGCATAAGCTATTAGACTTCGTAAAGGAATAAGAATCTAATTCTTATCGCACAAGGAAACCAATATCAAGTCTAGATTCATTCCCAATCAAATTAAAACTCAATCAGGAAAATCTAACTTATCCCTTGGACTTGTAATAGAGGAAGGAGTCGAACTCCTTCCCCTATTCTACCATGCGCGCGCGCGCGCCTATCCTACGGGACGTGGGTCCCACTTTTGGGACCCACATATATTTCTAAGGCAATCCAAACTCCAAGTAGATTTTGCCCAAGTGCATATGTTAATTCTAAATGAACATATCCTTTACAATCAAACCTCCATTATATTTCCAAAATATAATCTTTAATTGTATTTACATAAAATACAATTAATTAGCCAATTCAATTAATAATTCCAAATCATTAATTGAGCCACCAATTATTATAATTAATTCCAAATCAATTATAATCCATCTATCACAATTAATTCCAAATTAATTGCGATTCCATCTTCAAGGATATTCTGATAGGCTGAATCACCACATAGTGTGACCCATAGGGCCTCACCGTATTAAGCAAGTCCTAGACTAGGCAACATGGAATTCCTAGACGGTTCCATTTGCAGTATTAATACGCGAGGATGTTTGAGAGGTTTCTCAAAGCTAACCCTTTCGTTGCGAAGCCTGTTGCGCTCAACGCGGCGATGGTAACGTCCCTTCATCTGACTTGCTCGGATGTATCTAGGATCGATGAAGTGTCTATCCCAATAATACATCCACGGGCGTCTCAGGGAGTTGTTTGGTTAAGATATACTTATGACCATCATAATATATCATTTGCACTGGCCAGTGACTTTACCAACACAACTATGCAGACTACGAGCAGTGCTCTCCTGTGCTACACTTGAGAGATGAATCCTTCACAGAATCACTTATCACCCCCATTTGTATTTAGCCATAATCCTGGATCGTGTCTTAGGTCAACTGCTTATTCAGAGCTGACATCGACGGGTCCACCAAGGATATGGAGCAACAAATGTGATGATAAAGTCCTGTAAGTACAAAGGACGAATGGCATCACTTCGACAACTCACCGGTTCTCATAGACACATTCGGTGTAGAGTATACATCGATGGGAGTGTCCGGTGGGTACTTCCATTGTTCGATAAAGCTTCTTCGAACAACTATGCGCAGTTATGGGAACGTTCCTTGATTGTCCAACAATCCGTTCCGTGGCCGTGGGATCGGCTCACACTTGCTCCAACAAGTATAACCTCCACGCATACTAGTCTTGTCAGGTTCATTCAGACCCCCACATCCGAGATGTACCACGACTAGGGAGAGTTTGGGATAGATGATAACTCACATAGCTCCCACTAACTGTGTGATCGGTCATCTATCCGAGGGGACATGTTCAGTATCTGTACAGACAGCAATATAGATATGACATGCTGCAGCCTGGTGTAATATAAATATGAAAGCAATACTCAACAGTAAAATGAAACAAACATATATTATATTACGTTGACCTGTGTAATAGTACATATATGTCCTTTACAAGGGCACCATGCCCTTAGTAAGGACTGTCTCTAGGACATATACACTATCAGAATGAAGAGATGTACTCTGGTGTCCACGGTATAATCAGGCCGCGGACTAGCACCCCATTCTTCTCCTCGAGATCCGTGTATCCTGTGTAGAACTCTTGGAGGAGGTTCTCGTCGTAACCTTTGAACATGTTGGAACTGTACCATGCCCAATTCCTTTGTGACCCCAATCGTGACAGCGTCCTATATCCCGCTCTATCTACTGCGGACTCGGGAATGTCAATCCTCCTATCTGGGATGATCGACCTTCCTACGTCGGCCATCTCCACTTCTAGCCTTTGACGCACCTCTATCGCAGCTACAAACAACTCGAACATATGGTGAGATGGTTGGGAGCTTGATGCTACTCCCTTCCCCTTCTTGCTAGAGCTGGCTCTCCTTGATCTCGGTGCCATGATTCCTACAAAGAGCAATTAGTATCTTGTACGATGCAAAACAGACCTATGCAAATGAAAATATACGAGCGAACAAACGAGCAATATTTTCAAAAATCCAACTCCTCAAAAACCCAAAGCCTAGTCTAGTTAATTCATTACGCAACATATCAATGTAACTACTACAATATCATATCACATTATGCTCTTGCTAAACAACAAATGCCTTGAATCACAAGGGTCAATCCATACCATAAAAATCAAAATTCTAGCATAAATCCTCAATTCCATCAATCATGCATTCTACCAATACATCCATCATTATCATATCAACAAACACATGTTTAAGCATGGAATGAAAGTAAGATAGACATTTCCCTAACAAGACATATATCATCCAATTAGCAAAAATCGCAAATCATCAAACCAAGCCTAATTGAACATGTAATTGATAATGAATAACGAATCTAATTACATAAAACATCAACCCATACATCATACAAGCTTAATTGAAGCATAAATCAAAAAATCCCCAAATTGTAAAAATTAGGGTTCATATGATAATACCTCAAATCCGGAAATTGAATGAGCTAGGAAGAAATTTATTCGGATAGAAAGATAGAGCACGTAACGGGCTTCGATTGAAGCTAAAGAACACACAAAATGATGGAAAGATGAAGAAGTTATGAAAATTTGAAGTTATTTTAATATGGAGGAAATTTTGGAGTTTAGAAGATGAAAATGGAGGAAAATGGGTGTTTGGGGAAGAAACCCCCGATTTTAACATTCTGGAGGTGTGGGGCGGTTCGCCCCACACCTGGGGCGGACCGCCCCGTACGGGGCGAACCGCCCCGCACGTCCGGACCGCGCACGCGCGCTCTGGACGTGGGGCGATTCGCCCCCCACTCCTAGGTGGGAGACGAACATTTTTGAAATAAAAATGCGATTTTTAGTCCCCGAAAAATCATTTTCCTCAAAAAATCACTCGAAAAGTCGCACTCGAACACAACATAAGCACATACGACACAGAACCGAACAAATTCACATATGAAAAGCAAATTGTTCAAGTATTAATGCATGCAATAAAGCGGTAAAGAAAGCGATAAAAACCCCGGGTTGCCTCCCGGATAGCGCCATTGTTTAAAGTCTCTGACTCGCCTCCTGTCTTCGCCTATCTTTTCCTTTTGAGGGTACTAGACTTCCCCTTCCCGTGCCTTGATCCTGTGAATAAGAGTGAACATAGACGTTAAGACCACTGTAATCAATAGTGTTAGAAGTACCAGGTGGATCAGGCGGATCAGATATGGCGTGCAACACATGTTGCTTGCCATCCACTTCAATAGTGCAAGTTCTTTGGTAGATGTCCATCACGGAACGTAGCTTAGTCAAGAATGTTCGTCCTAAGAGTATGACATCCCCCGTTCCTGGTGCTGACGCCGGCATAATTACAAAATCGGTGTAGACAGAAGCTTCACCAATCTTGACTAATACATTCTTCACAACGCCTTCGGGTTTCATAAGGGATCCATCCGCCAGTTGCACAATAGCCTTATGCACAGTTAGTTCCCCAAGGTTACTCTTCTCGAAAACATTCAAAGGGAGCACATTAGAGTAGGATCCCGTGTCTAGTGTGGCTCGGACATCTTCAAGCTCCCCAATCCCGACCTTAACATCGAAACTTTGAGGGAGTGGCTCGGAATTCTCTTGCTCCTCTTCACTCTTGTTAGTACCAAGGTCCTTTCTTCTTCTTCGGCTTGTGGGGGCATTTCCCTTTTGCAACTCTCGCACTTAGCAACCTTCTTGATGGTGATTTCAACAGGTAGATCACCCACTAAGGTAATGGACATCGACTTCTCAGTGTTGCTAGGAAGCTTGCCTTGTTCCCTACTTGCTCCTCGGTCGATCAATTCTTGCATCTTTTGATGGGCAAGTCTAGTGCTCTCTTCCAACCTATTGAGCCTTGCCCTAGTCTTCTCAGAATCTTCTTCATACCGTTTGAGAAAACTTTGTGTGTGATCAACCATCTTTTGCAAGTTCTCCATCAGTTGAGCCGACTTCGACTTCGGTGGCTCTTTCGGAGCGGGGTTTTCGCAGTGGTCATTACCATAGTTTAGCCTACTACGGTCTTGGTTAGGTCCATAAGTTTGGTTATCCGGTGCATATCCTTGATTGTTACGGTATCCTCTTCTCCAAAACCCACCTCGAGGATTCCTACCGTCTTGTTCGTAGCTAACTTCTTGAGTACCAAACTCCGTAGCAAAGGCTTCTTCTTCGCCTCCTCGAGCCCAGTTGCCATCATCGTATACCAGCTCCGATCTACACATATGAGCCCCATGCCCATAGTTCTTGCATATTCGGCATACTTCGTTCGAAATAGTTGTTCCGGTGGCGCTCTTGAGGACTTGCTTCAATTCGTTGGTAAAGCACTCGAATTGATCCCCATTCCCCCTATACATAGGGGCTTCTTGAGTCGGTGGAGCTTCAGGTCCACGTCTCCTAACCATTGCTCTTGGGTCCTTGAACTGCGAACCCTTAGCAAGCCTTTCGAAAACTGCCCAGACGGCTTCTGTAGTTTCCTCCCAAATATTGCCTCGGCATTGGAAATCCACCACTTGTTGGTTCTCGAAGGTTAGTCCATTGTAGAAGTGTTGGACTAGGTCGAAAAGTTCAAAACCATGGTGAGGGCACTTGTTTGTGAGATCTTGGAACCTCTCAAACGCGGTGTAGATAGTCTCATCATAGTCCTGCTTGAATCCTGTGATCTGCGCCTTTAGCGCGGTAGTCAAGGTGTGAGGGAAGTATTTCTCCATGAATGCTGAAAAAACCTTCTCCCAAGTGTCCAGCGAGCCTACTGGAAGAGAACTTAACCATGACTTGGCTCTGTCGCCAAGTCCCATAGCAAAAACCTTCATTCTCAACTCATCCGTTGTTATATCAGCTCCGGGTCGTGGGAGTTGGTTGACGAAATCATCGGTATCGTGCAAGTATCCCATCACATCTTCCCTTGATAAGCCATAGAACCTCGGAAGTTGTTGGAATGCGTGGTTCTTGATTTCCAGATCTCGGGTTGCAGACGAAAGAACAATCGCCGGTCCCCTCATACGATCCTTGGTGGGTTGAACCCATGCCTTCAGTGGTCTAGCTTCTGCCATTCCGTCGATTTCCTTGAAAAGAGTGAGTAGAGATTCAGAGAAATCGGTTTCCTCTATTTCCTCTAGTGCGCGCCTTTCAAGTAGTCGCCTCCTTTGGTGGTAGACTCTGTCGATCTCAGCAATTGAATCAGCAAGTGGTGTTCCTGCAGAACGTGTATGCGGCATACACTATCTGTAACAGACTAGGAAAGGTGATTAGAAACAGACTAGGAAAGCAGTATCAGAGAGAGATTAAAAAGGAAAACTAAAACTAGTAGAATTAGGAATCTAAAGCTGAAAATATAAACAAATTAAACAGAAAAAAGGAGTATAGTCCCCGACAACGGCGCCAATTTGATGAACGCGGATGTTGTGCTCCGAATTCAAGCAAATAATATTTGTAATTAGCCAAAGGCAATCCACAACTACAACGAAAACCGTAGTGTAGCAGTAGAATGACTCGAGTGTCGTTCTCTCAGGACTATATCTAGCTTTATCAAATCTAATTTTGAATATAAAAACAGCAAACAGATAGCAAAGGGGTTTCTAGTAGATAATGGAGATTGGTGATAGTATGGTCCTTCTTAGCATAACGGGTCGATAATCATGCATAAATTCCTCGGTCTTGCATAGAGATCTTTGAATCAATCTAGTGTCCTGTTGCAAATATTAAGCACTTCGAAGATAATTGGTCTGACAAGTCAATCACTATTGTCCTAATGTGTTCTGTAATTATTCAACACTACGAAGATAAACTCGCACACAGGTCGACAAGTGTCCAATTGTGCATAATAATTAATACAACATACGAGAATTTAGGCTGTGCCTGATCAACGAAATAAAGCAATGACACGGAGTATAATGCGCGATATAGCCATTAGCATGATTATCTTCCCTTCGCTAAGAATTCACATACTACCACCAACGATAAGTTTAGCTACTCATAATATGCATGCAATAAACAGAAATCATAGAAGAAAACATGTTGAAAGAATATAATAAAATAAGTAGAATAAAACTGTAAGCTACAAAGTTACCGAAGGTTGTCAATCTCCGGATGATTGCGATCCTACGAGCTCCAAACTGCTATGAAAAAGTATCCCCTAAGCTACGGACCCCCAGAACAGGCTCTGGGAAGTCCCTACCTAAAACTACATAGAGAGGTGAGAAAGTAGGTCTGGAAAGATATGATTTTCGGAGAAAACTGAGCAACTATATATAGGCTTCGAATTACCACGGGGCGGTTCGCCCCACACGCCCGGCGGTTCGCCCGGTGTGGGGCGGTTCGCCCCAGCTCCACGGCGGTTCGCCCGACGGTTTTTTGCGGAATTCTGCGTTTTCGACGCGTGTTTGGATTTCTTCCCCTTTTCAGACTCGGTTTCTGACTTCTAGTAGCTTTCTAACCTCCAGATTCGGCCCCTAGACTCCAAATCCTATCTGAAAACCTTCAGATACTCCAAATAGGCTTCTGGAACACCAATTCCTTGTCAACTTCAATATAATTGCCCGGAAATCTTCGAATTTCAACCAAAACCTGTAAAATAAAATCTAAAGGGAAACGTGACACTATTCTAATAAAATGCACTAAAATATTGCTAAATTAACATAGAGGATAGCTAAAATAGGTGAAAAAGACTCGAATGAAAGTGTAAAATACACATTCATCATGCACATCACTGAAGATTCACAAGTGAGTTCTGAGGAACTTTACTTGAACTTCAAAAGAACAACCTTTTCCAGAGTTGCTAAGTCTGTCAGCAACTGGCAAAGGTACAGAAGGATGGACTTTTCTGACCTCCATCTTCATCTATCAAATGAGAAAAAGAGATCCTCTCTACTGAAGCTCGAGACATTTGTCCACTCCATACTTCCTGAAGAATTCTCATATTCTCAGCTAATGAGCTCGATTCTGATTGCTCAAATCAGAGAGAATATGAAGGCAAAATTTAAGAGTACCTCTCCAGCTGAACAAGCTGTGATGCTCAAGGGTTTATTTGTACCCGTGGTGGCTGATCCCCACAAAATCAATGAGGAAGAGGAAGTATCGAGTGTTGCTCTATACAAGCATCTTGAGCTAGTCATTCTGACTGATGATGATGAAGAGGAAGAAGATGAAAACATTCCTACTGATCCCAGTGATGATGAAGGAAAAGATTCAAAGGACAAAAAGGATGACGATGATGACAATCAAGGTCCAAGTCCTGATGCTGGTGGTTTAAAACTGACAGTTGCTGAAACTGAACAACAAGACAATCAGCAAGCTGAACAAACACAAACTTAGCATGAATCTCAACCTGCTCCTACTGATGCTGAAAATCAAGCACCTGTACAAGGCGCTGATACTGAAGAAGAATATGCCAGAAAACGGGCTGCCTTGAAACATGGCAAGAGCCAACTTTCTGATGCCAAGGTCACTGATGCAAACCTTGATGATGAAGATGAAATGGATGAAGATTACCAACGAGCTCTACAAAACAGTCTCCTGATCCATGCAAGGCATACGCAGGATCTGGAAATTGGTCAATCTTCAGGAGTAAAACCAAAGGAAGTCCCCTCCCTTCCACTTACTACTGGCGAAACTCCAGTAATTGAGTCTCAAACGTTGCCCTCAGCAACTACTCAATTAAAACTAACTACTGGCGAAACTCCAGTAATTGAGTCTCAAACGTTGCCCTCAGCAACTACTCAATTAAAACTAACTACTGGTGAAACTCCAGTAATTGAGTCTCAAACGTTGCCCTCAGCAACTACTCAATTAAAACTAACTACTGGTGAAACTCCAGTTGTTGAGTCTGAAGCGTTGCCATCAGCAACCACTCAACCAAAAGGAAATGAAGCTGCTGACTTAGGTTCCAAGGTTGATGGCCTTGATGAATCTGAGGATGAAGATGATCTATCAGCAAACGAGGATGAAAACTCAAAGAGAGACCCAAAAGTGGTTGAAATTCCTCATCCTGACTATATAAATGATGTAGACGATGATTTGAGAGGAGAATTGCTGATGAAGGATGATCAGTTGGCTTCAGAACTAAAAGTTCATTCCTTGACCCCAAATCTAGTGTCGTTCCCACGTGTAGAGGAGTTTACTCCTAGAATTTTGGCACTGAAGAAAGTCCATGATGCCTGCAAAGCAGAAGATGAGGCATTGCCTGCTGAGAGCCCGCTTGATATTGGAAAAATATTGGCTATAGTGCTGAGATGCACTACTACTCTTACAATAGCTCAGAAAGACATCAGTCTTTATCACAAGAGCTATGAAGAAGATGTAAGTCAAGCACTCCGGCTAGCAAAGACCGCTCTAGTAAAGGCTCAGACTTTCATGGAAGACAAGGCCACAACAGAACAAAGACATGAGGAGAACATGGTGAGTATTAAAAATGAGTTGTCAAAGATGACTTCTGATCAGCAACAAATCATCATGAAATACAACAGCCTAAGTACTCTTGTGGAAAATTGCAATGAGTTCTACTCTCTGCACATCACTCCGATGTTGCAATCCATGTCTAAGGGGGAAAAGAGAAGTACAAGAAAAAGAACCCAAACCCCTCCTACTGTTGATGCGCCACTACCAATAGAACCTCTTGCTCCAAAAGAGCAAAGTTCTAAAAGACAAGCAGAATCTGAGTTAAATTCAGCAAGTCCCAAAAAGAGAAAAACTGTTGCTGAAACTCAAGGTTTTTGCTACACTGAAAGTCATCAAGATATGAATGAAGATGATGATGATGATGAAAATCAGACAATAGCTCAAGCCATAAGAGCTAGACCCTTAACAGCCTTAACTCCGTATGGCCATTCAAAGCATTTCTCTTCTGACTCAAGATCTTCAGCAAGAGATCCAGACAATGCAAAGTCAAGAAGAAGAAGTCAAAGACATGAAGAAAAGAGGCTGGCCAACATTGCTATTGGCTCCGGCATCGAATACACCAAGACCAGCAATGATGAAACCACTCAGAACGTGATCAGAAACGTTCATGGTTGCTGGATCTTAAAGCTGGAAGACTTGCTGGTGAATGAGTTCTTTCCTCCAGCCATTTTGAACCAAATCTTCACTTGGATTGAACTCAAGGTAAAAAGGAAAGAAAGGGCTGAGTCCCTCCCAAGAAATATTGCTAGGAGATGATTGAATCTTGAAGTCTCAGTAAGAAGAACTGCAATTGGTAAGTCTATAAGACAAGAACCTGAATTGATAAAACCAGTTGGCATTGCTTATTACTCTGACCCAGTGACCAAGAAAACAAAGAAGAGACTTGGATTGATTCCTTATGAGTATTTCTATCTCACTGCTAAGGATCAAAAAGAAGATCTTCTCTGGCTAAGGAAGATTCATCCTAAAAGCATTTCAGATACACAACTTCTCCATGTCAGCAATTGGGGCATGCATTTGTGGGTAACTCATTACATGGAAATGAATGCTGAAAAGCATCATCACACTGCCTGCAAAAATGCAAGGATTCTTCAATTACAAGTCCGTAGGCTACTTGAGAACTACGAGAAGGACTGTATTGAATTCACTACACTTGCTGAGAAGAGTGTAAGAGAGATTTTGAGAAAATCTTCTCGAAGAGCTTAACTCTCTGTAATAGTTCTGTTAAAGTTTTTATTTGCTGATTTTGTTTAGTTATCTCTGCTCTTTCCTGTAAACTTACTGAAAGATAACTATCAGCAATGAAGCTTTTTGACTCTTATTGGTTTTTGATTATGCAAATTCTTATGCTTACTTTTTAATTATTCAAGTATGCTTGCATTAATCAACTGATTTATTCAACATCAGAAACCTCTAAAAGGGTAACAATTAATTTAGCCATGGATTGCTAACATCAAAAAGGGGGAAATTTGTTAGGAAACTTGTAATTTTGATGAGCAATTAACCATGCTAAATTAAGGAAAGTCCAGTAACTAGTACTCTTAAGGTCCATAGGAATTTAGAATTTTAAGGACATTGTAAAAGAGGAACGTTTGCTGAAGACTTAGAGTAGGTGCTAGATGGGTTGGTTTTACCGCTTATGATGTATCTTGTTTTCTGAAAAGAAATACAACCTATTGAAGCATTTGTTGATGATGTACTTTGTTTTTACAAACAAACTATTGAAGCATTTAGAACCGCTCAGAAGCTTGAATATTTCGAAGACTGAAGACTAGAAGATTTCTGAAGAGACTGGTATCTACAAAGGAACATGTTGCTCAGAAAGTGGAAACTTCAGCAACAGCATTGCATAAGTGAAAATCTATATGACAGAGTAGGTTGTGCTTGCTGAAACTGAGACTGACGATGAACATTTGTGACCTCTTGCTGAAAGTACTTGTATTTGCGCTCCAATGTTACTGTTTGAATTTTATTTAAAAGAGCATTAAATGCAAAGCATGCACGCGAAGGACATGAAGACTAGAAGACAAATAAGGACGCTGCTGAAAGTACAAAAGCAAGATAGTGACATTTTAATGAACAAAAGCCTTAGAATTTGAAATTCAAACGACTCCTTATTTCACTATAAATAGAGGTCATCCGGCAAAGAGTTGAAGTGTGTCAACAACGTGATCAAACTCTCACTTGTGCTTAAACTCACATACCTTCAAACACTCTTACTGCCATTGATCCGTTCCAAGACTTAAAGCTTGTAAAAGCTACTTGTGAAGAAGTAGAACTTACACGACTAAGAAATTAGTTAAGTGTTCTTTCTTTGTTTCGAGCAAGAACAAGTCTTGACACCAGAAACAATCAAACTTGTCTATCTTAGATTACTTGTTGTAACTGAATAAGTTATAATTAAGTTATCTCATCCCAAACCTCTCTAACTGAAAATACACCCTTTCAGGCGTGATATTCAGGGGGAACTTAATCGAGCATAGTGTTGCTGATTAAAAGTACCAAGTTTGGTGGAGAACAAGGTTACGTTCTCTAGTTAGGTTGGAGACGAAACAAGTGTGCTTTGGTTTCTGTTTGAATCGCTCTAGATAGGTGTTGTAAGGAACCTCAAACTTATCTTAGTGGATTCAGTCCTAGAAAGGACAAAGTGGATCAGTTGAGAGATTACGCCACTCTCAGATACCACTATAAAAGTGTTTGTGTGATTTACTTACTGTACTTAGTTTTCAGCAAATCATATCTATCTGTACACAGTCACTCACATCACTTGTTGAAACTTTCATTTACTGAAAAAGCGCTCATTGTATCAAAGACTTCCGCTCTCTGATTTTAAGTATCAGCAAACCTAGTTACTGTGAAGTAACTTGCGCTTGCTGAGAAAGTTAAGTATCAGCAAACTCATTACTGAAAAGTAATAAGAACTTGCTGAGAAAGTTTTTAAACGACGAAAGTTTGAAAAGACTATTCACCCCCCACCCCCTAGTCTTTTCTTGTTGTTTAAAGGGACCAACAATATTCAATAATGAAAAAATCAAATCATATGAATTGTTACAGGAATACATTTGATCAAACTACTAGACAAGAGATTGATAAAAAGTTACCACCAAAGCCGTCACTATTCGGTGGAAATTGATAGAAACCTCTCCATAGATGAAAATAGCATGCAATCCTATGGACAAATCTTCAATCCAATGTGAATTAAAATGTAAATCTAAGTTTAGGGTGAAAATTGGGGCTTAGAGCTCTCCAAAATTCGAATGCTGAAGTCTGAATGTCAAAAAAGTAGCTGAAAATGTGTTTTAAAGATAGAATCCCGACTTTGTAACTGCAGCCAAGCGGACCGCTTGGCAAGCGGACCACTTGGCTGCTGCCAAGCGGACCGCCTGGATTTTGGGCAACTTCTGTGGAATTCCAGAGATTTCCAAGCGGAGGGCTTGGCTTCCGGAAGCGGTTCACTTGCTCTGTGGGGCAGATTTTGACTTGGAAGCTCAATCCTTTGCCCATGATCGACCCTCGGCTGCCTTGGACTTGTCCTTCTCAACACTTATTGGGGCTCAAGCATTCACGAACAAAGCCACGGAGGTCGAGGAACTTCAACGGGGCCATTTTCCATAAAAAATGCTTGTTTCTATCTCCAAAACAACGTTTCGTACCTAGGTGCCTGAAAATGCAGAAAACACAAAACGTGACACTATTCTACAAAACTAACCAAAAAACTAAGCAAAAGGATAGCAAAAGAAGGCAAAAAAGACAAAAAGATGAAGGCGTCAAAAATACGTTCATCATCAATCCCCTTGAGATCTTCAGTGCTCCATGCAACAATATCATTATTCCTCTTAAGACACTCCGTGTGTTTCATTTCCACTTCCAAGGTCATCTCTGTCCCTATTTTGGTAACTTTTTCAGGACATTCTTCTACCACTTGAATATGTTTCAAAGTTTCCTTTGCTTCTATCTTATTTTCCTCGAAGAATTTCTTCTTCTTGGAAGTTGGAGAGATCGGAGGTATGACTTTACAATCTTCAAGCTCTTTGACTTCTCCTATCAATTGTTCCTTTGCTTTTCTTTTGCATGGTTGTTCTCTGCCTTTGAATAGGGCTTGGCTTCTTAGACTTTCTCTTCGAGTTACGTACTGAATAGCCACTCTCGTATCCCCTTGTCCTAGATGCAGACTTGACACAGCCTTCGCTGAGAGGCTATAGCATGCCCAAGCCTCTTGGATGTTTCCTACTTCTTGCCCTATTCCTCTTTTCGTGGGGAACTTCATCCGATTATGGACGGTTGATACCACCGCTTTGAATTGGGACAACGCTGGTCTTCCTAACACCAAAAAGTAATCAAAGGGCATATCTACTACCACAAATGTATGTTAGCAAGTCCCTAGCTGTCTGGTCTCTTGCGCTTCTGGACTCCCCTCCTTCTGGTCCTCCCGCAATTGTGAGGGCAAAAATTCTTCCATTTACTGGCAAGTTTTCATAATCTTGATCATCTTGATCCTCCCATCCTCCTTTCCGGGAGGAGGTGGAGGTGAAGGTGTGGAGGCCTCTCCTCTTTTTGCTTTGGTCCTCTCATGTCTGAAAGGTGTATCTTTTACAACATAATTCGCGAGTTGTCCTCTGCGCACTAAGGTTTCGATTTCAGTTTTAAAAGTAAAGCACTCCTCTGTTGTATGACCTTTCCCCTTATGGAACTTGCAAAATTTGTCAGAGTTCTTGTTTCTCCTTGTCTCTTGGATGGGGGGAGGCCACTCAATGTCAATGTTCTTGGTCATAATAGTATGCAAGATGTCGGATCTTGTCCTATTAAGATGAGTGTATTTATCATATCTTGTTGGTGGCCCTCCCCTCGGTGGAGTTCTCTGATCTTGAAATTCATTCCTTTGGATGCTTCCCTTGAGCATGTTGTGCCTAGGCTCTTGTTTCTTTCCCTTGGAATGATTTTGATTTTGGACTTGCTTTTGGTGATCCCTTTCTCTTTCCTTTTCTTTTTCCTTGGAAGGATTTGCTCTTACTTGCATTGTCTTCTAGAATTCTTCCGCTTTTAAGAAGTCTTGACCAAATTGTTCAAGCTCCTTATAGTTCTCAGTTCGAGAGAATGAGAGTTGTTTTCTGAATTCCTCATTGGTAGTGTTACCATACAAGTATTATTTCCTTCCTTTATGGAATGATCCTCTACTTGACATGTGGCTTTGTGGAACCTATCAAGAAATGTTCTCAAGTCTTCCTTGGGCTTTTGAACTATCTCAGCCAAGTATTTTACTCCTCTTTTCCTTCTGATGGCTTTTTCAAACCTCTTGGTAAATTCTTGATTGAGCTGCTTATAGATCTTAATTGAACCATTCTCCAAACCCGTCCACCATACCCTAGCATCCCCTGAAAGGGTTGCTGGAAAGATCAAGGCCTTGGTCTTGGAATCATGTCCATAAGCATCCATCTTGGTTCCAAACCTTATCAAATAATTAGTAGGACAAGTAGTTCCATCATAGCTATCCAAAGAGGAAAACCCTCTCTCAGTCTTAACTTTGTGGTTCCTTATCTCGTCACACAAGGCACTAGGGTCTTGGTCTCTCTCTTGTTCTTGATCTCTGACTAATGCCTTCAAGATCTCTATTCGCGCTTCCAGTTCATTCCTCTGAGCCCTTAGTTCCTCCAAGGTTGGTTTCCTTGTTGGCGGCAGATCATTCCCTACTAATGGGGTACGGAGTAACACTGGACCACCAACTTTGTTTTCAACTTGTACCTCGGGTAAGGCTTGTGTAACCGCCTGGTTCTGAAGGACCATCTGGTTTTGCGTTACTACCTGGGTTTGTGGGAGTACTTGTGTATGGGGAACCACTTGAGTTTGAGGAGGATTTTCGTTCCCTTGAGCTTGTGATGCCCTGACCCTTTGATCTATTATCTCTCTCAGATCATTTGGAGCTCCTGGGAGACCGAGTCTTGATTGCACCCGAGAGGGTCCAACTCTATCATGTATAGGTCGAGAGTAGGCCCAGAATTGTGCTCCATCCTCTCTGAGTTGCACTCCCTGATTGTTCCTACTTCTGGCTTGCGCTTGAACTTGTTGTTGAATTCTCGCTACATCATTTGGGGCGAAACAACCTTGAATTGTTAACAGGAGTGATGAACCGAATTTGTCAGACTCGATTAATCAAATAAATTTGTTTTTAGCCAAAGGCAATTCACAACTACAACGAAAACCAAGGCACGTAGTGTAGAAGTAAAATAACCTCAAGTGTCGATCTCTAAGGACTATAACTAGCTTTATCTAATTTAACTTAAACTATAAAATCAACAAACGACTTAGCACAGATTTTCTTAACAATAATAATGGAATTTAGCGATAGTATGATCATTCAAAGCATCAGGTTAATAATCATGCGTGAAGTACTTGAACGTTTGCATAGAAATCTAAGATCATGAATTGTTCAATGTGTTCCGTTCAATTCAACACTACGAAGATAGAGGGCTTAGATAGATCAAAGAAATAAAGCAATAAGTAAAGTCTGAATCGCGTTACAGCCAATCATGCATAATTAAGAACCCTAGCTAAGAAATCACATACTATCACCAACGATAGATTTAGCTACTCATAGATAGATTGCAATCAACAAGAATCAAAGCAAGATTGAATGAAAACAAGTTGAAAGAAATAAATAAAAGTAGAAAAATCGTGAGATACAATGTTACCACCGAAGGTTGTCAATCTCCGAAGAATTGCTAGCTCACAAGCAAGAATTGATAAACAACGAGGTCCAATTGCTATGCTTAATCCTCCAAATTGATAAGAAATAGAGTCTCCTATGCTAAGAATTCCCAGAACAGGCTCTGGAGAATTCGTCTCTCAAAATAATGTGTAAAGGTATGAAAAACGTAGAGAATGGACAAACATATATATAGAAGTCGGAAATGCACGGGGCGAATCGCCTGGGGTCCCAGGCGAACCGCCTGGCACCGGGCGAACCGCCTGGGAGCTCCAGGTTGGTGGAGACGCGTTTTTGGTCTTCTTTTCCTTTTCGGACTCGGATTTTGCCTTCTAGTGACCTTTAAGCCTTGAAACTCGACACCTAGACCTCAAATCTCGTCCGGAACCTTCTAGATACACCACGGATGACCACGAAACATCGAATCTTCGTTCTGTTCAACATAATTGCCCGGAAAATCACATTTTTTACCTAAAACCTGAAAAATGCAAAGAAAAGGGAAACGTGACACTATTCTAATAAAATGCACTAAAATATAGCTAAATTATCATAGAGGATAGCTAAATAGGTGAAAAAAGACTCGAATGAAGGTGTAAAATACACGTTCATCAAACTCCCCAAACCGAACCTTTGCTTGTCCTCAAGCAACTAAGCTAGACTCTAATGCAAAAAACCAATGCAACACACAAAATGGAGTCTCATGCCAAATGAAATGAACTAATCTATTGAATCTATCAAAAATTTATTAACAATGACCATACATATCATAACATGGATATTGGTTGAAGAATGCCTCGATTGACTCATACACATTCACATATGCACTATGTTAAACGAGATAGTCTCTCGTAACATTCTCTACCTGGACGTAGTCAGTGACGACGTAATGAAACATGTTAAAATACGAATGGTTGTCCCGTGCCTATGAAACTGAGGACTTACTACTGTTCACCAAGTTAAGACTTTCCCTCAAAGAGGTCGAACCAATACTGGCTCTCATCAAACGAAGGAGGGTTCCCTAAAAGTTCACACTCCCCTATTCTACCCATCTCTCAAGCAAAGTCATAATGAATCACCACTTCCTGAATGGCAGGAAGGGGGTGGTCTAGAACAGATGACACTTAAAGAACAAAAGACAAAAAATTACAACTCGATTACGAACATTATATGAATTGAAAAACAAGACAAATACTTTGCCAAACTGCTTTTTGGCTTTCTTTGGACCCTTCTTTGCTTTTTTGGGGCCTCTTTTTTCTCTTTTTTTCTTTTCCAGAATTTTTTCTTTTTCCTGGAATTTTTTCTCTTTTTGTTTCGATTTTTTTTCTTTCTTTTTTTTTATAAACATAGCCAGCAGTAGCACAACGAAAAAGAAATTACAATGATTCACAAACAACCTCCCCAAACCTATTCGAAAGAATAGGTTGAAGCACAAACTTTACGAAAAAGGAAAGCAAACTCACAACACTCAAAAATAAAAAAATAAGTCTAATGATAGCGTAACCCCCTCCCCAAACCTATTCGAAAGAATAGGTTGCAAACAAAGGATCACACAATCTTACACTACCTCCTTCCTAGGCATTTAGCAATCTCAAAGCAAGGTGAAGACTTGTTGCCTCTTAGGTACATAATTACTCGGGAAAACAACCATAAGATCTTAACATGCATCATCCTATTATAAAGGCCTTCGTGAACCGCAGTAGAGAAAACACCACTAAGTGATGTCGAGACTACCAAGCTTAACTAAATGTATATATAAATGTGACAAGCCAAGCGAGAAAAACCTCAAACATATTCATAGAGATGAAATGCATGGTCAAAGGTCATAACTAGTTAATCTACCCAATAAAAAAGTTCAAAAAATTTGGCAATAAACTCCACACAAAAACATGCAAAACTATACTAGGATGAATGTAGTGTATGCAACTAAATACTAAGAAAGCGGTAAACGTGCAAATGCTAATGCAAACAAAACACAAGATACCATACTCAACATCATAAACCCAAGCAATACTTAACATCATGGCTCACATCCCATCCCCCTCATGAAACTCAAGCTAGTCCCTAGCAAAAGAGAATGAGTAAATAAAAAGTGATACTAGATGTTACCGAATGATTTGGCCTCGGTCGGCTGAGTATACAAGAATGGACTTGTGAAAAGACTAATTATTGGGATCGTAATCCCATAATAGTCCCTCCACATGTCGGACAGGAGATCATTGGACTGCTGAAGAGCCTCTTGTTGCTGACGGGTGAGCTGTTGTTGCTCCTACATTATCTCTCTCTCATTTCGGCGATGCTCCTCAGCTATTTCCCAATCGCGGTTGCGTTGGGCAATGTGTCCATCAAGATTATGTTGCAACCCTTGGACAGAAGTGGTCAAGGCTGCAACACTAGCATCAACTCTACCGAAACGGTCATCGAGGTAGGCCCGAAAATCAGAGAAGTCAATACCTCTAGACCCATGTGGTGCTCGAGGCGGTGCATGTGGCGCTCTACAGACAGAAGGAATATCAGGAATAGGAACTCGGCCAGCTCCATCATCAGTATCCATAGCATCCTCATCCTCCTCATCATTATTATCATCGTCAGAATCACTCTGTTGGAGGGAAGCTTCAACATCAGCAGCAGAAGTCGTGGGGTTCTTCATACGATACCTATTCAGTTGCACATCAATAGTTGAAGGGGAAAGAGCAGCGACCTCAGAATCCCCCTCAACAATGTCCTCAACCCCGTGATATTTGCAATATGCTGTGATGAAACTCGGAAAAATGAAGGGCTTCTTCTTCTTCTCCCAATGACGCTGGTATTCTTCGTACATGATCTGTCCAATGTCTATACGATGCTTGCCCAACAAGCAGTAGAGGAGCTCAGCATAGTTCGGCTGAATCCATGTGTCATTCATCCTAGGGATCAGGTTGAAAATACAAAATTTCATAACCACCTTAGCCTCAACACTAAGGTCACTCTGATGGATCCGTCCAGGTTGTGCCCCGGTTTCTGGAAACACATACTCCCTGTTGCAAATCACAACTGTGATGTCATTTCCAATCCCCCTAGTAGCCCTCGAATACACATAAGAATGGTTACTTCCGGTGAACTCCCGTTCCCCCAAATGGATAAATTCAGAAATTGAGGCCGGAGTCCATGGAACGATTACGCCTCTAACAAGTACTCCCTCCTTCTCTTCGAGATCCGTGTAGCCAACATAAAACTCATGGAGGAGGCTCGTATCATATCCCTTAAATCGGTTGGAAGTAAACCAACCCCAATTTCTCTTTCTAGCCAAACGAGAGAGCACCTTGTAACCTGGTGGGTTAGCATGGTCGTCTGGAATATCGATCCTTCTATCCAGTATGGTCGATCGTCCACCTCGAGCAAGCTCTGCTTGGAGCCTCAAACGGACGTCAATCGCAGCAAGTGACAACTCAAGTAACTCATGGGAATCTTGGGAGATTGAAGCTGCCCCCTTGCCCTTCTTGCTCTTAGACGAGCAAACTTTCTTCTTGTCACGTGGTGGCATGGTTCCTACAAGCAGCAATTAGTGTCTTGTATGACATAAAACAGATTCATGCATATGCAAATGCAAGAGTGAAACACACGAGTGATAACATCAACAAACGTACTCCTCAAAACCTCCATGTCTAATCTAGCCACTTCTAGAACTAAAATGCAACACACCAACATATCTTAGACATGTAACATATCACATTAAGCTCTTGCTAGACAACAAATAGCCTTAAATCATAAGGCTCAAATCATATCATAGTAGCAAAAAATCTAGCATCAAAAATCCTCAAACTCATCAATTACGCGTTCTACCATCACGTTCATCACTATCATATCAATAAGCACACCCATAGACATGGAGTGGAAGGAAAAGAAACAATGCACCTTAAGACATAGACATCTAGTAGGCAAAATTCTCAAACCAACAAACCTAGCATAATTGAACATGCAATTGATAGTGAATAACGTTTCTAATCACACAAACAATCAACCCATACATCATATAAGCTCAATTGAAGCATAAATCAAGAAACCCCCAAATTTGAAAAATTAGGGTTCATGTGAAGTTACCTCAGATCTGAAAAACGAATGAACTAGGATGAAAGTTGTTCGGATAGAATGAAAGAGCACGTAATGGGCTTCGATTGAAGCAAAAGAACACCAAATTTGATGGAGAATTGAAGATTTTATGTAATATTGAAGATTTTTTGAATTTTTGGGTGTTTTGGAGTAAGAGAGGTGAAGAAGATGAGAGAATGAGGAATTGGGTGAAGAAATCCACTCATATGCTTTCAGATAATGGAGGGCGATTCGCCCCGTGTGTGGGGCGATTCGGACCCATCGCCAGAGGTGTGGGGCGAATCGCCCCATATGTGGGGCGAATCGCCCCCCACTGCCAGAGAGCCTGAAGCTCTCTGGCGACGTGGGGCGATTCGCCCCCCACCTCCAGAGGTGGGGAGACAAAATTTTCAAAAAAAGTTCAGTTTTTATCCCCGAAAACCATTCTCCTCATAAAAACACTCGAAAAAATTCACTCAATCATAAACATAAGCACAAAACATCACATAAACGAACAAATTCACAAAAAGAAAAGCAAATTGTTCTATGAATGAATGCATGCAATGCAATAAAGCGATAAAAAAGCAATAAAAACTCCGGGTTACCTCCCGGATAGCGCCATTGTTTATAGTCTTTGACTCGACTTCTTCTTGCTCTTAGTTCTTCTTTTTGAGGATACTAGACTTCCCCTTCATGGATCTTTTCCTCATTCCACAAACCTGTGAATGAGAATGAACATAGACAGCAAGACCAAAGTAGTTAATTGTGTGAGAAGCATTGAAGTGAATATTTGGATCAGATATGGCTCGCAACACATGTTGCTTGCCATCCACCTCAATGGTGCAAGTTCTTCGGTAGATGTCTATTACGGAGTGTAGCTTAGTCAAGAACGTTCGCCCCAAGAGAACAACATCCCCCATCCCAGGTGTAGACAACGGCATAACTACAAAGTTGGTGTACATAGAAGCTTCACCAATCTTTACCAATACGTTCTTCACAACGCCTTCGGGTCTCACAAAGGATCCATCCGCCAATTGCACAATAGCCTTATGCTCAGATAGTTTTCCAAGGCCACTCTTCTCAAACACATTCATTGGGAGCACATTAGAGTAAGATCTCTTATCTAGTGAAGCACGAACATCTTCAAGTTCACCAATCCCAACCTTAACATCGAAACTCTCAGGAATTGGCTCGGGATCCTCTTGCTCCTCATCACTCGCATCAAATCCAAGGTTCTTCTCTTCTTCCTTGGCTAATGGAGGTTCTCCATCCTTGCAGCACTCACATTTAGCAACCTTATTGATGGTGATTTCAACAGGAAGATCACCCACCAAGGTAATAGACATCGACTTCTCGGTGTTGCTAGGTAATTTCCCATGCTCCTTACTCGCTCCACGGTCAATCAACTCTTGCATCTTTTGATGGGCAAGCCTAGTGCTCTCTTCCAAACGATCCAGCCTAGCCCTAGTCTTCTCAGAATCTTCTTCATAACGCTTAAGAAAACTTTGGGTGTGATCAACCATTTTCTGCAAGTTTTCCATGAGTAGAGCTGTCTTCTACTTCGATTGCTCCGTGGGAGTGGGATTTTTGCAGTGATCATTACCATAGCTAAGCTTACTACGGTCTTGGTTAGGGCCATAAGTTTGGCTAGCCGGTGCATATCCTTGATTGCTTCGGAACCCTCTTCTCCAAAATCCACCTCGAGGATTCCTACCATCTTGTCCATAGCTAGCTTCTTGAGTACCAAATTCCGCAGCAAAAGCTTCCTCTTCGCTTCCTTGAACCCAATTGCCATCATCATATGCAAGCTCCGATCTACACATATGAGCTCCATGCCCATAGTTCTTGCATATTCGACAAACTTCATTCGACATAGATGTTCCAACGGAGCTCTTGAGGACTTGTTTCAACTCATTGGTAAAGCACTCGAATCGATCACCATTCCCCCCATACATAGGGGCGTCCTGAGTAGGCGGAGCTTCAGGTCCACGTCTCCTAACCATTGCTCTTGGATCCTTGAATTGCGAACCCTTAGCAAGCCTTTCGAAAACCGCCCAAACGGCTTCCGAGGTTTCTTCCCAAATATTGCCACGGCATTGGAAATCCACCACTTGCTGATTCTCAAAGGTTAGTCCATTGTAGAAGTGTTGGACAAGATCCGAAAGCTCAAACCATGGTGAGGGCACTTGTTCATGAGGTCTTGAAACCTCTCAAACGCGGTATAGATGGTCTCATCATAGTCTTGTTTGAATCCAGTGATTTGCGCCTTAAGCGCGGTAGTCAATGTGTGAGGAAATTATTTCTCCATGAATGTTGAAAAACCTTTGCCCAAGTGTCAAGTGAACCCGCCGGTAGAGAACTCAACCATGCCTTGGCCCTGTCGCCAAGCCCCATAGCAAAAACCTTCATTCTCAACTCATCCGCTGTTATTTCAGCTCCGGGTCGTGGAAGTTGGTTGACGAAGTCATCGATATCATGCAAGTACCCCATCACGTCTTCCCTAGCCAAGCCATAGAACCTCGGAAGTTGATGGAACGTGTGGTTTTTTATTTCCAGATCTCGAGTTGCAGACGAAAGAACAATCGCCGGTCCCCTCATACGATCCTTGGTGGGTTGAACCCATGGTTTCAGTGGTCTAGCTTCTGCCATTACGACGATTTCCTTAAAAAGACTGTGTAGAGATTCAGAGAAATCAGTATCCTCTATTTCCTCTAGTTCACGTCGTCGAAGTAGTCGCCTTCTTTGGTGGTAGACTCTGTCGATTTCAGCGATGGGTTCAGCAAGCGGTGTTCCTCTAGATCGTGTACTTCGCATACACTATCTGTAACAAGCTAAGAAAAGAGTATCAGAGAGATCAAATTAAATAAAACTACTAAAACTAGGAATTGAATGCCGAAAATATATATAAGCTAAACAGAAAAAAGGAGTATAGTCCCCGGCAACGGCGCCAATTTGATGAACCGAATTTGTCAGACTCGATTAATCAAATAAATTTGTTTTTAGCCAAAGGCAATTCACAACTACAACGAAAACCAAGGCACGTAGTGTAGAAGTAAAATAACCTGGAGTGTCGATCTCTAAGGACTATAACTAGCTTTATCTAATTTAACTTAAACTATAAACTCAACAAACGACTTAGCACAGATTTTCTTATCAATAATAATGGAAGTTAGCGATAGTATGATCATTCAAAGCATTAGGTTAATAATCATGCATGAAGTACTTGAACGTTTGCATAGAAATCTAAGATCATGAATTGTCCAATGTGTTCCGTTCAATTCAACACTACGAAGATAGAGGGCTTAGATAGATCAAAGAAATAAAGCAATAAGTAAAGTCTGAATCGCGTTACAGCCAATCATGCATAATTAAGAACCCTAGCTAACAAATCACATACTATCACCAACGATAGATTTAGCTGCTCATAGATAGATTGCAATCAATAAGAATCAAAGCAAGATTGAATGAAAACATGTTGAAAGAAATAAATAGAAGTAGAAAAATCGTGAGATACAATGTTACCACCGAAGGTTGTCAATCTCCGAAGAATTGCTAGCTCACAAGCAAGAATTGATAAACAACGAGGTCCAATTGCTATGCTTAATCCTCCAAATTGATAAGAAAAAGAGTGTCCTATGCTAGAATTCCCAGAACAGGCTCTGGAGAATTCGTCTCCCAAAATAATGTGTAAAGGTATGAAAAACGTAGAGAATGGGCAAACATATATATAGAAGTCGGAAATGCACGGGGCGAATCGCCTGGGGTCCCAGGTGAACCGCCTGGCACCGGGCGAACCGCCTGGCATGCCGGGCGAACCTCCTGGGAGCTCCAGGTCGGTGGAGACGCGTTTTTGGTCTTCCTCCTCCTTTCCACCTTCCTCCTAATGGGAGACGGCACGAGGACGGGTGGGCTGAGGATTTCACGCCGCTTGAGCGATTCTGGTACTTTTTCTGTTAACCATCTTTTAGGACTTCGTCGGTAGGACAAAGGGTAACCTTTTGAACGGTTCCCACAGACGGCGCCAAATGTTGATAGGTAACTTATTAGATCTTTCTAGTTCGTACTAATCCTCGGTCCTCTTGACTTTAGCTCCCTTCCATAGTTACTGAGACCTGAAATGTGACTTGAGGGGCAGGGTTAGTAATGGTTTTCCGGTTTGTCTATTGATCAAATCGGATAGTCGACTTTATGGTTAGAGGGTTAAATACCTCTCTAGTCTATGTAGTATGAAAGTAGGTGTAAGATTGATGACCTTTAGGAGTGAATAGTGACTCCTATTTATAATGTTTCCCAAAGTGTGATAGAGCTCCTCAGATTGTGCCAAGTGTCAGGCTAAGATTGAATCTCAAAGAGTTAAAGCCCATTAGTTGGCCTAATGGGCCTGGCCCACGTCCCAAATTAGGATTTTGTCAAGGCTAAGATAGTAACTGTTCTCTCTTGGAACGTTCTAGGACCCTTAGTCTAACCCCTGTTTCCGGCGCATGGTCTGAGCTAGAGCCCGACTTAAGTGTCCGAGTTCCAAATAGCAACAGGAGCAACAAATATGACTTGTGTATTTTTACCTATAAGTCTGATACAAGATGTGTGTCGGACACCCTTTCTTCTAGTAATGTGACTTAGGTATTTTAGCAACAAGTCCGATACAAGATGTGTGTCGGACACCCTTTCTTGTAGTTAACCTTGATCCATGGTCCTTGGAATCATACAACTCAGATTGTATGTCGGACCATGATCTTGACAAGACTTGTTCCCAGGGTCCTCCTCTCTAGACGCCGCCAAATGTTGATATAGGTAAATGTTGATAGGTAAATTATTATGTCTTTCTAGTTCGTACTAATCTTCGGTCCTCTTGACTTTAGCTCCCTTCCATGTCCTTAATGTAAGAAAATATGGTCAGAGTTACCCCTAGGGTACGCAGCGGAATTTTGAAAATTTCTTAACATACCGGTTAATTGATTATGCATATGTCGTATATATATAAACACGTCAATTAGAAGACTAACCTTACTTCCAAAGCAGCTTCCAAGTCTTCGTAATATTCCGGTGTATCTTCTCCTTCGTCGAAGTCGAAGATATCTACAATACTCTATATATCTGCAAGACAATAAGAGTTAATTTCCAGCTCCTAGAACCTCAACCTTGGTATCCACGGATGAACAGCCTATCGGAAGAATGCTAGGATATTCTTTATGTGACCAAGAAGACGGGGCGGCAATTCCCTCCGGTGGCGGTGTGCGCGCGCGTGGCTTAAGGAGAGGAGGGGAGAGTTTTTATTTTCTCTAAGAAAACTGGGTAGGAAGACTGTGATCAAATCGCATGTAACCGTGTACAAACTTGTATGTAAAACTCTCTCCAATAGTCTACTATATATAGTAGTCTATAGAAGCCTAAAGCATAAGCTATTAGACTTCGTAAAGGAATAAGAATCTAATTCGTATCGCACAAGGAAACCAATATCAAGTCTAGATTCATTCCCAATCAAATTAAAACTCAATCAGGAAAATCTAACTTATCCCTTGGACTTCTAATAGAGGAAGGAGTCGAACTCCTTCCCCTATTCTACCACGCGCGCGCGCGCGCGCCTGTCCTACGGGACGTGGGTCCCACTTTTGGGACCCACATATATTTCTAAGGCAATCCAAACTCCAAGTAGATTTTGTCCAAGTGCATATGTTAATTCTAAATTAACATATCCTTTACAATCAAACCTCCATTATATTTCCAAAATATAATCTTTAATTGTATTTACATAAAATACAATTAATTAGCCAATTCAATTAATAATTCCAAATCATTAATTGAGCCACCAATTATTATAATTAATTCCAAATCAATTATAATCCATCTATCACAATTAATTCCAAATTAATTGCGATTCCATCTTCAAGGATATTCTGATAGACTGAATCACCACATAGTGTGACCCATAGGGCCTCACCGTATTAAGCAAGTCCTAGACTAGGCAACATGGAATTCCTAGACGGTTCCATTTGCAGTATTAATACGCGAGGATGTTTGAGAGGTTTCTCAAAGCTAACCCTTTCGTTGCGAAGCCTGTTGCGCTCAACGCGGCGATGGTAACGTCCCTTCATCTGACTTGCTCGGATGTATCTAGGATCGATGAAGTGTCTATCCCAATAATACATCCACGGGCGTCTCAGGGAGTTGTTTGGTTAAGATATACTTATGACCATCATAATATATCATTTGCACTGGCCAGTGACTTTACCAACACAACTATGCAGACTACGAGCAGTGCTCTCCTGTGCTACACTTGAGAGATGAATCCTTCACAGAATCACTTATCACCCCCATTTGTATTTAGCCATAATCCTGGATCGTGTCTTAGGTCAACTGCTTATTCAGAGCTGACATCGACGGGTCCACCAAGGATATGGAGCAACAAATGTGATGATAAAGTCATGTAAGTACAAAGGACGAATGGCATCACTTCGACAACTCACCGGTTCCCATAGACACATTCGGTGTAGAGTATACATCGATGGGAGTGTCCGGTGGGTACTTCCATTGTTCGATAAAGCTTCTTCGAACAACTATGCGCAGTTATGGGAACGTTCCTTGATTGTCCAACAATCCGTTCCGTGGCCGTGGGATCGGCTCACACTTGCTCCAACAAGTATAACCTCCACGCATACTAGTCTTGTCAGGTTCATTCAGACCCCCACATCCGAGATGTACCACGACTAGGGAGAGTTTGGGATAGATGATAACTCACATAGCTCCCACTAACTGTGTGATCGGTCATCTATCCGAGGGGACATGTTCAGTATCTATACAGACAGCAATATAGATATGACATGCTGCAGCCTGGTGTAATATAAATATGAAAGCAATACTCAACAGTAAAAATGAAACAAACATATATTATATTACGTTGACATGTGTAATAGTACATATATGTCCTCTACAAGGGCACCATGCCCTTAGTAAGGACTGTCTCTAGGACATATACACTATCACTTAAGACGGTAGCTTCCATTGGAGTAAGCCTTTACTACCTTGTATGGTCCTTCCCACTTGCGTTGAACTTTCCCCACATTCTCTAGGATGTCTGCCTTCCTCAGCACTAAGTCTCCAACCTGGAACTCCTTGTTCCTCACATGCTTGTTATATGCTTTTGCAATGATAGCGTGATATCGAAGGATGTTTGCCAATGTTGTAGTCCTTGACTCTTCCAACATTTCTAGATCATACATCCTTGCTTCGTGATTGTCCCCTGGTTCGTATCCTATAGTCTGCACGGAAATCTCAGCTGGTATCACGGCCTCTGATCAAACCATACACTAAGGAGAAGGGAGTTTCCCTCGTAGCAGCTTTTGAAGTGGTCTTATAGGCCCATAAGACTCCGTTCAACTCATCTACCCAATCTCCCTTGCATGCTTCAAACCTTCTCTTTAAGAGATCGACGAGCGTCTTATTGACAGCCTCCGTTTGTCCATTCGCCTGGGGATAGCCAACTGAAGTGAACCTCCTTTCTATATTCATGGTCTCACACCATGCTTTGAACTTTGATCCTGAGAATTGAGCCCCGTTATCAGATATCAAGATCCTCGATAGTCCAAAACGGCACACAATATTTCTCCAGACGAAGTCCATGACTTTGTTTTCAGAAATTGTTGCGACAGCTTCTGCCTCCGCCCACTTGCTAAAATATTCAATAACTACTATGATGAACTTTTTTGTCCGGATCCTCTCGGAAAAGGTCCTACTATATCGATTCTCCACTGATCGAAAGGACAAGTTATAGTGGTTGGAATGAGAGAAATTGCTGGCGCATGAGAGGTCTTAACAAAGTAATGGCAATCATCACAAGTCCTTACATAGGACGTAGCGTCTTCTCGCAAAGTTGGCCAGTAATAGACTTGCCGATATACTTTCTGTCCTAACGCTCGTCCTCCTGAATGGTTCCCACAACTTCCTTTGTGTATTTCATCTAGGATTGCTTTTGCTTCTTCCTCATTAGCACAATTTCAGGTGTGCTCCCTTGAAGGACCACTTATAGAGATAGTCTCCCTGAACGAAATATTTCAAGGATCTCGCTTTGACTTTCCTTGCTTCCACACTATCTTGGGGAAGCCTTCCTCTCAGAAGATAGTCTGTCAGCGGATGCATCCAACTGGTCCCTGGAGTTGTTGAGATTGAAAACATTGGAAGAGCTTTGAGTCCTTGGTTCGTGAAGGATGAACTTTCGATCCTCATCAAAATAACATTTATGGTGTCTATTCCTCCCGAAGTAGAGGAATATTTGACAAGGCGTCCGCTCTCCCATTAAGGTCCCTTGAGAACTTTTCTATCTCACATTTTTCAAACATCCCCATCTCCTCCTGAATTTAGCCTTGTAGTTGGATAAAGCATCCTTCTTGGTGCTCCATTTTCCTGAGATTTGTTTTCTGCTAATTGAGAATCAGTGATGTAACGGGTATCGGTTTTTAAAAACAAATAAATTTCTTGAAAAGAGAAAATCCGAAATAATTTTAAAAGTAATGGTCGGCAATAATGCCATAACAATATTTGGCGCCATAGCGCTAACAGAATCAAGTAAAAAAAAACCAACGGTAACTTAGAAATCAAAAGAATAACGACTAGTGAAGAAAGTAAAAAGTTTCATCTTCTTATTTAAAAAATAAATCCCCAAAGACATCCCAGACCCTTCTCTCAGTCGCTGGCATCCTACTCGCGTGCATCCTCAAAAGTATCTGGAAGGAAGGAATTGTTGAAAACAAAGAGAGCGTGAGATAAAGGATCTCAGTGAGGTTCTAAGTTAACAAAAATAGAAAAGTAAACAGTTTGAAAACAAAATCATTTGCAGCAGATAAAATAGCAAACAGAACAGATAACCGAACAGAAAGACAGAATAGATAAGTCGAAGTCCGTTGGTGCAGCCCGCCTTGTTAATCCTACTCCCAGATTGCCCTTATAGCTCCCTCTAGAGGGTATACAACTCCGGACAGAAACAGAAACCCCCGTGTACTTTGGGGAAACAAAACCTACGACCCTAATAGGCCTCAGCGACTTCTGCCTCGCGCCTAAAAGGGATTAGACTAGGAAATAACCAAGCAAGCCCGATAGTCCTCTACTACCCAAGTCTACCTAATTACGACCTAATCGACCGGTCACACAGAAACAGACAGAACAGATATAGATGCAGAACAAACAGATAATAATAATCAGATCTCGAAACATCGAGAAGTGTTCCTGCAGAAGAGTTAATCCAGAACAGAGTAGCGACAAACAAAGATAAGTAAATAGACATACTTAGGACTTAGTTACTTTTACGCGGAAGCATACGGTATAACAGAATATATAGTAATAGATACATATTGTCACATAGCTTTCCAGTTTTTCGTAAATAGATAAGTTTTGGGGTGAACACTCACCTCAACTTGAAAGAAAAAGTCTTCAACGAGCAGTGAGCTTAAGAGCTAACGAACGACGGAGAACCTAAATAGAAAGTAACTACTTACACTTCTAGAAGTCGAACGAACGGAAAGAACAAGGTCGGTAAAGGAGGGGTTCGAACTCGGGAACTCTAAGTTAGTCAAGTACTACCTAACCAACTAAGCTAGCAAGGCAGTCACTACAAAGTACCAAAGCAGAAACTAGTTAACTTGAAACGTTTTCAGAAAACACTCTTTCAATCTCTGAAAATTACTAAAATACCCTCAAAGGTAAATTGCAAAACAGTACAACACTTTCAACAAATTCCAGAACAGTCCTTAGAGAAAACTTGTTTTAACAGTTTAGTACAGCACAGTAAAATTACCAAACTACCCTTGCACACTAATTGCAGAAAAGTCATTTTAGTTTTCAGAAAGTACAGTCATGTCCAACAGCCCTTTACACTTGCACAGCAGTCCTAAAAAATAAATAAGTCTTTCAAACTAGTCTTCAGTCAACACGGTCAAAGACAATTTGCAAAAAGGTCCTTTCAAAATCCACAGTACTCAAACAAATCCTCAAGGTTCAGATTAACACACTAAGGTCCAGTCAGTTTTTCAAAGTCCAAATCCAATATGGTCAACATACGAGGTCAACAACAAAACAATAGTCCCACAACAATCACAACTATCCTAGGTCCCGGTTATCGGTTCAAATACGAGGTCAGTGACCGCAGGGGTAAAGACATAAATCACATCAAGGGTAAAACGGTCATAAAGGAAAAAAGAAAAACGAAAAGGAGAACAAGATAAGATAGCTACCTTCGACGAACAGGAAAACGAAGAACTGCGATTCAAACAGAAACAAAAGAATTAAAGAAAAATCAAGATTCAATTCTCCTTGAATCCACGAACCAAAACGAGGCTGAGCCAAAACTTACCGAACCAGAACGGATCAGAAACGGGACGGAGAGCACACGAACGGAACTTGACAGACCGGCACCAGAACGAGCACGCAAACCAGAGCGATACGGCACAGGCTAGAACGGATCAAATAGGACGTAGGAGCGAAACGGGCGGAGCGAACCGAATCGAAGCAACTGCGTAAGAAAGAAGTAGAAAATCAAAACGAGATCTCAAATCGAACGCACAAGGCTGAGCCGAACGGAAGCTTACCGGGAAGTATACGAGACCAGATCGGACCGGAGAGGAGCGAAACGGGCGGAGCTAGACTGAGTATGGCGGAGCTTTGGCGGCGCGAACTGACAGACGGCGGAGCTTGGGCTACGTGAACGGCTCCGGTTGATGCTCATTGATGATGAGCGATTCGATGATGATGATAGCCGGTTGATGATGATGGTGAGATGATGATGATGGGTTGAAGATGAAGCAAGATGGAGATGGTGCGATGATGATGATGATGTGGGTGAGAGAGAGAGAGAGAGAGAGAGCGAGGCAGAGGAGTTGATTTCTTTCTTTTCTTTTTAGTAAGGTGGCGTTGGAAGAGAAGAATGAGGGGAAGGTGGAGACTAGTTAGGGTTAGGGTATTAAGAGATATGGGCCATCAGATTGGGCCTGTAAAAAGTGGGTCACGAGATTTTGGGCCATAATCAGATTGCTAGCTAATTCAGATCGGAACGAAACGAATTAATCCTACGCGAACTATCAAATGACGAATTCGATTACGCGGGAAGGAAATTTAATTAAATTACCAAATAAAATAATTTACTTAGGTAATTAATTAAATAAAAAAAAGTAGAAAAAAAAACGGGATGTTACACTCCACCCCCCTTAAAAGAAGTTCGTCCTCGAAACTTAACTAGCGTAGAACTAACGAGCGTGGAACGGAGAAACGAAAGTTTTCAAACTTCAAACCCCGGATGGGACGAACAAACTCACAAGGAAAAAGTAAAGAAATTCAAAACTAACCTAAAGGAAACGAAATTTAGTTCTCCGGCCAAACAATCACAACTAAAAGTCTTCAATAAGCAGTCGACAACTTAGACTTGAAGTGTATCTAACCTAGTAAACGAAAAGTAGCAGAGTAGTAAACCATACTGTTAGAGGAACTTAATGGAGCGTACCTTTTGCTACATTTTCCAAGGGAGCCTCACGTCCAACCATGTTATAGACTCTTGGCTTGGCCTTCGCACTACTTCCTTGATTCCTTGAAGCGGTGCCTCCAGATCTTCCTTCTTCCATTAGGGAGTTGATGTAGGAATATGGGGTCGTTTTGCTCTAAGCATACGCAGCGGAATTTCGAAAATTTTTACGACCTATCTTGACAACGGTTAATTAACATGCACTACGTGAAAGAGATATTCACTTACAAATGGAGGACTCCCAAATCCTCAAGTGTGGGTTCAGCGAATTCCAATTGCTGCTCCTCGATCTCCTCTTCAGTGAACTCACGATCGTAGAGCTCCAAGTCTTCAAGCTCTGCTCCAAGCAAATCTCAATCCTCGGTATTCTCCAGCTTGAACTCCTTAACCTCGGTATCCACAGATTTTCTTCTACCGTAGAGTGCTAGGAAACTCTTTGAATAAATTGGGATATATGTGAATTATATGGAGTATTAATTTTATCCTTTCAAAAGAGGATAAAATATTTTGCTATGTAGTTTTGTTCTTTTGCTTGTAAAAGGAAGAAGGAGAAGAATTCATGCAAACAATGATTTTTACGTATATAAAACCCAAGTCTTCTCTTCTATTTAAAAGCCCCAAAAACAAGTAACTACAAGTCAAAATAGCTTGTGTCACGCGTGGGACCCGGCCAAACAAAACAAAATGGAGAGAGAGAGAGAGCAAGTGGTGGGGACCAAGTCCCCACCTCATCTCAACCACCCGGGCGCGTGCACAGCACGCGCCCATCTTTTCCTTCTCGGGCGCGTGTCGCACACGCGCCCGAGAGATGACTAATGTGCTGGGCCTTTTGGCCCAGCTTCTCCTCTCCTTTCATTTCTTCTTTGGGCCCAATTGCATTTTGGTCCAAATCAAATTTGGTCCAATTCATGCACTCCATTTTAATTGTTCAAGTCCAATTTGACCCAATTAAATTATTCACACTTAATAATAAATAATGTTAATCTAATTAACATTTATTTATTTGATAATAAATAATATTAATCTAATTAATATCTATTTATTAGTAATCCCGATTTGGTAGAGTACTAATCATGTAGTGTGACCCGTAGGGCCTTATGTATTAATCACTAATCTAATTAGGTTCACGGTGAAACTCCTAGACGGTTTACCGGACAACATTAATATATAAGGACGTTTGTAAGGATGTACAAATCACCTTTAGTGTAAGGCTAATATAGTCCCTTCATTCTCGAATACTCGAATAAGTCTAGAACTTGATATCGTGTCCGTTCCAATACCTTATTCATTTCTTTCTCATTCTTGTTAATTGATCTTCGATCATATCCAAATACCATTTTGAATATATCGTAACGCATTGGCCAATGACTAACGATCAACCTAACTATGAGATGTAAAGTATTCTCTCTCCAATGTCTATTGTGAGGAATGAATTCTATCTTGGTTCAACTACTACTCCCATGCGCTTCATAATATATCCAACGCATGCCGTATCTACCCCAAGTGGAGTGCAAGCATTGGTCATGGTCAAGATATATTATTCCACACATGTAGTCAGTATTGACCTCAAGTCAAAGGACTGTTAATTACCTTACACACCGATACTTCCGTAGACACATTAATAGAATTAATCAAACGGTTTATCGGTGGGTCGGTCAACACCCTCTAAGGTGTACCATGCATCCATCATGAATGACCAAGTCATTCGTAGTTGTGAGAGTCACTACATTCCTCTAAGAATATGATGCAGATCGCATGCCAATCTTTAACGTGCGTCATTGATATCCCAAATCTCAATGACCTCGATTGGGACTATTTTAGGACTTATGTTCTGTCATCCAAGTTCTCACACACTTGGTAATAACATATAGTCCATGGGAACATCTTATAGAATTATCTTAAAACAACCAAATAAATAATCCAAAGATGTAGAGCCAATTAATATGCAATATAATAATAAACTGATTATGATCTAAGTACATATCATCTTGCAAATGGTTGTCTCTAGGACATACATACTTTCAATCTCCCACTTGGCCTAGAGCCAATTACCCATTTGTCTAACACCTATGTTCTCGTAATGTCTAACATGTTTCTCCGAGCTCAAGGCTTTGGTGAAAGGGTCAGCCACATTGTCTTCAGTGGGGACACGTTCTATAGATACTTCTCCTCTAGCTACCAGTTCTCTAATCACATGGTATTTCCTAGGTATATGCTTGTTCCTGTTGGTGGATCTTGGTTCCTTTGCCTGTGCAACAGCCCCAGTGTTGTCACAGTAAACTTTTATCGGTCCAACATTTGGAACTACCCCTAGTTCCTTGAGGAACTCAGACATCCAGACGGCTTCTTTCGCAGCCTCTGATGCAGCAATGTACTCGGATTCGGTCGTAGAATCAGCAACAGTCGCTTGCTTGCAACTTTTCCAGCTAACAGACCCACCATTGAGTACAAACACATACCCAGTTTGTGATTTGTAATCATCCGGATCAGATTGGAAACCGGCATCAGCATACCCAGATGCTATCAACTCCGGTTGTCCACCAAACACCAAAAATTGATCCTTAGTTCGTCTAAGATACTTGAGGATCGTCTTAACAGCAGTCCAATGCTTAAGACCTGGATTCTTTTGGTGACGACAAGTGACACTTAATGCAAAGGCCACATCTGGCCTGGTGCAATTCATGGCATACATGATAGATCCAATTGCAGATGCATATGGGATTCTTTTCATGTGTTCCATTTCTTCTTCAGTCGAAGGACTATCATTCGACGAAAGAATAACACCATGACTTGCTGGCAAGAAACCCCTCTTGGATTCTTCCATTCGAAAGCGTTTAATCACTTTGTCAATATAGGTGGATTGTGACAACCCTAACATCCTGTTGGCTCTATCCCTATGGATTTTGATGCCAAGAATGTAACAGGCTTCACCCAGATCCTTCATTGAGAAGATTCTGGACAACCAATCTTTTACTGACTGTAGGAGGGGAATATTGTTTCCCATGATCAGAATGTCATCGACATATACGACCATGAAAACAATTCCTTCATTGCAGCGTTTTATATATACGCAGGGATCTTCCATACTTCTGACAAAGTCAAACGATTTGACAGCTTCGTCAAAACGGATATTCCAGCTTCTAGAGGCTTGCTTCAGTCCATATATGGACCTCTGCAGCTTGCATACTGATTTGGGAGATGACTTGGATGTGAATCCTTCAGGTTGTATCATATACACCTCTTCTTCCAAATTTCCATTAAGGAAAGCGGTTTTCACATCCATTTGCCAAATCTCGTAATCATGATATGCAGCTATAGCAAGTAAAATCCGAATAGACTTAATTTTAGCTACTGGCGAAAAGGTCTCATCATAATCAATACCTTGTCTTTGATTATAACCCTTTGCCACTAACCTAGCCTTGTAGGTTTGTATCTTGCCATCGGCATCGGTTTTTCTCTTGAAAACCCATTTGCATCCAATAGGTCTAACCCCATCTGGCAATTCAACCAAGTTCCAAACTTGATTTTGATACATCGAGTTTATTTCGGATTTCATGGCTTCTTGCCACCTCTCCGAGTCAATGTCCGACATTGCCTCGGTGTAAGTCTTAGGGTCATCCAAATCAGGTGAATTTACAACATCATCTTCATGAGTCTCTAAGAGTAAACTCACCTTTTTCTTTGGAACTCTTTCCCTTTCCGACCTACGTACTGCAATTACTTGTTCGGGTATAACCCTTCCCTTCCTTATTCTTTGTGGTACAACTATTGTCGTTTGTTCTTGCTCTACATTCTGATTGCGTTGAGGTTCTTGATTGTCAGGTTGTCCTACAACCTGAGCTATCTCAGGAATATTATCCGTGACATGTTCCTGGTGTGGGGGCAAGTCAGTTTCCACAACTGGTATTGCCGGTGAAGTAGGAGAATTTAGTGGTTGTGACACATTCACTGTGGTGCTCCCACTGGATGCAAGAAGCTCACCTAGTATTTCGCTTCTAGCATTTGTATCTCCTACTGCTCCCACTGAATTGTTGTCAACTCCATTTGACAACTCTTCAACCTCATTGTTATTTCGTGGTTCTTGAATTTCTTCCAATTCTATTCTACTACGATCTTGATCTTTGAAGACATAGTCGTCTTCTAGAAAAGTCGCATTCCTAGAAACGATGATCTTGGAATCATCGCGAGAATAGAAAAAGTAACCTCTGGTTTCCCTAGGATAACCGATGAAATAACACTTTACACTTTTCGTTTCCAATTTGCCAGTGAGCATCTTCTTCACATATGCTGGACAACCCCAGGTTCGCATGTGTGAGAGAACAGGCTTCTTACCATGCCATAACTCATATGGTGTCTTTTCGACTGACTTTGATGGAACGCGATTCAGAATGTATATTGAGTTTTGTAATGCATATCCCCATAAGAATGTCGGAAGAGTGGAGAAGCTCATCATGGATCTCACCATGTCTAACAAAGTTCGATTTCTCCTTTCGGATACACCGTTTAATTGTGGTGTTCCAGGAGGTGTCCATTGAGATCTAATCCCATTTTCTTTTAAGTAATCTGTGAATTCTCTACTCAAGTATTCGCCTCCACGATCAGATCGAAGAGACTTAATGCTCGTCTCGAGTTGTTTTTCTACTTCGTTTCTATACTCCTTAAACTTCTCAAAGGCTTCGGATTTGTGCTTCATAAGATACACATGTCCAAATCTAGAGAAGTCGTCAGTAAAGGTTATGAAGTATGAATAACCTCCCCTAGCTTGAGTTGCGAAAGGTCCACACACATCGCTATGGATTAACTCAAGTACCTTCTCGGCTCGTACTCCCTTTCCTAGAAAGGGTTTGTTGGTCATCTTTCCTTTGAGACATGATTCACATTGTCTATATGATTCGAAATCAAATGAAGTTAAATAGTCCAACTTATTTAATCGTGCAATTCTCGTCTCATTTATATGCCCAAGTCTACAATGCCACAAGTAGGTAGGATTTTTCACATTACTTAATTTAGGCTTCTTGTTTTGTATATGAAACATGTTATGTCTACAATCAAGTAAATATAAACCATTCACGAGTGGTGCAATCCCATAATTAACATCATTATGCAAAATGTAACAATTACTATTCGCAAAACGAAATGAGAAACCATCAATGTCTAACATAGGAATAGAAATAATATTTCTGATGATTGAAGGAACAAAATAACAATTACTTAGTTCTAAAATAAATCCCGAGGGCAAGTCTAGTCTATAAGTTCCTACACGCTCAGCAGCAACTCGTGCTCCATTCCCCACGCGTAGGTCGACTTCCCCTGGTCTAACCAGTCTGCTGTCACTTAGGCCCTGCACATTATTACAAATGTGTGAGCCACACGCTGTATCTAATACCCAGCAATTGGAATTATTTGTAGACATATTAATTTCAATAACAAATATACCTGTGTTGGAGCCAGATGCACCATGCAAAGCTCCATCGGCCTTAGCCTTCTCACAGTCTCTCTTCCAGTGCCCCTTTGCCTTGCAATAGAGGCAGGCATCCTTCGCAACCTTTGCCTGCTTCTGCACCCCTCCCTTGGGCTTGAGTGTTTGAGACTTCGGTCCAACCTTAGCCTTCTTCTTCTTCTTGAACCTGTTCTTGGAACCATTCCATGGACCGGTCTTTGAAGTAGATCCCACCATGAGAACACTCTTTCCTTTGCTTATGGTCTGACCATAAGTCTTCAACATGTTGTGGAGCTCCGGCAGTGTCACCTCCTTGTCATTCATGTTGAAGTTCACAATGAACGTCGAGAACGAGTCAGGGAGTGACTGGAGAACAATCACAGTAGACACACTGTTCTCAAATGATATGCCAACAGATGCTAGCTTTTCAATCATACTTATCATTTTGAGAACGTGGTCTGAGACGTTGCCTCCTTCCTGGAGCCTGGACCTTAAGAGCTCTTTCAACAAGTCAAACTTGAGGCTCTTAGGTTGAGAGTCAAAGAGACTCTTGAGATGCTCCAACATCTCATAGGGCATCATATGCTCGTGTTGCCTCTGCAGCTCCATGCTCATGGAAGCGAGCATGACAGACTGTACATTGGCAGCATCATCAACATGCTTCTTGCGGGGAGCTGGATCATAGTCCTCAAGTGCAGCAGCTTCAGTCGGTGCGACTGGGATAGGTGTGTCCAACACATACTCAACTTTTTCTTGCCTGAGAACCAAACGCACATTCCGGATCCAATCCAGATAGTTCGGCCCAGTCAGAACATGCTTCTCCAAGATGCTTTTGATGGATAGGTTAGACATTTTGCTTGACCTAGAGAAGTAAATATAAAGAATGAAATTAAACTAAGGCAAATTTCATGATCATAATCAGCAACTAAATATACATGGACTTTAGCAATATTTAGCTCCCACTATTTTAGCATACTCAATGACCCCACATAAAAGAGTACGGAATTATATCAAATACATTCATAGTGGACAAGATCCGCATTAACTTTATTATAACCCCAGCTAGGGCTGAACCGCTATAATAAATAAACCGGTAGGTCTCTAAACCAATTACTCTAAGTAACTCTTGTTTGGTCAAACCAAGTTTGACCGACGTCCTTAAACTATTCCGACGCTAGGGCGACAAGACATAGATAAGTTAGTCATAACCATCACACAATGCTACCATGCATCTATAAATAGGACCTAGCCTCGTAGAACGGAGCAAACACTAGGGTGTAAATACTCTCGAACGAAAAGGATTAGTACACCATTTAATTATGATGGGTGACGTCGTTTAGACCTAGTCCAAGACATAAAATTTAACTTGGGGTACATTTAAATATTGGGGTAATTTTAAACATATGACCAAGATCCTAAACATGCATTAAATAACTTGTGTCCTACACATGCAATACTTAAGGGCTTTATCCTATTCATGCATAAAATGGATAAATAATAAAGTTACATAAATTAAATAACTTTAATAAACCCTTAACATGCAAGGTCAAACCTAATGTGAGTCAAATATTATATTAAATAATTATTACAACCTTCTAAAGGATTAAATAATAATATATTTCTAAAATATATTAATTTGTAAATCTCCAAAATTACAAATATAATTTTCTGGGTGAAAATGAGAGACTTCTAAAGTTTTTCAGGAGCCAAGTGCAAAGAAAAACAAGTTCGGGGTGTTTTATAGTGCAATTAAACAATAAGGGGCACTGAAGTAATTTTACACTATGTAAATTGTTTCCAGCCCCTAGACTAAGTCTAATTCACCAACAATCTTGCCCCAAATTCTCTGCAAAAGCTCAAACAGGTCCCTATAGTTTTATTTCGAATTTTAAACATCCAAATCACTTCTAAAGTTGATGAAACTCGAAATTAACCCCTTTGAAATATTGCCCGTATGAATGGGAGTAAGATGCACACGATTTTTTTATTTTTGTTTTTTTTTGGCCCCGAAAAAGATGACCGTGAGAGTTCAAAAAATCCGGCGAGATTCCGGTGAGCTCCAAGCTTCACCAATCTCGTTTTCTTTCCCTCCAGTATGTTCGGTAGTTTCCATATAATCCAAAAACGTCAAATCTCAAAATTTTTTTTTTTTTTTGGATAGGCCGAAGCCAGAAACCGAACAGAACAGTTGCTGCTGCCGTGAAGTATAAAACCGGAGGAAGAAATTTTTTTTTTTTTTTTTTTTTAAACTGTAAAGGAATTTTACTCCTAGTAAATATCCACAGTAAAAGTCAAACTCAGTTTACAAAACAAATAAAACTTCTCCAGTTTCCATTCCCACGTTACACACGTACAGTTACAACTTCCCTTAATTAACTCCCATTAACTAATTAATTATATTAATTAATTAACACCCCATTAAATAATAATAACTTTATTATAATATTTAACTCACATACTAAATAAAATAATTAAGCAATAAACCTAGTTTATCATGCATAATTATAATAACGAAACATGATTTAATAAACAACATAAATAAAGCATATGAAATTTAACATGTAAATAACCGTTAAATCAAGCCAAGCTCTGATACCACTGTAGGAATATGGGGTCGTTTTGCTCTAAGCATACGCAGCGGAATTTCGAAAATTTTTACGACCTATCTTGACAACGGTTAATTAACATGCACTACGTGAAAGAGATATTCACTTACAAATGGAGGACTCCCAAATCCTCAAGTGTGGGTTCAGCGAATTCCAATTGCTGCTCCTCGATCTCCTCTTCAGTGAACTCACGATCGTAGAGCTCCAAGTCTTCAAGCTCTGCTCCAAGCAAATCCCAATCCTCGGTATTCTCCAGCTTGAACTCCTTAACCTCGGTATCCACAGATTTTCTTCTACCGTAGAGTGCTAGGAAACTCTTTGAATAAATTGAGATATATGTGAATTATATGGAGTATTAATTTTATCCTTTCAAAAGAGGATAAAATATTTTGCTATGTAGTTTTGTTCTTTTGCTTGTAAAAGGAAGAAGGAGAAGAATTCATGCAAACAATGATTTTTACGTATATAAAAACCCAAGTCTTCTCTTCTATTTAAAAGCCCCAAAAACAAGTAACTACAAGTCAAAATAGCTTGTGTCACGCGTGGGACCCGGCCAAACAAAACAAAATGGAGAGAGAGAGAGAGCAAGTGGTGGGGACCAAGTCCCCACCTCATCTCAACCACCCGGGCGCGTGTACAGCACGCGCCCATCTTTTCCTTCTCGGGCGCGTGTCGCACACGCGCCCGAGAGATGACTAATGTGCTGGGCCTTTTGGCCCAGCTTCTCCTCTCCTTTCATTTCTTCTTTGGGCCCAATTGCATTTTGGTCCAAATCAAATTTGGTCCAATTCATGCACTCCATTTTAATTGTTCAAGTCCAATTTGACCCAATTAAATTATTCACACTTAATAATAAATAATGTTAATCTAATTAACATTTATTTGTTTGATAATAAATAATATTAATCTAATTAATATCTATTTATTAGTAATCCCGATTTGGTAGAGTACTAATCATGTAGTGTGACCCGTAGGGCCTTATGTATTAATCACTAATCTAATTAGGTTCACGGTGAAACTCCTAGACGGTTTACCGGACAACATTAATATATAAGGACGTTTGTAAGGATGTACAAATCACCTTTAGTGTAAGGCTAATATAGTACCTTCATTCTCGAATACTCGAATAAGTCTAGAACTTGATATCGTGTCCGTTCCAATACCTTATTCATTTCTTTCTCATTCTTGTTAATTGATCTTCGATCATATCCAAACACCATTTTGAATATATCGTAACGCATTGGCCAATGACTAACGATCAACCTAACTATGAGATGTAAAGTATTCTCTCTCCAATGTCTATTGTGAGGAATGAATTCTATCTTGGTTCAACTACTACTCCCATGCGCTTCATAATATATCCAACGCATGCCGTATCTACCCCAAGTGGAGTGCAAGCATTGGTCATGGTCAAGATATATTATTCCACACATGAAGTCAGTATTGACCTCAAGTCAAAGAACTGTTAATTACCTTACACACCGATACTTCCGTAGACACATTAATAGAATTAATCAAACGGTTTATCGGTAGGTCGGTCAACACCCTCTAAGGTGTACCATGCATCCATCATGAATGACCAAGTCATTCGTAGTTGTGAGAGTCACTACATTCCTCTAAGAATATGATGCAGATCGCATGCCAATCTTTAACGTGCGTCATTGATATCCCAAATCTCAATGACCTCGATTGGGACTATTTTAGGACTTATGTTCTGTCATCCAAGTTCTCACACACTTGGTAATAACATATAGTCCATGGGAACATCTTATAGAATTATCTTAAAACAACCAAATAAATAATCCAAAGATGTAGAGGCAATTAATATGCAATATAATAATAAACTGATTATGATCTAAGTACATATCATCTTGCAAATGGTTGTCTCTAGGACATACATACTTTCAGTTGCGTCGCGGACAAGCATTGATCTTATGCTCCTTGCTTCCACATGCCAGGCATACACCTTGCTTCCTCCAACAGTTCTCCTCCTCATGAGTTGTGCCTCCGCAGAAATTGCAATTTCTTCGAGATAGTTGTTCGGTACTTTTGGCCACATGACGAGATCGAATTTCCTGTGGGCGGAGAGAATACTTGGATGGGGACCGACGACCCTTGCCATCCTTGCTACTCCTATGATCAGAACTCTTTTTCGAGATCGTTGGGGTTCAAAGCTCTTGAGTTCTTCCAGACCACTTTCTACCTCAACAGCTAACTCCACTTCCTTAATGTAAGTGGGCATGTCAGTCCCGAACAGGCTGTAATGGATCTCTGAGTTCAGACCCTTCACAACATGGCGAACCTTCTCCCTCTCGTCGTTCTGAAAATGCAGCACGTACTTCAGCAGTCGAGTGAACTCAGAGTCGTAATCGGTGACATTCATTCTTCATTGCACCAAGTCATGGAACTCATCTCTCCTGTTCTCGCGATCTAGGCGAGGCACGAACTTATCCATGAACTCCTTCTCGAAGTTCTCCCAAGTGCGGGCAACTGCCTCTTGTCTCCATCTTGCATCTACGGTCCTCCACCGATTTCTAGCTGCTCCTTCAAACTGGAAAGCCGCGAGCTCAATCCTCCTTTCATCAGGATAGTGTAAGATCGAGAACAGATTCTCCAAGTTCTCCAGCCAAAGCTCAGCTTTGCGGGCATTGGGTGCCCCATCGAACCTGTCGGGATGGAAACGAGCAAAACGTTCAGCAGCTTGATCGATCGTTTGAGTCGGTGGTGGTGGCGGTGTAACCAGCTGTGCAATTTGCGGTCCAGCATGGCGCATGTTCTCACTGAAGTTTCCCAAAGCTGCAATGATCCGCTCCACTTGGTCCTGGTTGTTTCCATTGTTGTCGTTGATGTCGTCATTGGTGTTGCTATTGCCATTACCGTTGCGGGTGTTGTTCCTTGGAGTCATCCTATCGCAGTTAGTCTAAGGGTAGTAACGTAATTAACATCCTCGAGCGTGACTATCCAAAGGCGTAAACGTGAACTAAGGCACTAACTTAAGTCAATCTAACGTGAACGAGCAAGAGACGCGCAAGAGTAAACAAAATTACCAAGGTCTAATTCTAACTAGGGGGGTCAAGAGGAAGATAGCAACTAATCACTAAGTAAATCCTCGAGTGTGTCTAACCTAGCATGCAAGGCAGACATAAATTGAAAACGAAACGAGAAAGCATAAGTAAGAAATTCAATAAAGAGGCATAAAATACACATAAAAAAAACACATTAAGCAAGCAATGGCCCAAAGTGTTCTCTCACAAAGTGATCAGTCATTTGACCTCAGTTAACACGAATCACTTAAACAGTCGGCCGCCTGCCAGTGATTTATGTCGACTTTGGTTAAACAATAGATTACAGTATGACAGAACTAAGCAAGAACATATATGAACTTCAATAAGTAAAACAAATGCATAAATAAGTGTTTAAACCTTAAAGCATGCAACTAATGACATTATGGTAATTAAACATACTTTTAAACAAATACTCATGCATTTAGAAGAAACAATATTATCGCCTTAAAGAAAATGAACAAAGCAGCAATAGGAAGCTTGTGAACTTAGTAGAAGTTAAACAGAATGAACAGCAAGACAGTTTCGGAAGACTGAAGACAGAACACTAGGACAATTAACAGACGAACATGACGGTTCAGAGTTAATGTGGAAGACCAAACTTTAAAAGAGACAGAACGAAGACTACTCAATCTAATCCAGCGACATGGACCCTCACACGCACCCCAAAGGCCAGAAGACCCTATCCTAACAAGCTCGAGTTTCAACTCAAGCTCTGATACCAACTGTAACGGTATCGGTTTTGAAAAACAAATAAATTTCTTGAAAAGAGAAAATCCGAAATAATTTTAAAAGTAACGGTCGGCAATAAATGCCATAACAATATCTGGCGCCATAGCGCTAACAGAATCAAGTAAAAAAAACCAACGGTAACTTAGAAATCAAAAGAATAACGACTAGCGAAGAAAGTAAAAAGTTTCATCTTCTTATTTAAAAAACAAATCCCCAAAGACATCCCAGACCCTTCTCTCAGTCGCTGACATCCTACTCGCGTGCATCCTCAAAAGTATCTGGAAGGAAGGAATTTTTGAAAACAAAGTGAGCAGTGAGATAAAGGATCTAAGTGAGGTTCTAAGTTAACAAAAATAGAGAACTAAACAGTTTGAAAACAAAATCATTTGCAGCAGATAAAATAGAAAACTGAACAGATAACCGAACAGAAAGACAGAACAGATAAGTCGAAGTCCATTGGTGCAACCCGCCTTGTTACTCCTACTCCCAAATTTCCCTTATAGCTCCCTCTAGAGGGTATACAACTCCGGACAGAAACAGAAATCCCCGTGTACTTTGGGAAACAGAACCTACGACCCTAATAGACCACAGTGACTTCTGCCTCGCGCCTAAAAGGGATTAGACTAGGCAATAACCAAGCAAGCCCGATAGTCCTCTACTACCCAAGCCTACCTAATTACGACCTAATCGATCGGTCACACAGAAACACACAGAACAGATATAGATACAGAACAAACAGATAATAATAATCAGATCTCGAAACATCGAGAAGTGTTCCTGCAGAAAAGTTAATCCAGAACAGAGTAGCGACAAACAAAGATAAGTAAATAGCCATACTTAGGACTTAGTTACTTTTACGCGGAAGCATACGGTATAACAGAATATATAGTAATAGATACAGATTGTCACATAGCCTTCCAGTTTTTCGCAAATAGATAAGTTTTGGGGTGAACACTCACCTCAACTTGAAAGAAAAAGTCTTCAACGAGCAGTGAGCTTAAGAACTAACGAACGACGGAGAACCTAAATAGAAAGTAACTAATTACACTTCTAGAAGTCGAACGAACGGAAAGAAAAAGGTCGGGAAAGAAGTGGTAAACGAGGGGTTCGAACTCGGGACCTCTAAGTTAGTCAAGTACTACCTAACCAACTAAACTCGCAAGGCAGTCACTACAAAAGTACCAAAGCAGAAACTAGTTAACTTGAAACGTTTTCAGAAAACACTCTTTCGATCTCTGAAAATTACTAAAATACCCTCAGAGGTAAATTGCAAAACAGTACCACACTTTCAACAAATTCCAGAACAGTCCTTAGAGAAAACTTGTTTTAACAGTTTAGTCCAGCACAGTAAAATTACCAAACTACCCTTGCACACTAATTGCAGAAAAATCATTTTAGTTTTCAGAAAGTACAGTCAAGTCCAACAGCCCTTTACACTTGCACAACAGTCCTCAAAAATAAATAAGTCTTTCAAACTAGTCTTCAGTCAACACGGTCAAAGACAACTTGCAAAAAGGTCCTTTCAAAATCCACAGTACTCAAACAAATCCTCAAGGTTCAGATTAACACACTAAGGTCCAGTCAGTTTTTCGAAGTCCAAATCCAATACGGTCAACATACGAGGTCAACAACAAAACAATAGTCCAACAACAATCACAACTATCCTAGGTCCCGATTCTCGGTTCAAATACGAGGTCAGAGGCAGCAGGGGTAAAAACAAAAATCCCATCAAGGGTATAACGGTCATAAAGGAAAAAAGAAAATGAAAAGGAGAACAGGATAAGATAGCTACCTTCGACGAACCGGAAATCGAAGAAATGCGATTCAAACAGAAACAAAAGAATTAAAGAAAAATCAAGATTCAATTCTCCTTGAATCCACGAACCAAAACGGGGCCGAGCCAAAACTTACCGAACCAGAACGGATCTAAAACGGGACGGAGAGCACACGAACAGAACTTGACAGACCGGCACCGAATGGAGCACGCAAACCGGAGCGATGCGGCACAGGCTAGAACGGATCAAACGGGACGTAGGAGCGAAACGGGCGGAGCGAACCGAATCGAAGCAACTGCGTAACAAAGAAGTAGAAAATCAAAACGAGATCTCAAATCGAGATCTCAAATCGAACGCACAAGGCTGAGCCGAACGGAAGCTTACCGGGAAGTATACGAGACCAGATCGGACCGGAGAGGAGCGAAACGGGCGGAGCTAGACGGAGTATGGCGGAGGTTTGGCGGCGCGAACTGACAGACGGCGGAGCTTGGGCTACGTGAACGGCTCCGGTTGATGCTCATTGATGATGAGCGATTCGATGATGATGATAGCCGGTTGATGATGATGGTGAGATGATGATGATGGGTTGAAGATGAAGCAAGATGGAGATGGTGCGATGATGATGATGATGATGCGGGTGAGAGAGAGAGAGAGAGAGCGAGGCAGAGGAGTTGATTTCTTTCTTTTGTTTTTAGTAAGGTGGCGTTGGAAGAGAAGAATGAGGGGAAGGTGGAGACTAGTTAGGGTTAGGGTATTAAGAGATATGGGCCATCAGATTGGGCCTGTAAAAAGTGGGTCACGAGATTTTGGGCCAGAAAATACCACACAATTTGGGCCACAATCAGATTGATAGCTAATTCAGATCGGAACGAAACGAATTAATCCTACGCGAACTATCAAATGACGAATTCGATTACGCGGGAAGGAAATTTAATTAAATTACCAAATAAAATAATTTACTTAGGTAATTAATTAAATAAAAAAAAAGTAGAAAAAAAACGGGATGTTACAAGTGAAGATCTTGATCTTTTTCACTTGAAGAGCTTTTGCCATGCGGAGTCCTATGAGAATGACTTCATCTTCAGCTTCATTGTTAGAAACACTAAATCCTAGAGTAACCGCATACTCGAGTTCGGATCCTCCCGGGCTTCGGATATATATTCCTATCCCTCCATTTTTTCCAAAAGATGATCCATCTACTTCTAGCACCCACACTTCCCCCGGTCTCTGGAGGATGCTTTCTATAGCGTTCCCTTCTAATGTACCCTTTGTCGCCTCTCTAAAGGCTTCAAGTTAAAGCTCTAAGTCTTTAAAACGCTGACTGACTACTAAGTCTTGGTTCTCATTTGTCAATATATTGACTTGTTCCAAATTCTTGGGGCCTTTCTCTGTTGGTTCTTTTCTTGGATACTCTACTACGAAGTCTGCTATCACTTGCGCTTTTTAGGCCACTGGAGCTTGATAGTCGATCTCGAATTCACTGAGTCCGATCGCCCATCTAGCTAGTTTCCCCGATAATTCTGGCCTTCCTAGGACTTGCTTGAGGGGCTGGCTAGTGAGAACGACTACTTTGTGAGACCCAAAGTATGGCTTAAGCCTTCTTGCTGTGTAAACTAACGCGAAAGCTAACCTCTCAATGTCCATGTAGCGGGTCTCAGCTCCGCTTAGCGCCTTGCTCAAGTAGTAAATTGGCAAGTGCTCATTTCCTTGAATTCTTACTAAAACTGAGCTGATGGCCTCTGGCACAGTAGCCAAGTAAAGATACAGAGGTTCTCCATTTTGTGGCTTGGAGAGTAGGGGCGGTGTCTGATGAACGTGGATGTCGTGCTCCGAATTCAAGCAAATAATATTTGTAATTAAGCCAACGGCAATCCACAACTACAACGAAAACCGTAGTGTAGCAGTAGAATGACTCGAGTGTTGTTCTCTCAGGACTATAACTAGCTTTATCTATTTAACAAGAGAACATAAAACAGCAGACAGATAGCAAAAGGGGGTTTCTAGCAGATAATGGAGATTGGTGATAGTATGATTCTTCTTAACATAACGGGTCGATAATCATGCATAAATTCCTCGGTCTTGCATAGAGATCTTTGAATCAATCTAGTGTCATGTTGCAAATATTAAGCACTACGAAGATAATTGGTCTGACAAGTCAATCACTATTGTCCTAATGTGTTCCGTAATTATTCAACACTACGAAGATAAACTCGCACACATGTCGACAAGTGTCCAATTATGCATAATAATTAATACAACATACGAGAATTTAGGCTGTGCCTGATCAACGAAATAAAGCAATGACACGGAGTATAATGCGCGATATAGCCATTAGCATGATTATCTTCCCTTCGCTAAGAATTCACATACTACCACCAACGATAAGTTTAGCTACTCATAATAGGCATGCAATCAACAGAAATCATAGAAGAAAACATGTTGAAAGAATATAATAAAATAAGTAGAATAAAACTGTAACATACAAGTTACCGAAGGTTGTCAATCTCCGGAGAATCGCGATCCTACGAGCTCCAATCCGCTATGAAAAAGTGTCCCCTAAGCTACGGACCCCCAGAACAGGCTGTGGGAAGTCCCTACCTAAAACTACAGAGAGAGGTGAGAAAGTAGGTCTGGAAAGATATGATTTTCGGAGAAAACTGAGCAACTATATATAGGCTTCGAAATACTGTGGGGCGGTTCGCCCCAGAGAATTTTTCGCGGAATTCCGCGTTTTCGACGCGTTTTTGGATTTCTTCCCCTTTTCGGACTCGGTTTCTGACTTCTAGTAGCCTTCTAACCTCCAGATTTGGCCCCTAGACTCCAAATCCTATCTGGAAACCTTCAGATACTCCAAATAGGCTTCTGGAACACCAATTCCTTGTCAACTTCAATATAATTGCCCGGAAATCTTTGAATTTCAACCAAAACCTGTAAAATAAAATCTAAAGGGAAACGTGACACTATTCTAATAAAATGCACTAAAATATAGCTAAATTAACATAGAGGGTAGCTAAAATAGGTGAAAAGACTCGAATGAAAGTGTAAAATACACATTCATCAAACTCCCCAAACCGAACCTTTGCTTGTCCTCAAGCAACTAAGTTAGACTCTAATACAAAAAACATGCAAGACACAAAATGGAGTCTCATGCCAAATAAAATGAACTAATATACTGAATTTATCAAAAAACATATGAACAAAAACCATATAAATCAAAGCATGAATATAGGTTGAAGAATACCTCGATTGACTTATACACATCCACATAAGCACTTATGTCAAGATAAGATAGTCTCTCGTAACATTCTCTACCTGGACCTAGTCAGTGATGACGTAATGAAGCATGCTAAGATACGAACGGTTGCCCCGTGCCTATGAAACTGAGGACTTACTGTTGTTCCACCATGTTAAGACTTTTCCTCAAAAGAGGTCGAACCAGTACTTGCTCTCATCAAACGAAGGAGGGTTCCCTATAAAAAATAACACTCCCCTATTCTACCCATCTCTTAAGTAAAGTCTTAAACTATTCACCAGCTCCTGAATGGCAGGACGAGGGTGGTCTAGAACAGATGACACTCAAGACAAAAAAGATAATAAATAGAAAAACACGTTTACGAACATTACAAGAATTGGGAAAGACACAACACTTTGCTAAACTGCTATTTGGCTTTTCTTTTTTTGGACCCTTCTTTGCTTTTTGGGGTCTTTTCTTTTTTTTTTCTTTTTCTTTTTCTCTTTTTTTCTGGAATTTTTTCTTTCTTTCTTTTTTTCCGATTTTTTTCTAGCCAACAGTAGCATAACAAAAAGAGAAACAAAATGACTCACACGACTTCCCCAAACCTATTCGAAAGAATAGGTTGGAGTACAAAATCCACGGAAAAGGAAAAATAAACTCACGATACGAAAATGAAAAACAGAAACAAGTCTAATGATGGTGTAACCCCCTCCCCAAACCTATTCGGAAGAATAGGTTATAAACAAAGGATCACACAACCTCACACTACCTCCTTCCTAGGCATTTAGCAATCTCAAAGCATGGTGAAGACTTGTTGCCTCTTAGGTACATAATTACTCGGGAAAACAACCATAAGACCCTAACATGCATCATCCTATTATAAAGGCCTTCGTGAACCGCAGTAGAGAAAACACCACTAAGTTATGTCGAGACTACCAAGCTTAACTAAATGCAATACATAAATGTGACAAGCCAAGCGAGAAAAACCTCAAACAAATTCATAGAGATGAAGCATACGATTAATGACATAGTTGGTTGATCTACCCAATAAAAAAGTTCAAAAAATTTGGCAATAAACTCCATATAAAACATGCAAAACTATCCTAGGAAAGCAGTAAACGTGCAAATGCAAAAAATTTCACGAGTTTTTCATAAGCAAGATAAGTGTAGAGATAACCAGCGATAACCTCCTCCCCAAACCTGAACGTCGTCGCTCGTCCCGAACGCCGAAAGTGGATCCAAGATGAGAGCTAATGCTTGTATAAGTTACCTATAATACTCAATCAAACTCGTGAGAAAACAAAACAAAACACACTAACCTTCAGTGGAGGCGGTAAGGGTAAGCTCAAGGTGATCAACCTCCCTTTGATCACTAGATATCTCGAAGTACGGCTTCACTCGCTGGCCATTCACCTTGAAGGTATTGACCGTCTTTGGATCGAAGAGTTTAACAGCTCCATGGGGAGCAACTTCGATAATTTCGTACGGTCCATCCCAACGAGTACGGAGCTTTCCAGGAAATAGTCGAAGGCGAGAATTAAATACCAAAGCTTTTTGTCCAGGAATCAATTCCTTACGTACTATACCACGATCATGATACTTCTTAGTACGTTCCTTGTAGATCTTGGCATTTTCATAAGCACCTAGTCGTAATTCATCAAGCTCATCTAGTTGCAACAATCGTTCCTCGCCAGCTTTTCCCATATCAAGATTGAGTGCTTTAATGGCCCAATATGCCTTGTGTTCTAGTTCTACGGGAAGATGACATGCTTTTCCATACACAAGTCTGTACGGAGTGGTCCCGATCACCGTCTTGTAGCTAGTCCTGTCTGCCCAAAGTGCATCATTCAATTTTCTTGCCCAATCCTTCCTTCTAGGCTTCACTACTCGCTCCAGGATCTTCTTGATTTGACGGTTGCTGACTTCGACTTGCCCCGATGTCTGTGGGTGATAGGGTGTAGAGACACTATGGTGGACACTTGTTGGTCCCTTTAAACAACAAGAAAAGACTAGAGGGGGGGGGTGAATAATCTTTTCAAACTTTTGTCGTTTAAAACTTTCTCAGCAAGTACTTATTACTTTTCAGTAATGAGGTTGCTGATACTTAACTTTCTCAGCAAGCGTAAGTTACTTTCCAGTAGCTTGGTTTCCTGATACTTAAATTCAGAGAGTGGAAGTCTTTGAAACAATAAGTGCTCTTTCAGCAAGTAAACAGTTTCAGCAAGTGAAGTGAGTGACTGTGTACAAACAGATATAATTTGCTGAAAGCTAAATGCAGTAAGTAAATCACACAAACGCTTTTATAGTGGTATCTGAGAGTGGCGTAATCTCTCAACTAATCCACTTTGTCCTTTCTAGGACTGAATCCACTAAGATGTGATTGAGGTTCCTTACAATCTCCTATCTAAAGCGATTCAACAGAAACCAAAGCACACTTGCTTGTCTCCAACCTAAACTAGAGAACTCAACCTTGTTCTCCACCAAACTTGGTACTTTTAATCAGCAAAACCTTGCTCGATTAAGTTCCCCCTGAATATCACGCCTGAAAGGGTGTATTTTCAGTTAGAGAGTTTTGGGGTGAGATGACTTAATTATAACTTATTCAGTTACAACAAGTAATCTAACAAACACAACTTGGAATACTTTGCAGTAAACAAGTTTGATTTTTTCTGGTGTCAAGACTTGTTCTTGTTCGAAAGAAAGAAAACTTAACTAATTTCTTAGCCGAGTTTGTTCTACTTCTTCACAAGTAGCTTTTTCAAGCTTTAAGTCTTGGAACGGATCAATGGCAGTAAGAGTGTTTGAAGGTTTGTGAGTTTTTAAGCACAAGTGAGAGTTTGATCACGTTGTTGACACACTTCAACTCTTTGCCGGATGACCTCTATTTATAGTGCAAGTAAGGAGCCGTTTGAATTTAAAATCCTAAGGCTTTTGTTCCTTAACATGTCACTATCTTGCTTTTGTACTTTCAGCAGCAACTTTGTTTGTCTTCTAGTCTTCATGTCCTTCGCGTGTAAGCTTTGCATTAAATGCACATTTGAATAGAATTCAAACAGTAACATTGGAGCGCAAATTCACGTACTTTCAGCAAGAGGTCACATATGTTCATCAGCAAGTGTTCATTCTCAGTTTCAGCAAGCACAACCTACTCTGTCTTTCAGATTTTCACTTATGCAATGTTGTTGCTGAAAATTCCATTTTCTGAGCAACACGTGCCTTACCAGTCTTCAGCAATCTTCAAGTCTTCAAGTCTTCAAGTTCTTCAAGTCTTCAGATCTTCAAAAAGTCTTCAAGATTCTGACCGGTTTCTTTTTTTTGTTTCAATAATTTGTTTGTAATAAACAAAATATATCTTCAGCAAATGCTTCAATAGGTCATTTTCTTTCAGAAAATAAGATTCATTAAAGCTAAGCATCAATAAGATATTTTCTTTTCAGAAAATAAAATACATCATACGCAAAAGAAATAACTTATCTAACACCTAACTAAGTCATCAGCAAACGTTCCTCTTTTCTGGATTCAAATCACTCCATCCAAATTTGAGTTGGATTGAGATAGAGGTAGAAAAGGATTAGTACATTTTTGCATTTAAAGGTTTAGACCTAAAATAAAAAAATTCTAAAGTTCTATTAATTCATTTCGAGATTGAAGTCCCCTATTATTCATTTCTAAAGTTCTACTAGCATGGTTAATTGCTCATCAAAATTACAAGATTCCTAACAAATTTCCCCCTTTTTGATGTTAGCAATCCATGGCTAAATTAATTGTTACCCTTTTAGAGGTTTCTGATGTTGAATAAATCAGATGATTAATGCAAGCATACTTGAATAAATAAACAGTAAGCATAAGTAAGTTGCATAATCAAAACCAATAAGAGTAAAAAAGAATTCATTGCTGAAAGTTATCATTCAGAAGTTTACAAGAAAGCATAGATAACAAGGAATCAGCAAACAAAAACTTTAACAAAAACTATTGCAGGGACTTAAACTCTTTCAGAGGATTTTCTCAAAATCTCTCTTACACTCTTCTCAGCAAGTGCAGTGAATTCAACACAATCCTTCTCGTAGTTTTCGAGAAGCCTACGGACTTGTAGTTGAAGAATTCTTGCATTTTTGCAGGCAGTATGATGATGCTTTTCAGCATTCATTTCCATGTAGTTAATTACCCACAAATGCATGGCCCAATTGCTTGCATGGAGAAGCTGTGTATCTGAAATGTTTCTCGGATGAATCTTTCTTAACCAGAGAAGATCTTCTTCTTGATCCTTAGCAGTGAGATAGAAGTACTCATAGGGAATCAATCCAAGTTTCTTCTTAGGTTTCTTTGATACCGGGTCAACATAGTAAGCAATGCCAGGTGGTTTTATCAAATCTGGTTCTTGTCTATAAGTCTTACCAATGGCAGTTCTTCTTACTGAGACCTCAAGATTCAACCATCTCCCAGCAATATTTCTTGGGAGGGATTCTTCCCTTTGCTTTCTTTGGACCTTGAGTTCAATCCATTTGAACATTTGATTCAAAATGGCTGTAGGAAAGAACTCATTTACCAGCAAGTCTTCAAGCTTTAAGATCCAGCAACCATGAATGTTTCTGATCACATTCTGAGTGGTTTCATCATTGCTGGTCTTTCTATATTCAATGTCGAAGCCAATAGCAATGCTGGCCAGCCTTTTCTCTTCCTGTCTTTGCCTTCTTCTTCTTGATTTAGCATTGTCTTGATCTCTTGCTGAAGAGTCAGACGAAAAATGCCTTGAGTGGCCAGACTGAGTTATGGCTGTTAAGGGTCTAGCTCTTATGGCTTGAGCTATTGTTTGATTGTCATCATCTTCTTCATCATCTTCACTCAGATTGTGATGACTTTCAGTGTGACAGAAATCTTGAGTTTCAGCAGCGGTTTTTCTCTTTTTGGTACTTGCTGAATTTAACTCAGTTTCTGCTTGTCTTTTAGAACTTTGCTCTCTTTCAGCAAGAGGTTCCAATGGAAGTGGCACATCAACAGCAGGAGTAGGAGGGGTTTGATTTCTCTTTCTAGTGTTCTTCTTTTCCCCCTTAGACATGGATTGCAACATCGGAGTGATGTGCAGAGAATAAAACTCATTGCAATTTTCAGCAAGAGTGTTGAGACTGTTATACTTCATGATGATTTCTTGTTGGTCAGAGTTCATTGTTGCTAACTCTTTTTGAATATTCATCATGTTCTCTTCATGTCTTTTCTCTGTTGCGGCCTTCTCATCCATAATATTCTGAGCCTTGACAAAAGCATTCTTTGCAAGCTTGAGCGCCTGACTTACATCTTCTTCATAGCTCTTATGATAAAGACTGATGTCTCTTTGAGCTATTGTCAAAGTTGTAGTGCGTCTCAGCACTGTAGCCAGTATCTTTCCAGTGTCAAGTGGGCTCTCAGCAAGCAATGCCTCATCTTCAGCTTTGCATGCATCATGGACTTGCTTTCTTTTCAGTAATGAGGTTGCTGATACTTAACTTTCTCAGCAAGCGTAAGTTACTTTCCAGTAGCTTGGTTTGCTGATACTTAAATTCAGAGAGCGGAAGTCTTTGAAACAATAAGTGCTCTTTCAGCAAGTAAACAGTTTCAGCAAGTGAAGTGAGTGACTGTGTACAAACAGATATAATATGCTGAAAGCTAAATGCAGTAAGTAAATCACACAAACGCTTTTATAGTGGTATCTGAGAGTGGCGTAATCTCTCAACTAATCCACTTTGTCCTTTCTAGGACTGAATCCACTAAGATGTGATTGAGGTTCCTTACAATCTCCTATCTAAAGCGATTCAACAGAAACCAAAGCACACTTGCTTTGTCTCCAACCTAAACTAGAGAACTCAACCTTGTTCTCCACCAAACTTGGTACTTTTAATCAGCAAAACCTTGCTCGATTAAGTTCCCCCTGAATATCACGCCTGAAAGGGTGTATTTTCAGTTAGAGAGTTTTGGGGTGAGATGACTTAATTATAACTTATTCAGTTACAACAAGTAATCTAAGAAACACAACTTGGAATACTTTGCAGTAAACAAGTTTGATTGTTTCTGGTGTCAAGACTTGTTCTTGTTCGAAAGAAAGAACACTTAACTAATTTCTTAGCCGAGTTTGTTCTACTTCTTCACAAGTAGCTTTTTCAAGCTTTAAGAAGTCTGAAACGGATCAATGGCAGTAAGAGTGTTTTGAAGGTTTGTGAGTTTTTTAAGCA